>JAIOJX010000026.1:221700005-222167505 GCA_022376925.1 Tragulus kanchil | reverse complement strand
CAATACTAGATATTTACTCTATTAACCAATTCATTCAACTAAAATGAGACCTGGTAGAAATCATTTTTGCATACTTCCAGAATTTGGTATTTGAAACTATATGCAATTTTTACTTATATTGTTCACAAATAACTGCACTGTTAAATTACCTTATTAACCTTTATAATTGATTTTAAATGTATTATATCTTGCATCTGAAATCCATATACTTGTCAATTATTGACTGACTTCCAAACTAGCTGAACAAAACTCAACTGTTACTACCATAAGGACCCCAGAGTTTTACCAGTTCATGTGGCAAATTGTAACTACAGGCTTTCAAGAGAAGCCATTTCAACTCAATTTCATAAAGCTGAACATTCCAGAGCCTTCCAGATGCTAGGTGAATAAAGATGGGTAAATTTTAATTCTTGACTGTAGACATGTTACTAATGCTTAAAGGAAAGTATGATGCTGCAAGACTATTATTTAAAAACTGAAGCAAAAGTCTGTCTCTGGAAATGGTGATTGAAATTTACCTTTGGGACAGAGTTTCTTCAAGATTGACAAAATTGTGGGACCTTTTTATTCACGTAGCTGTAGAGGAACCACCTCCTCATTTTTTTTCATGAAAGCTTTCCCAAATGCAGATACTGAAAACTAATGTTCAGTGTCATAAGGTGAATTGGGTGCTCCTGATGAATTAGAATGATTTTCCTTTATTATATTTAGAATTAGACTTCCCAATGTCTAAAGACTATTATTCTTAGAATATGCTTTAAAACTTTTTTGCTCAGTTGTCACAGAAATTGGAAGCTAGAACAGAAATGCTAGTGAGGATCAAACTTTTTAAACTTCATCCTTTAGAAAAGCTCATGAAAAGAATTGTGTTGGTTTGAGTTACCCTTAAAGGAGGCATGGAAATAAGACTTTTGAATCCAAGTATCTGATTTAGGAAGTGGTGCCAAGTGTGACAAAACATCAGTAAGGAGAATAGATATAAATGTAGGAGAGAAAAAAAACAAAAACCCACAGAGGATGACTATGGAAGCCAGGAATGCAGAGGGCAAGTGGAGCTCAACCCTGTTGGCAAAAATGTGAGAGACAGTATAGACAATGCCTGAGAGTCACCTAAGGAGGTACAAGTTCAAATATTTATCCATCTAACATCTTGTCCATTATTGGTCTAGGGGAGATTTTGGAATATTAATTCTTTGGTACTTTCAGCTGACCCTGTGTATGAGCTGAACATGTTCTATGGTTGAGAAAAAGTCTTCAACCAAAAGAATCATGGTATTCACAGTGAGCAGTCTTTATTATGTAGACATGTACCTAAGAAAAATAGACTAGAGATACAAAAGGTTGAACCTTGAGTGGAAAAGAATAAAAATTTATTGCAAGCAGATAACCTCATTGAATAGGGAGTTCAGGAAGGTTCCCAAAGTAAAGGAACAGGGTAAAAGTGGAATGGGTCTTTTAAACCCAAAAGCTCCAACTATCTTTGTCCCATGTCAGGAAAGCAGAGTCTCTGTGTCTGGGGACCAACCATACTGGAGTTTGTTCATTATTTAAGCTAGGAGTTAGCTGGAGATGGTCGACTGACGTGTGCAGTGTTCACTTTAAGATGGTGCTGCCCAGGCACTTCTGTTTTGTCCACAAAGTCTCCACTCTGCATGACTCTGCTTTGGGTGTGACTCCCGGAGTTGAGACTGTGCTGCAGTCAGGTCTGTCCCAGTATTAGCAAACTGTCATTGTTGTTTAGTTGATAAGTTGTATCTGACTCATTTTCATGAAAGCTTTCCCAAATGCAGATACTGAAAACTAATGTTCAGTGTCATAAGGTGAATTGGGTGCTCCTGATGAATTAGAATGATTTTCCTTTATTATATTTAGAATTAGACTTCCCAATGTCTAAAGACTATTATTCTTAGAATATGCTTTAAAACTTTTTTGCTCAGTTGTCACAGAAATTGGAAGCTAGAACAGAAATGCTAGTGAGGATCAAACTTTTTAAACTTCATCCTTTAGAAAAGCTCATGAAAAGAATTGTGTTGGTTTGAGTTACCCTTAAAGGAGGCATGGAAATAAGATTTTTGAATCCAAGTATCTGATTTAGGAAGTGGTGCCAAGTGTGACAAAACATCAGTAAGGAGAATAGATATAAATGTAGGAGAGAAAAAAAACAAAAACCCACAGAGGATGACTATGGAAGCCAGGAATGCAGAGGGCAAGTGGAGCTCAACCCTGTTGGCAAAAATGTGAGAGACAGTATAGACAATGCCTGAGAGTCACCTAAGGAGGTAGAAGTTCAAATATTTATCCATCTAACATCTTGTCCATTATTGGTCTAGGGGAGATTTTGGAATATTAATTCTTTGGTACTTTCAGCTGATCCTGTGTATGAGCTGAACATGTTCTATGGTTGAGAAAAAGCCTTCAACCAAAAGAATCATGGTATTCACAGTGAGCAGTCTTTATTATGTAGACATGTACCTAAGAAAAATAGACTAGAGATACAAAAGGTTGAACCTTGAGTGGAAAAGAATAAAAATTTATTGCAAGCAGATAACCTCATTGAATAGGGAGTTCAGGAAGGTTCCCAAAGTAAAGGAACAGGGTAAAAGTGGAATGGGTCTTTTAAACCCAAAAGCTCCAACTATCTTTGTCCCATGTCAGGAAAGCAGAGTCTCTGTGTCTGGGGACCAACCATACTGGAGTTTGTTCATTATTTAAGCTAGGAGTTAGCTGGAGATGGTCGACTGTACGTGTGCAGTGTTCACTTTAAGATGGTGCTGCCCAGGCACTTCTGTTTTGTCCACAAAGTCTCCACTCTGCATGACTCTGCTTTGGGTGTGACTCCCGGAGTTGAGACTGTGCTGTCAGTCAGGTCTGTCCCAGTATTAGCAAACTGTCATTGTTGTTTAGTTGATAAGTTGTATCTGACTCTTTTGTGGCTCTGTGGACTGTGACCCATCAGGCTCCACTGTGCACGGATTTCCTAGGCAAGAATACTGGAGTGGGTTGCTCTTTCCTTCTCCTGGGGATCTTCTAGACCCAGGGATTGAATCCACGTCTCCTACCTTGGTAGGCAGAATCTTTACCACTAAGCCCCAGGGAAGCCCTCATCAGCAAACTGAGAGTTAATCAAGTGAATGCCAGGGAGAAAATAGCACTATTTTTGAGGAGGGATGTATTACTCTTAGACAGCATCTAGAGAATAGGCCATACCCTTCTTGACAGAACTTGCAGTTGGCTCTAAAAAGTAATGGTGTCCCCACAATTAATCATCATGGGGCTTGGAAGGTTGAAGGAAGAAACTAGGTGAGATTTCCTAAGTCTATAAATTATGTGATTTCTAGAAAGGAAATGTTATAGTGGTAATGTGAGATCTGTCCATATTGTAGAATTGTGGGATAACACACGCTTAACTACTTCTGTATGGGGGTAGGTTTAACAAGGTTTGGCCTAAAAACATGTGATTTTTCTTTTTCTTTTTGGCCTAGAAATTTAGCCAAGAGAGATTAAGATTAGTGTAAGGATGATGATGGGAAGAAAGAAGATAGCAACAATGAATTTTTTTTTTTACTTTTAACTTTTACAGAGTTTTGTTGCTTACAGATATGTATGCTCCCAGATTAGCCATATGTATACCCCGCCACCCACCCAGACCATCACACAGCACCCTAAGGATCCCTTTTTCACAGAGCTTTTAACTTATGATAGTACAGAGTTTATGTCTGCTTCCCCGGGTGGAATGGGTCCCCTTTTTTAAGGAAAGCAGAGTCTCTGTGTCTGGGACCAACCATACTGGAGTTTGTTCATTATTTAAGCTAGGAGTTAGCTGGAGATGGTCGACTGACGTGTGCAGTGTTCACTTTAAGATGGTGCTGCCCAGGCACTTCTGTTTTGTCCACAAAGTCTCCACTCTGCATGACTCTGCTTTGGGTGTGACTCCCGGAGTTGAGACTGTGCTGCCAGTCAGGTCTGTCCCAGTATTAGCAAACTGTCATTGTTGTTTAGTTGATAAGTTGTATCTGACTCTTTTGTGGCTCTGTGGACTGTGACCCATCAGGCTCCACTGTGCACGGATTTCCTAGGCAAGAATACTGGAGTGGGTTGCTCTTTCCTTCTCCTGGGGATCTTCTAGACCCAGGGATTGAATCCACGTCTCCTACCTTGGTAGGCAGAATCTTTACCACTAAGCCCCAGGGAAGCCCTCATCAGCAAACTGAGAGTTAATCAAGTGAATGCCAGGGAGAAAATAGCACTATTTTTGAGGAGGGATGTATTACTCTTAGACAGCATCTAGAGAATAGGCCATACCCTTCTTGACAGAACTTGCAGTTGGCTCTAAAAAGTAATGGTGTCCCCACAATTAATCATCATGGGGCTTGGAAGGTTGAAGGAAGAAACTAGGTGAGATTTCCTAAGTCTATAAATTATGTGATTTCTAGAAAGGAAATGTTATAGTGGTAATGTGAGATCTGTCCATATTGTAGAATTGTGGGATAACACATGCTTAACTACTTCCGTATGGGGGTAGGTTTAACAAGGTTTGGCCTAAAAACATGTGATTTTTCTTTTTTTCTTTTTTGGCCTAGAAATTTAGCCAAGAGAGATTAAGATTAGTGTAAGGATGATGATGGGAAGAAAGAAGATAGCAACAACGAATTTTTTTTTTTACTTTTAACTTTTACAGAGTTTTGTTGCTTACAGATATGTATGCTCCCAGATTAGCCATATGTATACCCCGCCACCCACCCAGACCATCACACAGCACCCCTGAAGGATCCCCTTTTCTCACAGAGCAATGACTATAGCTATTTTCTTCACTTATGATAGTACAGGCCTTCATGCTACTTCCTTTATGCCTCCCACCCTCTGTTCCTTCCCCACAATGTCCATATGTCCACTGTCCATGTCTGTCTTTCCGTCGCTTCACTACAGTGCCATCATCACCATTCTACTAGATTCCATATATATGTGTTAATATACTGTATTTGTCCTTCTCTTTCTGACTGATTTCACTTTTTATGATAGGTTCTAGATCCAGCCACCTCATTAGGGCTGATTCTTCTGCATTTCTCTTTACAGCTGTGTAGTATTCCATTGTATATACGTACCAGAGCTTTTGTATCCATTCATTTGTCGATGGGTATCTAGGTTGCTTCCGTGTTCTAGCTATTGTATAGAGAGCTGCAATGAACATTGGGGTACAGGTGTTTCTTTCAGATTTGATTTCATCAGGGTATAAGCCTAAGAGTGGGATTGCTGGGTCATATGGTGCTTCTATTTTTAGTTTTTTAAGAAATCTCCAGACTGTCTTCCATAGAGGCTGTATCAATCTACATTCCCACCAGAAATGCAGGAGTATTTCCTTTTCTCCACACCCTCTCCAGCATTTATTGTCTGTCGATTTGTTGATGATGGCCATTCTGACGGGTGTGAGGTGATATCTCATTGTAGTTTTGATTTGCATTTCTCTAATTATAAATGAAGTTGAGCATTGTTTCATGTGTTTTGGGGCCATCTGTATGTCGTTGTTGGAGAGGTGTCTGTTTAGGTCCTTTTCCCATTTTTTGATTGGGTTGTTCGTTTTTCCAGTGCTGAGTTGTCTGAGTTGCTTGTAGATTTTGGAGATTAATTATTTGTCTGTTGTTTCATTTGCTATGATTTTCTCCCACTCTGTGGGGTGTCTGTTCAACTTTTTTGTAATTTCTTTTGCTGTACAAAAGCTTTTAAGTTTCATTAGGTCCCACGTGTTCATTTTTCTTTTCAGTTCCGCTATTATAGGAGGTGGGTCAGAGAAGATCTTGCTTTGATTGATGTCCGTGAGGGTTTTGCCTATATTCTCCTCTAAGAGTTTGATGGTTTCTGGTCTTACATTTAGGTCTTTAATCCATTTTGAGTTGATCTTTGTGTATGGTGTCAGCACCATTTTCCCAGCACCACGAATGTTTTATTGATACATATACACGTTAAAAGAATGTAGGAGGATGATATATATTTCCTCTTATATGTGCAATAACTCTAATTATATAGATTAGGAAATATCCATTTCCTCAAGATCTAGAGGTAAAACTTTTTGAAGTCTCTCAAATGCAAAATCTGCAACTTTTTCCAATACACCACACTACCTGACATCCCAAACGGACCCAGAAACAACAATAGATACACTTAAAAATGTGCCATCAGTTTAATTTTGGCTTTTTAATAGTTTCTGAATCAGAAGAACCAATGAGATGAGGATGCATGCGTGCTCAGTTCCTTCAGTTATGTCTGATTCTTTGTGACCCCATGGGCTGTAGTCCTCTAGGCTCCTCTCTCTAGGCAAGAATACTGGAGTGGGTTGTCATTTCCTTCCCCAGGTGAACTTCCCAACCCAGGGATTGAAATTGCATCTCTTATGTCTCCTGCATTGGCAAGTGGGTTCTTTATCACTAGCTCTAACTAAGCCTGTCAGCAAGCAGTCCTGGGTCAGACTTGCATGTGTCCAGACTGAAAAGTGCAATTTGTGTAGAATACTTCAATTCAGGGAGAGGGGGCTCTTGGAAGACTGTATTTTACTGAATATTTTGTCAAATATTCTCCGGGTCCACGTAGCTGAAACATTCAATGGCAAGGATGAAAGTCACTTCTCATTTCAAAACTAAAAGATGTATTTATAATATGAGAGACCATTTCTCTTCTTCTGTTTAAACAGATGAGACACAATGGTCTTATAAAAGCAATATATTTATTTACGGAGATGAATTCTTTGTCTGTTGTTTCATTTGCTATGATTTTCTCCCACTCTGTGGGGTGTCTGTTCAACTTTTTTGTAATTTCTTTTGCTGTACAAAAGCTTTTAAGTTTCATTAGGTCCCACGTGTTCATTTTTCTTTTCAGTTCCGCTATTATAGGAGGTGGGTCAGAGAAGATCTTGCTTTGATTGATGTCCGTGAGGGTTTTGCCTATATTCTCCTCTAAGAGTTTGATGGTTTCTGGTCTTACATTTAGGTCTTTAATCCATTTTGAGTTGATCTTTGTGTATGGTGTCAGCACCATTTTCCCAGCACCACGAATGTTTTATTGATACATATACACGTTAAAAGAATGTAGGAGGATGATATATATTTCCTCTTATATGTGCAATAACTCTAATTATATAGATTAGGAAATATCCATTTCCTCAAGATCTAGAGGTAAAACTTTTTGAAGTCTCTCAAATGCAAAATCTGCAACTTTTTCCAATACACCACACTACCTGACATCCCAAACGGACCCAGAAACAACAATAGATACACTTAAAAATGTGCCATCAGTTTAATTTTGGCTTTTTAATAGTTTCTGAATCAGAAGAACCAATGAGATGAGGATGCATGCGTGCTCAGTTCCTTCAGTTATGTCTGATTCTTTGTGACCCCATGGGCTGTAGCCCTCTAGGCTCCTCTCTCTAGGTAAGAATACTGGAGTGGGTTGTCATTTCCTTCCCCAGGTGAACTTCCCAACCGAGGGATTGAAATTGCATCTCTTATGTCTCCTGCATTGGCAAGTGGGTTCTTTATCACTAGCTCTAACTAAGCCTGTCAGCAAGCAGTCCTGGGTCAGACTTGCATGTGTCCAGACTGAAAAGTGCAATTTGTGTAGAATACTTCAATTCAGGGAGAGGGGGCTCTTGGAAGACTGTATTTTACTGAATATTTTGTCAAATATTCTCCGGGTCCACGTAGCTGAAACATTCAATGGCAAGGATGAAAGTCACTTCTCATTTCAAAACTAAAAGATGTATTTATAATATGAGAGACCATTTTCTCTTCTTCTGTTTAAACAGATGAGACACAATGGTCTTATAAAAGCCATATATTTATTTACACTGCAAAAGGTTATTTATAGTAAAGTAATTTTACATTAGTTTTTATGTCTGTTTTTGGAAAAAAACATAAAATGAAACTGAGAAAAAAACAGAAGCAAACACAGCTTTATTTCAAATCTTAAGCAAACTGAAGGAAAAGAAAAAAAGAACTAGTTCAAGTAGTTTATGAAAATATTTCAATATTTAGTGTGTCTTGGTGGGGAAAACTACAAACAAATCTTGAGCTCTTCCAGTAGAGATTTTTTTTTTTTTCATTTTTTTAATGGTATGGACATTGAAACTATAAGATATATTATAGGGTTATGCAAACAAGTAAACATGCTGATATTTTAGAGTTCTAACTATGGGAGAAGGAGAATTTAAATAAGAAATAGAGGAAGACAAAAAAGAATCTTGTGGAGGCGGCATGGAATTGAAAGTATTGGTATGGGCTCATGATTTCTAAAGTATGTGTATATATACATAGGTGTGTTCATGTGACGTGTATGTAGATAGTTAATGGGGTGTATAGTTACATATGTATAATTGTATATGCATATATATCTACATACTTATATATGCATAGTTCTAGATAACAGGTCTAGAAACAATGCCCTAGCAGTGATGAGTATACCTGCTGCCCCACCTCTTGCTTTCTTATATCATCTATCTCTCACTGAAAGAAAACAAGACTCTTAGATTTTAAGACTCCTAGATTGGGACAAGATGCGTATAAGATGAGGCTTTAAAAGCTTGTTATGCCAAGAATATTAAGATGTGTTCAAGAAAGTCATATGCATCTCACAAAGACACTGGGCCAGTTTATCACTAGCTCTAACTAAGCCTGTCAAATTTGTGCTTAGAAATGCAATTTGTGTAGAATACTTCAATTCAGGGAGAGGGGGCTCTTGGAAGACTGTATTTTACTGAATATTTTGTCAAATATTCTCCAGGTCCACGTAGCTGAAACATTCAATGGCAAGGATGAAAGTCACTTCTCATTTCAAAACTAAAAGATGTATTTATAATATGAGAGACCATTTTCTCTTCTTCTGTTTAAACAGATGAGACACAATGGTCTTATAAAAGCAATATATTTATTTACACTGCAAAAGGTTATTTATAGTAAAGTAATTTTACATTAGTTTTCATGTCTGTTTTTGGAAAAAAACATAAATTGAAACTGAGAAAAAAACAGAAGCAAACACAGCTTTATTTCAAATCTTAAGCAAACTGAAGGAAAAGAAAAAAAGAACTAGTTCAAGTAGTTTATGAAAATATTTCAATATTTAGTGTGTCTTGGTGGGGAAAACTACAAACAAATCTTGAGCTCTTCCAGTAGAGATTTTTTTTTTTTTTCATTTTTTTTAATGGTATGGGCATTGAAACTATAAGATATATTATAGGGTTATGCAAACAAATGCTGATATTTTAGAGTTCTAACTATGGGAGAAGGAGAATTTAAATAAGAAATAGAGGAAGACAAAAAAGAATCTTGTGGAGGCGGCATGGAATTGAAAGTATTGGTATGGGCTCATGATTTCTAAAGTATGTGTATATATACATAGGTGTGTTCATGTGACGTGTATGTAGATAGTTAATGGGGTGTATAGTTACATATGTATAATTGTATATGCATATATATCTACATACTTATATATGCATAGTTCTAGATAACAGGTCTAGAAACAATGCCCTAGCAGTGATGAGTATACCTGCTGCCCCACCTCTTGCTTTCTTATATCATCTATCTCTCACTGAAAGAAAACAAGACTCTTAGATTTTAAGACTCCTAGATTGGGACAAGATGGGTATAAGATGAGGCTTTAAAAGCTTGTTATGCCAAGAACATTAAGATGTGTTCAAGAAAGTCATACACATCTCACAAAGACACTGGGCCAGTTTGAAAACTACCACACGCCTTCCCCACCTCCACCAAACACAGAGCAATTTGTGCTCCCATATAATTAATAGCAGCAATGAATTGTTAGATAATACCTGGAAAGTAAGCATTCACGATTCTAAGCCAATAGCAAGTAGACCTGTAAATAAGCGAGAAGAGGGAGCTTTCCTTATTGTGGAATGCTAAGGGTCAGCTGGCAGATATGGAGAAGCATTGGAATTGGTTCAGGAAACGATCAGAGAAATAGTCAAGAGGTGTATGATATCTGTATCATCATGAGGCATCTTCCCAGAGATTGTTTAGTAATTCAAGAGAAAAAACAGTATGTACAGTGGAGAAATGGAATGACACTTTGACAATTCTGTCAATATTAGCATCAGCAAAAAAAGCTGAGGCTTCCCGTGTACCTCCCATGTAATGCCCCAGGAAAGATACCTCTCATGATTACAGCATTGCAGTCCATAATGCATCTGAGTCTAATCATGGAGAAACCTCAGACTGACCCCAAATGAGGAACATTCTAAGAAAGGGGAGGGGGAGGCTATAGTTCTCAAATATGCCCTTATCATATATAAAAAAAAAAGTTGTGGAAAATGTTCTAGATCAAATGAAAAGATACAGGCATGCCAACTAAATGCATACCTGATTCTAAACCAGGCAGAAATTTTACTATAAAGAATATTATTGGATTAATTAAAAAAAATGGGGTATGGTTGTAAAACTATATAAAGCTTTGCTAATGTTAAAATTTACTGAAGTTGATATCTATACTGTGGTTATTGTAAGAGGATCTCCTTATTCTTAGAAAAGACATACTGAGAAATTTAGAATAAATGACTATTATGGATGCACTTCTCTCTCAAATGGTTCAGAAAAAATATTATATGTAATATATATTATGTAAGTATATAATATTAATGTAGAACATAAATATAATGCATATAATCTTTATAATTGATACTTAAATGTTATTAACATAAGTTAATATGTGTTTATTACATGAACAGAGAGAGAAGGAGCATATAGCAAAGCAAATGGCTCAGACTTAACAAGAGGTGAATCTGGGTACAGGATACCTGGGTATTCACAATGCTTTCTTATTTTTGCCACCTTCTATATATTTGTGATTAATTGCAAATGAAACTTAAAAAAAAAAATTATGGGTTTTGACACAAGATACAGGTTGGAATCCTGAGTGATCTTAGGTCAGTTACTTCATTTTCACTGTGTCTTAGTGTTCTATTCCTTGAAACAGAGATAATCACATCCCTTCACAGTACTACCATGAAATGAAATGAACTGCTGTTTGGAATATAGCAAATAGGTGATCAGCAAAGACTAGCCCTTCCCACAGAGCCCAAACTCCTCTCCTAGATCAGTATCATCATTAAATCTAGTTTCCACAAGATTGATTCAATTCTCCGATCTTTTTACAACTTTTACCTACAATTTAAATTTAATTTAACCTAACAATGCTTTTAAAATTACACAGTGGTAGAGATTTTAAGCCTAAATTACAGTCTTACTCTAATAGAATGGGAAGTTTTTCAAGTTCAGAAATATTTTCTATTCATGTTGGCATTCCTAACAGTATAATTCTTGGCACTTAATAGATGCTCATTGTGTGTTTGTTGAAATGAGCTCAATAATCTATGCAGATATAACTAAAATTTGACATAATTATAGGATTGAAAAGATGATATTATTTCCACATTGTAATATCTGCATCTGAATGCCTTCATGATTGAAGAGCCATGTGGCTGGTCTGAGGTGACCTGAATTGACTGAATGTGCCTCCTTTAGTTTCTGCCCTAACCATTCAGATCTTGGATCACAAAGAAAGCCATTTTTCTTTCTTCTGCAACCCATACTGTTTCTTTCAAAGAGATTCAATGCCAAGCATTTTATGCAGTCTGCAGTCTTATTGTTTAGAACAACTTGGTTCTAATATTTTCTTAAACTTTCTCTTTCTCTCTCTCTCTCTTTTTTTTATCTTGAGGCAAACAATGTTTAAATTGAAATCAGTCTTTGTTTTCCTACTTCTCATTCTGAGTTCAGGAAATGTTTTTAAATGGAACCAGTGAAGGCAAATATTGATTGAAGTTGAATGTGTTTGGTAGTTCATTTAACACAGTGGTTCTTAACAGGCGTGATTCTGACCTCAGGGGAAATAAGGTAATGTTTGGAAACATTTTTTGGCTGTCAGAACTGGGGTGATAGTGATGTTGGCATCTAATTGGTAGAAGTCAAAAATGCTGCTGAATATTCTACAATGCACAGAACAGTTCCCAGCCAAGAAGAGTTATCTAGTTCCAAATGTCCATAGAGTTGGGGTTGAGAAATCCCTGATTTAGGTGACAAGATTGCCATTATGAACATTTAGACAGATTTGATTTTCAAACAGAGATGAAACTACAAATGACTGGAGTCATACTTGTGTTTGTAGACAAGTTTAATTACATTTCAGCCTTGCGTTTTACCATTATAACAGATCCAGCACAGCTGTTTACAGAATATCCATACTATCATATGACAGTGATGCTTTGCATTCATAATAGCTTTTCTAAGCCTTGTCCTACTGTTTTTCAGAGTTATCTATAGTTTGAAATTCATATTCAAGTTGATTCTTTTGGAAATTAATTTCTCAATGATTTCTGATATTTCCCATACCTCTATAGCATTGAGTGAAGATGTTTTCTCTTTTCTCACCTTGGTATAGGGTTTCTCAACTTAGGACTTATGTTGGAATCTCCTGAGGAGTTTTTAAAACTTCTAATGTCTGGGTCCCACCCCAAATATTATTTCCACATTGTAATATCTGCATCTGAATGCCTTCATGATTGAAGAGCCATGTGGCTGGTCTGAGGTGACCTGAATTGACTGAATGTGCCTCCTTTAGTTTCTGCCCTAACCATTCAGATCTTGGATCACAAAGAAAGCCGTTTTTCTTTCTTCTGCAACCCATACTGTTTCTTTCAAAGAGATTCAATGCCAAGCATTTTATGCAGTCTGCAGTCTTATTGTTTAGAACAACTTGGTTCTAATATTTTCTTAAACTTTCTCTTTCTCTCTCTCTCTTTTTTTTTTTTTCTTGAGGCAAACAATGTTTAAATTGAAATCAGTCTTTGTTTTCCTACTTCTCATTCTGAGTTCAGGAAATGTTTTTAAATGGAACCAGTGAAGGCAAATATTGATTGAAGTTGCATGTGTTTGGTAGTTCATTTAACACAGTGGTTCTTAACAGGCGTGATTCTGACCTCAGGGGAAATAAGGTAATGTTTGGAAACATTTTTTGGCTGTCAGAACTGGGGTGATAGTGATGTTGGCATCTAATTGGTAGAAGTCAAAAATGCTGCTGAATATTCTACAATGCGCAGAACAGTTTCCAGCCAAGAAGAGTTATCTAGTTCCAAATGTCCATAGAGTTGGGGTTGAGAAATCCCTGATTTAGGTGACAAGATTGCCATTATGAACATTTAGACAGATTTGATTTTCAAACAGAGATGAAACTACAAATGACTGGAGTCATACTTGTGTTTGTAGACAAGTTTAATTACATTTCAGCCTTGCGTTTTACCATTATAACAGATCCAGCACAGCTGTTTACAGAATATCCATACTATCATATGACAGTGATGCTTTGCATTCATAATAGCTTTTCTAAGACTTGTCCTACTGTTTTTCAGAGTTATCTATAGTTTGAAATTCATATTCAAGTTGATTCTTTTGGAAATTAATTTCTCAATGATTTCTGATATTTTCCATACCTCTATAGCATTGAGTGAAGATGTTTTCTCTTTTCTCACCTTGGTATAGGGTTTCTCAACTTAGGACTTATGTTGGAATCTCCTGAGGAGTTTTTAAAACTTCTAATGTCTGGGTCCCACCCCAAATATTTTGATTCAATTGACTGGGGTGAAGCCTGGATTTAGTGTTTTTAAGAGGGTCCCCTCACTGATAATATAGAATTTTGGAAACATTCTTTAGAATAGTCTCTTTAACCAAATTTATCAATGACAGTTATAATATTTCAATTATTAAAGTAACTTATTGCAACAATATGATTTTGAAATCAACAAAATAAAATAATACACTATGAATAGATTCTGAGAATCCTGAGAATCAAGTCCTTACCTACCAGGGTCTGCTCTCATTTCAGGAAAATTTAATTTTTATTCACCTCTTCATCATGTTAATGAATGTGCGGATAACCATACCTGACTGAGCTCCTAAAAGACGCCATACTTTTCTTTGAACTTTAAGTTTTTGTCTCGGTATCTAACTACTTTATACAAGCTGTCAATATCATGGAGAATATAGACAACCTTAAGTTAATTTACTGTTCCTAAGTGTGTTCTAAACTTTATGGTAAGCCCTCATGGACGTCATGTCATCCAGTTCTCAGAATGCATCAGTGAGGTGGGCATTACTTTCCTCCCTTACAGGTGGGAATTATTGTTTAACTGGCAACACCCCCATTGCCTCTGACTGGATCCAACTGGATTCTTAACTTTCCAGAAGTGTTGCAACTGATATATTCAGAGATCCTTTCTTCAGAAAATGCACATCTGAGATCAAGAGGGCAGAACGCTAAGAACCCTTCTGGATCTGACCTCCAAGCTTCCACACTGTTCTTCAGGTCAAGACCATTTAAAGCTTGACCCCTCAAGCTTTCTCTTTTGTATTGCCTCTTTCTGAATCATTCAGTTTCTTTCTGGACTTTAAGCAGGAATTTTAAATATTCACTTATTTATTTGGCTGCACAGCTCTTAGCATGAGGGATCTTTGATGTTTCACTGTATTATATAAACACTTAGTTGTGGCATATAGGATCTAGTTCCTTGAGCTGGGATCGAACCCTAGGCCCCTGAATTGGGAGCATGGTGTCTTAGCCACTGGACCACCAGGGAAGCCCCAAGCAGGCATTTTAGAAATATATGAGGACTAGAACCCAGGTGTCTAGCATTGCAGTCAGATTATTTACCATCTGAGACATCAGGGAAGCCCCCACAACAAATTTATTGTTATACCACAGAGCATATTTTTTCCCTGACAAATGGAATGAAAAGATTGAAAACCTGAAAGCAAATTGATTTATTTGGGCAACAAAATAAAATTTATCAATGACAGTTATAATATTTCCATTATTAAAGTAACTTATTGCAACAATATGATTTTGAAATCAACAAAATAAAATAATACACTATGAATAGATTCTGAGAATCCTGAGAATCAAGTCCTTACCTACCAGGGTCTGCTCTCATTCCAGGAAAATTTAATTTTTATTCACCTCTTCATCATGTTAATGAATGTGCGGATAACCATACCTGACTGAGCTCCTAAAAGAAGTCATACTTTTCTTTGAACTTTAAGTTTTTGTCTCGGTATCTAACTACTTTATATAAGCTGTCAATATCATGGAGAATATAGACAACCTTAAGTTAATTTACTGTTCCTAAGTGTGTTCTAAACTTTATGGTAAGCCCTCATGGACGTCATGTCATCCAGTTCTCAGAATGCATCAGTGAGGTGGGCATTACTTTCCTCCCTTACAGGTGGGAATTATTGTTTAACTGGCAACACCCCCGTTGCCTCTGACTGGATCCAACTGGATTCTTAACTTTCCAGAAGTGTTGCAACTGATATATTCAGAGATCCTTTCTTCAGAAAATGCACATCTGAGATCAAGAGGGCAGAACGCTAAGAACCCTTCTGGATCTGACCTCCAAGCTTCCACACTGTTCTTCAGGTCAAGACCATTTACATGACCCCTCAAGCTTTCTCTTTTGTATTGCCTCTTTCTGAATCATTCAGTTTCTTTCTGGACTTTAAGCAGGAATTTTAAATATTCACTTATTTATTTGGCTGCACAGCTCTTAGCATGAGGGATCTTTGATGTTTCACTGCATTATATAAACACTTAGTTGTGGCATATAGGATCTAGTTCCTTGAGCTGGGATCGAACCCTAGGCCCCTGAATTGGGAGCATGGTGTTTTAGCCTCTGGACCACCAGGGAAGCCCCAAGCAGGCATTTTAGAAATATATGAGGACTAGAACCCAGGTGGACTAGCATTGCAGTCAGATTATTTACCATCTGAGACATCAGGGAAGCCCCCACAACAAATTTATTATGTTATACCACAGAGCATTTTTTTTCCCTGACAAATGGAATGAAAAGATTGAAAACCTGAAGAAGTGTAGAGCAAAGTGAACACAGTGTCTTGGAAAAATCTCTCTTGAAAAAAATCAGAAGGGTTTTCTCTATTGTTCAAACTTGACAGCACTGCAGAATGGATATTCCTGCCAGGTGGTCCAGTTTACCCTCAAATTTGTGGCACTAGCTCCTTCCTAGCGGTTCTTTAGTAGTTCCAGAAATTGTCTTAAGTGGCTCTGTGGGAACACAGGGATCCGTGGGCAACTCTTGGAAAGGAGTTTGTGTAGGAGCCTTGTCAGCTGGGTCCACTGAGTCTCATGGGAGATAGGATGGCCCTCTTAAGCTTTGCTAGGAACTATCTGGTCCACTCGACAATTCTTTTATAAGTCTTGCTGGAGAATTGGTCACTATTCATTCCCTGAAAATAAAAAGAAGCAATTGGGTGATATGTGAAAGCCTTGCTTTATGAAAAAATAGGCAATTTTAAACACTAGATTCATCTTCAGAGTGGCAAGTTGTTCTCACTGATATTGGGACATATGCTTGTGGATTAGAATGGCAAGGAATGATGGCTGAGAATATGCCTGGCATTTAATTTCTTATATAAAATTTAAAAGTATTGAGAATATGTGAATTAGATATACATGCATGCATTTTACAGCTGTGTTGAGAAATACGTCCTCCTCTTCGTGATGGAATCATTTTTTAAATTGAATTCTTAAGAATGTTTTTCCTCTAAATATGCTGGGTAGCCATTTTAACACTTTTATTTAATTTGGCTGCACAGCTCTTAGCATGAGGGATCTTTGATGTTTCACTGTATTATATAAACACTTAGTTGTGGCATATAGGATCTAGTTCCTTGAGCTGGGATCGAACCCTAGGCCCCTGAATTGGGAGCATGGTGTCTTAGCCACTGGACCACCAGGGAAGCCCCAAGCAGGCATTTTAGAAATATATGAGGACTAGAACCCAGGTGTCTAGCATTGCAGTCAGATTATTTACCATCTGAGACATCAGGGAAGCCCCCACAACAAATTTATTGTTATACCACAGAGCATATTTTTTCCCTGACAAATGGAATGAAAAGATTGAAAACCTGAAGAAGTGTAGAGCAAAGTGAACACAGTGTCTTGGAAAAATCTCTCTTGAAAAAAATCAGAAGGGTTTTCTCTATTGTTCAAACTTGACAGCACTGCAGAATGGATATTCCTGCCAGGTGGTCCAGTTTACCCTCAAATTTGTGGCACTAGCTCCTTCCTAGCGGTTCTTTAGTAGTTCCAGAAATTGTCTTAAGTGGCTCTGTGGGAACACAGGGATCCGTGGGCAACTCTTGGAAAGGAGTTTGTGTAGGAGCCTTGTCAGCTGGGTCCACTGAGTCTCATGGGAGATAGGATGGCCCTCTTAAGCTTTGCTAGGAACTACCTTGTCCACTCGACAATTCTTTTATAAGTCTTGCTGGAGAATTGGTCACTATTCATTCCCTGAAAATAAAAAGAAGCAATTGGGTGATATGTGAAAGCCTTGCTTTATGAAAAAATAGGCAATTTTAAACACTAGATTCATCTTCAGAGTGGCAAGTTGTTCTCACTGATATTGGGACATATGCTTGTGGATTAGAATGGCAAGGAATGATGGCTGAGAATATGCCTGGCATTTAATTTCTTATATAAAATTTAAAAGTATTGAGAATATGTGAATTAGATATACATGCATGCATTTTACAGCTGTGTTGAGAAATACGTCCTCCTCTTCGTGATGGAATCATTTTTTAAATTGAATTCTTAAGAATGTTTTTTCCTCTAAATATGCTGGGTAGCCATTTTAACACATAAATAGTAGCAAAAGTTTTTTGTTTTAGTTCTCTTGGGAGTATTGCATACAAATGTGCTTTGACTTTATGCTTAGGTAGGCTAATTAGATGAAGAAATAAGAAAATATTAGAAACCCACTGACACATACACATGTGAGCAGGGGCTGTGGGTGGAGGCTGATGTGATTGGAGCCATCTGCCTGCTTCCTGCCATACATATCAATTCATCCTGATAACCTTTGACCTGCAGGTCTGTAAGGTAACTTTTATCAACAAAAGCTACATTTCAGAGTTTAGATTAAATAAATTATGTTGTAGTTTAAAAAATTGTCAGTTCAGGTTAAAATGGCAAAATAGAGTGTCTAGGTTTGTCTATTGCTTTTTTTTGCCTTTATTTGTGTTATCCTTCAATTCCACCTTTTGAAAATGAGCTTCATTCCCATTTTCACTTTTTTAATGTCTTATAGATTGGTATTCAAGCTATTTGGTTGATACCTTATTGTAAAATTGATTTACAATGCAAACAAAATGCAACAAATGTAAAACAAACAAAAAAAAGCAAATGCAAGCAAAAAATAATAAACAAATAATAATAAACAAATGCAAACAAAAAATAACAGCAGCAGCCCCAGTTCTTGCTTTCCTTTGAATTTTTACTCCAACAATTTGCAGTCCTGAGAGGTCATGACATCTAGAGAATGTTTTATCATTCTGCACTCCAAAGGCTGGGAAGAAAGAATGCAAGGTGGAACAAAACAGAATTTCAAGAAGGGCCATAGAACTAGAAGAGGTCTGAGAGGGCAGAATGTCTTGGAATCTTTTCAGAAACCTGTTCCAGCTCATTCCTAAGAGCAGTCTCTGCTCTGTCCCTGCACATATGTGAAAACATAGGGCTGCAGAGAAATGGCAGGACCAGGAAGACCTATAATTATGCTACAGACACAGGCTTATAAAGGGACTTCTTTAAACTATACCTTGGGGTTTGATTAATTACTGGTTTATTGCTGAAGACAGAATAGAGTGACTGGAACTGGGATTTTAATGGAGAAAATGAAAGAAGAGTTGGGCAACTCTTTGTTGGGGAGAATGATGCACGAAAGATGTAAATGTTTTGGATTTAGACTCCTCTTAACTCCCAGCTCAAGGAGACCTTGAGGTTTACTCAGCTGCTATAGTTTGCAATGAGACATTCAATGCTCAGATGAGAATGCTAATCCCATTTGTTAAATTTCATTTTAGAACTATTTGGGCAGCTAGATTACCAGACAGTAATCATGCATAGTTTACCACCATGTGGCTTTAGTAACCCGCATGTTTATGCAATATTAATGTGGAGCCATCTGCCTGCTTCCTGCCATACAGATCAATTCATCCTGATAACCTTTGACCTGCAGGTCTGTAAGGTAACTTTTATCAACAAAAGCTACATTTCAGAGTTTAGATTAAATAAATTATGTTGTAGTTTAAAAAATTGTCAGTTCAGGTTAAAATGGCAAAATAGAGTGTCTAGGTTTGTCTATTGCTTTTTTTTGCCTTTATTTGTGTTGTCCTTCAATTCCACCTTTTGAAAATGAGCTTCATTCCCATTTTCACTTTTTTAATGTCTTATAGATTGGTATTCAAGCTATTTGGATGATACCTTATTGTAAAATTGATTTACAATGCAAACAAAATGCAACAAATGTAAAACAAACAAAAAAAAGCAAATGCAAGCAAAAAATAATAAACAAATAATAATAAACAAATGCAAACAAAAAATAACAGCAGCAGCCCCAGTTCTTGCTTTCCTTTGAATTTTTACTCCAACAATTTGCAGTCCTGAGAGGTCATGACATCTAGAGAATGTTTTATCATTCTGCACTCCAAAGGCTGGGAAGAAAGAATGCAAGGTGGAACAAAACAGAATTTCAAGAAGGGCCATAGAACTAGAAGAGGTCTGAGAGGGCAGAATGTCTTGGAATCTTTTCAGAAACCTGTTCCAGCTCATTCCTAAGAGCAGTCTCTGCTCTGTCCCTGCACATATGTGAATACATAGGGCTGCAGAGAAATGGCAGGACCAGGAAGACCTATAATTATGCTACAGACACAGGCTTATAAAGGGACTTCTTTAAACTATACCTTGGGGTTTGATTAATTACTGGTTTATTGCTGAAGACAGAATAGAGTGACTGGAACTGGGATTTTAATGGAGAAAATGAAAGAAGAGTTGGGCAACTCTTTGTTGGGGAGAATGATGCACGAAAGATGTAAATGTTTTGGATTTAGACTCCTCTTAACTCCCAGCTCAAGGAGACCTTGAGGTTTACTCAGCTGCTGTAGTTTGCAATGAGACATTCAATGCTCAGATGAGAATGCTAATCCCATTTGTTAAATTTCATTTTAGAACTATTTGGGCAGCTAGATTACCAGACAGTAATCATGCATAGTTTACCACCATGTGGCTTTAGTAACCCGGGCATTTGTGTTTATGAGTTTAGTGTGGATTACAATATCTATCAGCTGAATATTAATAGATTTAATCAATCCTTTCTTAGTTCATGATTTTTTTTTTTACTCTTTTAAGTGCACATTTTGGCTTTGACGTTTGTTCACAGACACTTTAGAAAGAAGTGCCTGAGAAGAATAATTTTATTGTTCAATCATAGCATCATTGTCATATATTCTTCTTTAATTATCATAAGCATGGACATCACTCCATTGTTCTGACTGCTGTGTGAGCATCTACAGATGTTCTGTTTTTTCTGTCCCCTAGATCTTGAACAGAGGCCTCACTCATACTTCCGGTCAAGTACATATGAGATACTGGCATAAAGCAAGAAATCTTTTACTACTGCAGAAGAAAAAAAATACAAACTCTCTGCTGACAGAGAGTGGACACGCATTCATATAGGCGTACACATGTCAGAAAACATATACCAAATTCAGAATTAGTGAACCAAAAATTATATCAGAAACATTGTTTAGTTAGTTTCCATTACCTTGTTCAGAGGAGTCCCACAAACTTTGAATGAGGCTTTAACTATTCAGTGCCACAATTTGTGCTAGGTTTTAGGGGTGGAAAGAGGAATCAAGCATGGACTCTAGTTCTGTAGACCTTTGAGTATAATGTGCATTTAGGAAACGAGGAACTTGGTTCACTGTGCTTGGGAGCTGCACACATTCTACAGTTATTGGTTCTGCTCAATAAAAGATTGGTTTTTTGAACTAGTTACAGGGACAGTCAATAGAATGAAACACTGTGTGGATGAGAATGAGAGTTTTTCATTTTATGGTAGGTAACTTTCTTCGACGAAACCCACGTTAATTTTTTGAACACTTAGAACGTTGTCCAAAAATATACAGAGGGTGCTCCTTTGTAATTCGTACAAGCATTATTCAGTGATTCTCAGTTAGTGCTGAACTATTAGATTGTGTGTGTGTGTGTGTGTGAATATGTACTTTCAAGCTACTTTTCGTATACGGCCAATTATGTCCATTTCCTATGGTATTAATAGCTGTGATAAATTAGCACAAATTCAGTACATTCAAATGACACAGATGTATTTCTTGGATATAGGAGCCAGAAGGACTAAAACCAGGGTGTCTGTGTTCCTTGTGGGGCTCTAGAAGAGGATATGTTTCCTTGGCTTTTCTAGCTCCGAAGGGAATCCTGTATGCCTTGACTCATGATGACTTCCTTGTCTTCAAAGGAAATTGGATTTACTAACCCTAAACTCAGAGGCAAACTATTGTATACAGGATGGAAAAACAACAAGGTCATACTGCATAGCACAGGGAATTATATTCAATATTTTATAACAAACTATAATGGAAAAATACAAAAATAATCTATACCTGTATAATAGAGCCATTTTCTGTACTTAAGAAAATACTAATAATACAACACTGTGAATCAACTGTACTTCAATCAAATAATATAACACTGTAAATCAACTGTACTTCAATCAAATAAAACCAAAGTGGATTGAAGTATCTTCACATCCCACCCTGCCCTCTTCTTCCATCACTGCCTCTCCTTTCTGGACTCTGACCCTTCTTCCTTCCTCTTATAATGACCCTTGGATTTAATTAATTACATCAGTCTCACATGGATAATCTAAAATAATCTCTCTATATCAATGTCATTAGTTTAATCACATCTTCAGGGGCTTGTTTTTCCTATGTAAGGCAACATAGTCACACATTTCAGGAATTAGGATATGGATGTCTCTAGGAGCCACAGTTATGTGTATGACACCAATAATATTACTGGCATTTCCCTTCTATTTCAGGTCCTTATTATTAACTGTGGGCTTCCCTGGTGGTTCAGCTCATAAAGAATCCGCCTGCAATGCAAGAGACCCATGTTCAATTCCTGAATCAGGAAAATCCCCCGGAGAAGAGATAGGCTACCCATTCCAGTATTCTTGGGTTTCCCTGGTGGCACAGCTAGTAAAGAATCTGCCTGCAGTGCAAGAGACCTGAGTTTGATCCCGGGGGTTGGGAAGATCCCCTGGAGGAGGATGTGGCAACACACTCCAGTATTCTTGCCTGGAGAGTCTCTATGGACAGAGGAGTCTGGTGGGATACAGTTCATGGGCTTGCAAAGAGTAAGACATGACTAACCGACTAGGCACAGCACAGCACATTATTAATTGCAGAAAGTTTTCTTTACTGTGCACTTGCCCAGCATATAAATTTTTAGGATTGAATCTTTGTTATTTCTATGTTTTCTTTAAATATGCTTCACAAAATGATGATTGTATATTTTTTCAGCATACTCTGATAGCTTAGACAGTAAAGAATCTACCTGCAATGTAGGAGACCCAGGTTCAATCCCTGGGTTGGGAGGATCCTCTGGAGAAGGGAATCGCAACCCACTCTGGTATTCTTGCCAGAGGTGCTTGGCCCACTACAATCTGTGAGGTCACAAAGAATTGGACATGACTGAGCATATGCTTTACCTGGTAGCAGAAGAAAATAGGATGAGTTCTCCATGGCTGTCAGTTTTGACTCCCTACTTGGAATCAGTTTCTCTCGCAACAATTGGCAATCTCTCTCCATAATTGATTTAATCCGCATTAACAGGAAGAAACACGCCTGCTTGGAGCTTGATCTGAAGTACCTCCATATTCTACAGTACCATATATGGTATTATTGATTCTCTTCGTGCTCCCTTCCACATGCTACCTGCTGCATTCAAAGGGGAGTGGACAGTTACTGGGCATTTGATATTTCTACGCACTATGCATCATGCTTCAATAGTATGAACCCATTTAATCCCTACAGCCTTCTCTAAGGACAGTATTGTGGTTGTTTTGTCTTTGTAGGTAAGTGAATCCAGATGATCTGGCTCCAGACACCATGTCTGCACAGCTATTTTCTGCAGCTTTCTTAAGTTAGAATGCTGGCATTTAATCAGTTTATGTCTTTTTTAGAATCATTTTGTTTTAGAAAGTAAACAGCAAATTAGGCAAAAATTTCCTCATTTTCTTGACTCTTTTTCTTTAAATTTTGTTTATAGCTCACGGAGTTAGTGTGAAGATGTTTAATTTTTAGTACTGATAAAGAACAAGAGAACTGGCAAATATATTAACCTTAAAATGAACTTACCATTTTCTTAACCATGTTTATGATCTTTGGTCTCACTAGCACAAACCATTTTGCTGTGATTATAATCCGTTTTGGGTACTTTGTCTGTAAGGAGGCAGAGAAGCATCTCTGTTGCTCACATTTCATAAGGAATGACCTTAAGCATAGACTCACTTGGCAATCCCTTTGTGTAGCAAATTGAATGGCAAGAACACTAGGTATTACATCAACAGAATATAAAACCACTTTAAAGAGGATTTAAATAAGAGATTGGGAGGCTACTCAACTTTTGGGATGGAGAGAAAAAGAGAAAACCTGGCAAAACCATGCAATGCTTTAGACATTCAGCATTTGTGGGGTTTTGAGGAATTTGCTGATCATGTAAAAACTTTCTTAACATTAAATATATTGAGCTTATTTGAATACAAACAAATTGTAATGAGTATTAAATAAGAATAAATATAAGGGACTGTGTGAGGGGAGAAACCACCTGCTAATTTAAGATACAGGTGAAGAAAAAAGAAGAAAGAAACATTTCCAGTTATTTTTTATAGACATTATGCAAAAAGAGACAGAACTATTTTATTAGAGAACTCGCCCTTGGCACAATTTTGCTTTTGATCTGAAGTACCTCCATATTCTACAGTACCATATATGGTATTATTGATTCTCTTCGTGCTCCCTTCCACATGCTACCTGCTGCATTCAAAGGGGAGTGGACAGTTACTGGGCATTTGATATTTCTACGCACTATGCATCATGCTTCAATAGTATGAACCCATTTAATCCCTACAGCCTTCTCTAAGGACAGTATTGTGGTTGTTTTGTCTTTGTAGGTAAGTGAATCCAGATGATCTGGCTCCAGACACCATGTCTGCACAGCTATTTTCTGCAGCTTTCTTAAGTTAGAATGCTGGCATTTAATCAGTTTATGTCTTTTTTAGAATCATTTTGTTTTAGAAAGTAAACAGCAAATTAGGCAAAAATTTCCTCATTTTCTTGACTCTTTTTCTTTAAATTTTGTTTATAGCTCACGGAGTTAGTGTGAAGATGTTTAATTTTTAGTACTGATAAAGAACAAGAGAACTGGCAAATATATTAACCTTAAAATGAACTTACCATTTTCTTAACCATGTTTATGATCTTTGGTCTCACTAGCACAAACCATTTTGCTGTGATTATAATCCGTTTTGGGTACTTTGTCTGTAAGGAGGCAGAGAAGCATCTCTGTTGCTCACATTTCATAAGGAATGACCTTAAGCATAGACTCACTTGGCAATCCCTTTGTGTAGCAAATTGAATGGCAAGAACACTAGGTATTACATCAACAGAATATAAAACCACTTTAAAGAGGATTTAAATAAGAGATTGGGAGGCTACTCAACTTTTGGGATGGAGAGAAAAAGAGAAAACCTGGCAAAACCATGCAATGCTTTAGACATTCAGCATTTGTGGGGTTTTGAGGAATTTGCTGATCATGTAAAAACTTTCTTAACATTAAATATATTGAGCTTATTTGAATACAAACAAATTGTAATGAGTATTAAATAAGAATAAATATAAGGGACTGTGTGAGGGGAGAAACCACCTGCTAATTTAAGATACAGGTGAAGAAAAAAGAAGAAAGAAACATTTCCAGTTATTTTTTATAGACATATGCAAATGAATGACAGGAACTAGTGGTTCATGCCAAGTGGAGTGAAATGAGCCAAATAATTGTCTTGGTATGAAATTTTCTTCACATTTCTTATCCACAAGTTGATTTGGTGACATCAAAGATGACAAGTATGAAAAATGAAAGTAAGTAGGGCTTTATTTTTTGCTATGCTTGTGAAATGCAAAGGAAATTATAAAAATAGATAAGTACTTTTAATTTTTAAAATCTTAAATTTTAATATAAGTAAACTGAAATGAACTAAATGAACTAGAATGAACTAAAACTTTAAGATACTAATCTATCACATATATATATTTGAAGTGCAACATGTCAACTGGAAGATCATTATACACCATCACATACATATTTATTTGTGAATAGAAAGTATAGAAGCCAAAGGAAGACTATTTTTAAAAAACTGATACTAAAGAAATAGATGAATTCACCATTACAGCTGAAGGTTTCAACACCCCTTTATTATGATTAGACAGATCCAGCAGACAGAAGATCAGTAAGAACATGAATGAGCTCTACCACACACACTGCTTCCTCCAGCAGCAGGAGAATTCTTCTCAATTTACCAAGGCAGAGAACATCCTGGACCTTAAAACACACCATAATAAATTAAAAAGAATAGAAAGCATAGTGTCTTCTCTTAGACTACAACGAGATTAGACTAGAACTCAGTAATAGGTAACTGGAAAAATACCAAAAGATATGGAGGTCAAAGAACACATTACTAAAAGCACATAGAAAAAATTTCAACAGAATATAAAACCACTTTAAAGAGGATTTAAATAAGAGATTGGGAGGCTACTCAACTTTTGGGATGGAGAGAAAAGAAAACCTGGCAAAACCATGCAATGCTTTAGACATTCAGCATTTGTGGGGTTTTGAGGAATTTGCTGATCATGTAAAAACTTTCTTAACATTAAATATATTGAGCTTATTTGAATACAAACAAATTGTAATGAGTATTAAATAAGAATAAATATAAGGGACTGTGTGAGGGGAGAAACCACCTGCTAATTTAAGATACAGGTGAAGAAAAAAGAAGAAAGAAACATTTCCAGTTATTTTTTATAGACATATGCAAATGAATGACAGGAACTAGTGGTTCATGCCAAGTGGAGTGAAATGAGCCAAATAATTGTCTTGGTATGAAATTTTCTTCACATTTCTTATCCACAAGTTGATTTGGTGACATCAAAGATGACAAGTATGAAAAATGAAAGTAAGTAGGGCTTTATTTTTTGCTATGCTTGTGAAATGCAAAGGAAATTATAAAAATAGATAAGTATTTTTAATTTTTAAAATCTTAAATTTTAATATAAGTAAACTGAAATGAACTAAATGAACTAGAATGAACTAAAACTTTAAGATACTAATCTATCACATATATATATTTGAAGTGCAACATGTCAACTGGAAGATCATTATACACCATCACATACATATTTATTTGTGAATAGAAAGTATAGAAGCCAAAGGAAGACTATTTTTAAAAAACTGATACTAAAGAAATAGATGAATTCACCATTACAGCTGAAGGTTTCAACACCCCTTTATTATGATTAGACAGATCCAGCAGACAGAAGATCAGTAAGAACATGAATGAGCTCTACCACACACACTGCTTCCTCCAGCAGCAGGAGAATTCTTCTCAATTTACCAAGGCAGAGAACATCCTGGACCTTAAAACACACCATAATAAATTAAAAAGAATAGAAAGCATAGTGTCTTCTCTTAGACTACAATGAGATTAGACTAGAACTCAGTAATAGGTAACTGGAAAAATACCAAAAGATATGGAGGTCAAAGAACACATTACTAAAAGCACATAGAACAAAGAAGAAAACTCAGAACAAGGTGAGAAAAATGCAGAGTAGGAAGATTTTCGACTCATTTCCTCCCATGAACGTACCAAACTTACAACTACCCATAAAGAAACGATCTCTAAGCATGATCTGAAGACTAGCAGAAAAGATTTGGCACAAGTAAAGATAAAAGAAGAATCTACACTGAGATGAGCAGAAGGGAGAGTGATGCAATCTGGCCAGGATCCACACCCCTGGAGCAGCAACATAGAAACAGGAAGGATACCACAATCTTCAAGGTTTCCTCTGAGGAGTGAGGGCTCTGAATCCCACATCACATACCCCAGTTCTGGGAAATTGAATCAGGAAGATGAGACTGTAACATCTGGCATTGGAAACCAGTGGTACCTATGTTTGGGAGTGCGGGAGGTCTTTAGGTTACCTAGATATTGCTCTGAAAAAAAAAAAAGTGCACAGAAAAACTCACTTGCTCCCAGTTCTAGTGGAGAGGTTCTCTAATATTTAAAGTGTGTGCCCCAGAGGCAGAGAGCTATTGGAACTTTCTCTAGAATGGAGGAGCTAGTGAGTGCTAACTTTCTGCTTGTGGCTCACCCTCCACTAGCCTGGCACTAGCAGACACCATTTCTAACTCTTCAACTCTAACCTATTAGCATCACTTACCCCACCCTGTGAGCACCTGCAGATCTGATATTAGTAAGCATCTGAGACCCTCCACTAGACTTACCAAGAGCCCTTAACATGAAACAGAACCCCATAAAGCAGTCCCTAGACTAACCAGACCATTGGGTCCCCTTGGTTGTCCCACTTTGAATGTGGCCCCCTGCCTGACCACTCCCAGTGAATGCCCTTGGTTGGCACAGAGACCCTCCAACGCAGCCTTCACCACACCAATTCTGGCAGATATCCTCAGACAGCCCTGAAGCTCCTAGATTCCCTGCTCTGAATGACCCAGGAGATGCCTTCAGCCAGATGTGCATTCCCTCAAAGAGAGTTCCACCCAGAGAGTCTCACTCTGGCTGTACACACCAGAGTGCCTGCAATTACAGCCAGGGGTCCGTTTATCAGCAATCTCACAGCAAGCACAGTCCAGTCAAAATAGGAGGACTCACGCAGCTCACAAAGGGGACAATCTTTAAGCACCTAACTCTGGTGGCCAGGATAGACCACACTACTGAGTCACATGGGACACAGTCTGCACAAGGCTGCTCCTTCAAGATCAGGAGGCATGTCTGATATAGCTAATACACAAAGCAGACACAGAGACTAAGGCAAAATGAAGGGACAGAGAAATAGGTTTTAAATAAAATAATGAGACAAAATCTCAGGAAAACTGCTAAACAGAACAGAAATGAACAATTGTTGAGATAAAGAGTTCAAAGTAATAGTCCTAAACATACTCAATGAACTCAGGAGAAGAATGGAGGAACACAATGAGAACTTTTAACAAAGAGATGAATACTATTTTAAAAAAAAAGTTCACCAGTGCTCAAGAATACAATACTATAAATGACAAATACACTGGAGGGAACCAATAGCAGATTATATGATACAGAAGGAAGAATCAATGAACTGTGGAAATCATCTAATCATAGCAAAAAGAAAAGAAATGAGGATAGCTAAAAGAACTTCTGGGACAACATTGAGCATATTCATTACCTTACTGAATTACCTTACTGGGTCCCAGAAGGAGAGAGAGAATGTGACAGAGAACCCATATGAAGAAATAATGGCTGAAACGTTTTCTAACATGGTGAAGAAAACAAACAGCTGAGTCCAGAAAGCACAGAGAGTCCCAAACAAGGTAAAACTAAAGAGACCTACACGAAGATACATCATATTAAAGTGTCAAAAATTAAGGATACAGAAAGACTTTTAAATGCAGCGAGAGACAGCTAGTTACATACAAAATAGCTCTTGTTAATGGCTGGTGGAAACACAAAATAATACCACCACTTTGGAAAAAGATTTTTTTTTTTGAGGGGGTGAGATGGGATGAGGAGGGAGGGGGGCAGGCCGGCCACTTCCATTGGTCTTTCATTTATCTATCTTTCATCCATCTTTTGTTCTTTGGCCCATATGGCCCTCCCATCGCAGTGGCCTCTGTTGTCTCAGAGCACCGGCTCTGGGTGCATGCGCTCCAGAGCTCCGACTCGGTAATTGGACACATCAGTCCAGCTGCTCCGTGGCACGTGAGATCTTCCCAGGCCAGGGATCGAACCGGTGCCCGTTGCACTGTAGGACAGTGTCCTTACCCACTGGACCACCAGGGAAGCCCTAGAAAAAGATTTTTTACAAAACTAAATATACCTTTATGATATGACCCAGCAATCACACTCTTTGTTATTTCCCTAAATATGGGGAACTTAGATCCATACCAAAAGACTGCGCTCAGATATTTACAGCCACTTTATTCTTAATGGACAGGTGACCAAGATGTACTTCAATACATGAACTGATAAATAATCTGTGAAATATGATTCAGGACTGTGAATATGTTGGCTATCAAGGCATGAAAAGACCTGAAAAATGTACAATTCAAAGTGAAAGCAGTTATTTTTAAAACATTACATACTTTATGATCTCAGCCATATTCTAGATCAGGAAAACTATGGATATGGTAAAAAAAAAATTTGGTGGTTGCTAGAGGTTGACAGATGGAAGAGGGATGAATAGGGAAGCATGGGGATGAAGATACCTTGCATGACATCACAGTGATGAATACATGTCATCATGCATTTCTCCAACCCCCTTTACTATGTGACATTAAGAGTGAAACATAGTGTAAGGCATGCTTTTTGGGTGATTATGATGTATCAGTATCGGTTCCTTTTAAATTTCTATGTGGACATTAAGAGTGAAACTATTATGTGAAGAAAACAAACAGCTGAGTCCAAAAAGCACAGAGAGTCCCAAACAAGGTAAAACTAAAGAGACCTACACGAAGATACATCATATTAAAGTGTCAAAAATTAAGGATACAGAAAGACTTTTAAATGCAGCGAGAGACAGCTAGTTACATACAAAATAGCTCTTGTTAATGGCTGGTGGAAACACAAAATAATACCACCACTTTGGAAAAAGATTTTTTTTTTTGAGGGGGTGAGATGGGATGAGGAGGGAGGTGGGCAGGCCGGCCACTTCCATTGGTCTTTCATTTATCTATCTTTCATCCATCTTTTGTTCTTTGGCCCATATGGCCCTCCCATCGCAGTGGCCTCTGTTGTCTCAGAGCACCGGCTCTGGGTGCATGCGCTCCAGAGCTCCGACTCGGTAATGGACACATCAGTCCAGCTGCTCCGTGGCACGTGAGATCTTCCCAGGCCAGGGATCGAACCAGTGCCCGTTGCACTGTAGGACAGTGTCCTTACCCACTGGACCACCAGGGAAGCCCTAGAAAAAGATTTTTTACAAAACTAAATATACCTTTATGATATGACCCAGCAATCACACTCTTTGTTATTTCCCTAAATATGGGGAACTTAGATCCATACCAAAAGACTGCGCTCAGATATTTACAGCCACTTTATTCTTAATGGACAGGTGACCAAGATGTACTTCAATACATGAACTGATAAATAATCTGTGAAATATGATTCAGGACTGTGAATATGTTGGCTATCAAGGCATGAAAAGACCTGAAAAATGTACAATTCAAAGTGAAAGCAGTTATTTTTAAAACATTACATACTTTATGATCTCAGCCATATTCTAGATCAGGAAAACTATGGATATGGTAAAAAAAAAAATTTGGTGGTTGCTAGAGGTTGACAGATGGAAGAGGGATGAATAGGGAAGCATGGGGATGAAGATACCTTGCATGACATCACAGTGATGAATACATGTCATCATGCATTTCTCCAACCCCCTTTACTATGTGACATTAAGAGTGAAACATAGTGTAAGGCATGCTTTTTGGGTGATTATGATGTATCAGTATCGGTTCATCTATTTTAATAAACATACTACTGTGGTGAGAGATATTGATAACTGGGCAAGTTATGCTTGTATAGGGGTAGGAGTAGGTGGGAAATCTTTGTAGCTTCCTCTTGATTTTGCTGTAAACCCAAAACTTCTCTAAAAACCTACAGTCTTAGTAAGAGAAAAGAGATACTGTATTTTGACACAAAGTGCATTATTTTTCCCCTCTGAGATTGTGAATGAGAGTTCAAAGAAGTGTATATTTTCAGGAATTAAAAGCAGCCATAATCGCCTCTGGCAGGGGTGTGAAAAAAAAAAAATCATACTGTTTCTTGTGTAGAAGAAATCAAGCTCCTGGCTTAAGTCTGAGTTTCTAGCTTTGTGTAAGAAATTGGTGAAACATTTACGCAGTCTCTTCTGCAAGGTTTAAGTAAGTTGAATTCTTGAATGTTCAGACATAAATGTTATATAGCCTATGAAGGAATTGCAATAAGTCACTCACATGAATTCTATTGCTATTATCTTTTGATTAACACTTACCACAAACTGATTGCATTTGATTTCCTACAAAGTGGGAGATTCTAAGGTATTAAAGAAACAATTGGCAGTCTTATTACAGAGATTGATTAGATGCGTTAGTTTTTTGTTTGGTAAGTTGGATTGCATTCATTTTCCAGGAAATAAATTATTCTAATTCAATATGTACTTATATATCTAAGACAGCTAAATATTTTGCAAAATTAATAGCTAGAGATGAATAAGTTCATTTCCAAATCACTTTCAAATTAACATGTATGTTTTAATAGAAGAATGGAAGATAATATAATCATTTTAGCCTTTGAAAGGTAATATATATTTAGATATTTCTAATATGCAGCTTTTCAACTATAAAGGGATTATTAAAATAATAGATTAGTTATTGCTAGAGGTTGACAGATGGAAGAGGGATGAATAGGGAAGCATGGGGATGAAGATACCTTGCATGACATCACAGTGATGAATACATGTCATCATGCATTTCTCCAACCCCCTTTACTATGTGACATTAAGAGTGAAACATAGTGTAAGGCATGCTTTTTGGGTGATTATGATGTATCAGTATCGGTTCATCTATTTTAATAAACATACTACTGTGGTGAGAGATATTGATAACTGGGCAAGTTATGCTTGTATAGGGGTAGGAGTAGGTGGGAAATCTTTGTAGCTTCCTCTTGATTTTGCTGTAAACCCAAAACTTCTCTAAAAACCTACAGTCTTAGTAAGAGAAAAGAGATACTGTATTTTGACACAAAGTGCATTATTTTTCCCCTCTGAGATTGTGAATGAGAGTTCAAAGAAGTGTATATTTTCAGGAATTAAAAGCAGCCATAATCGCCTCTGGCAGGGGTGTGAAAAAAAAAAAATCATACTGTTTCTTGTGTAGAAGAAATCAAGCTCCTGGCTTAAGTCTGAGTTTCTAGCTTTGTGTAAGAAATTGGTGAAACATTTACGCAGTCTCTTCTGCAAGGTTTAAGTAAGTTGAATTCTTGAATGTTCAGACATAAATGTTATATAGCCTATGAAGGAATTGCAATAAGTCACTCACATGAATTCTATTGCTATTATCTTTTGATTAACACTTACCACAAACTGATTGCATTTGATTTCCTACAAAGTGGGAGATTCTAAGGTATTAAAGAAACAATTGGCAGTCTTATTACAGAGATTGATTAGATGCGTTAGTTTTTTGTTTGGTAAGTTGGATTGCATTCATTTTCCAGGAAATAAATTATTCTAATTCAATATGTACTTATATATCTAAGACAGCTAAATATTTTGCAAAATTAATAGCTAGAGATGAATAAGTTCATTTCCAAATCACTTTCAAATTAACATGTATGTTTTAATAGAAGAATGGAAGATAATATAATCATTTTAGCCTTTGAAAGGTAATATATATTTAGATATTTCTAATATGCAGCTTTTCAACTATAAAGGGATTATTAAAATAAATAGATTAGTTATTTACTTCATGTTAAATATATGTGCATGTGTACATATACATGAGAAGATCACCTGGAAGAGAGCGCAGCAACCCATTCCAGTATTCTTGCCTGGAGAGTCCCTTGGACCAAGGAGCCTGGCAGGCTACAGTCCACAGAGTTGCAAAGAGTCAGACACAACTGAAACGACTTAGCAAGCATACACACACACATACATACACATATGTATATGGCAGTGCTACTAATGGCCTGAAGAGGTAAAACAGGAGCCAGTTACATTTCTTTCTTTACCTCTGCTGCCATGCTTGTCTTATTGTAACTGAAATATTTGCAAAATAATAGTAGGAAAAGGAAACAGAATTTCCTAAGTTAAGACCACCCCATTGTGGCTACTGCAACTTTATTTTAAGCCACAGAAGAGAATAATTTAACATTTGTCTTTAGAATTTTATTACTTATTTAACGTAAATATTATATTTAAAAATGCTGGACAGGGTGAATGAAAATATGGCACAAGCGCAGCATCTAGATAAGGGCATTGCTTTCGCCTTGTAACTGTGGGCATAGAGGTTTGAATCATGGCTCTGAAATTTCATAGGTATGCAACACTGGATTATCTGTTGAACCTCTTTGACTCTACTGTTGCCCTCTGTAAACCCCAAACAAAATAACATTCTACTTGGATTAGATAATGTCTGTTGAATACTTATTCTTGGATCTCGTACCTGACAACAAACTGATTGCATTTGATTTTGCTTTGCCCGATAAGTGGGAGATTCTAAGGTATTAAAGAAACAATTGGCAGTCTTATTACAGAGATTGATTAGATGCGTTAGTTTTTTGTTTGGTAAGTTGGATTGCATTCATTTTCCAGGAAATAAATTATTCTAATTCAATATGTACTTATATATCTAAGACAGCTAAATATTTTGCAAAATTAATAGCTAGAGATGAATAAGTTCATTTCCAAATCACTTTCAAATTAACATGTATGTTTTAATAGAAGAATGGAAGATAATATAATCATTTTAGCCTTTGAAAGGTAATATATATTTAGATATTCCTAATATGCAGCTTTTCAACTATAAAGGGATTATTAAAATAAATAGATTAGTTATTTACTTCATGTTAAATATATGTGCATGTGTACATATACATGAGAAGATCACCTGGAAGAGAGCACAGCAACCCATTCCAGTATTCTTGCCTGGAGAGTCCCTTGGACCAAGGAGCCTGGCAGGCTACAGTCCACAGAGTTGCAAAGAGTCAGACACAACTGAAGCGACTTAGCAAGCATACACACACACATACATACACATATGTATATGGCAGTGCTACTAATGGCCTGAAGAGGTAAAACAGGAGCCAGTTACATTTCTTTCTTTACCTCTGCTGCCATGCTTGTCTTATTGTAACTGAAATATTTGCAAAATAATAGTAGGAAAAGGAAACAGAATTTCCTAAGTTAAGACCACCCCATTGTGGCTACTGCAACTTTATTTTAAGCCACAGAAGAGAATAATTTAACATTTGTCTTTAGAATTTTATTACTTATTTAACGTAAATATTATATTAAAAGTGCTGGACAGGGTGAATGAAAATATGGCACAAGCGCAGCATCTAGATAAGGGCATTGCTTTCGCCTTGTAACTGTGGGCATAGAGGTTTGAATCATGGCTCTGAAATTTCATAGGTATGCAACACTGGATTATCTGTTGAACCTCTTTGACTCTACTGTTGCCCTCTGTAAACCCCAAACAAAATAACATTCTATATAAGACTGTTCACAGGTTTTAATTAGATAATGTCTGTTGAATACTTATTCTTGGATCTCGTACCTAGGAATAGGTAATCAAATAATGTTATTTTTACCCTTAACCGCAGAAGCATTCTTTTTTCCACATCTTACTGTCTGTGGGAGAAATTGTACTTGTTTGATAAACAATTTGGTGCCGATAACGTTTTTTAAAAGAATGAAAAGGGACATGATATTTTTACTGTCTTAAATTGTGCAAGTTCATATTCCTTGAGACAATGATGAATTTTTGATTTTAGAATTCTGTTTTCACTACAGGTTAGAGCTGGAACATTGATATATTCAATTGGATTTTCTTTATTTAATCTTTTTGTTGGCAGCGGCAAAATATGCTTGAATTTCCCCGTTGAGAATAATGTACACTTGCTCTGCCATTTACTTGCATAGGAAAGACATTAAAGTACTTTTGCTTAGCAAATGTTATATTGTTGGATTAGAGGCAACCTTACAGATACACTGTAAAGTATAATTTAATATCAGAATCCAGTGCAAAGTCTCTTAAGACATGTTGCAAACTGGCGGATCTTACTTGTAATCATACACCACAGACTAGGTACTTATGACAAGTGGTTCCTGTTTACTCTCAGCGAAGGTGCTTTTATTTTATAACTTCAAATCTAAACTTCTGTTGGAAGGTACTTAATTGAGGATAATGCCTGGCAATTTGCAGTATCTGGTTCAATAAGCTCTGGTAATGTTTTCATGGTCTTCCCAGTTATCTGCCTTTCAATGCAGAATAAAGAATCTGTCTGCCAATTCATCAGATGCAGGTTTGATTCCTGGTTTGAGAAGATCCCCTTGAGAAGGAAACGACAACCCACTCCAGTATTCTTGCCTGGAAAATCTCATGGACAGAGGAGTCAGGTGGGCTATAGTCCATGGGATCACAAAGAGTTGGACATAACATAGCAATTCAGCAACAACAAACAACAATATGATCATATGACAATACTCAACTTAAAAGTAAAAATTCACATCTTTTAAAAGTATCCTAGAGTTCTTCACATCTATACATATATATAATGTATTTAGTATATAATATATATCTATAATATCTACATAAAATCTATAATATATATAACATGTATATAGGGCAGAAATGTGATGATACTTGCTCTGGTCAACAAATTTCAAATGTTTTCCTATTGCCACATAATTTTCATAGAGAACCAGGTAGAAAAACGGTTCACAAACACATTTTAAACATATATACATTTCCAAGGACATTAAGAGTTTGGAGGAAAACTGAAAAACTTCATCACCAAAATGCTGCACAGGTATAAAATCTTGAGAGACCTGAATGATGAGAATTTGAGAACAGACCAAATTCCTCATGCTGTGTTTAAAATTCTGTGTCTCTCTTACCATCAGAGCATAGAGTTTCTTTCTCTTTGTTTCTCATCAGGAAAAAATAATTTCTAGCTCTGTGAGAGATGGAAGGAGAGAACTCCAGCTATAGAATCAGGACACCTGGCTTTGAATCTAGCTCTTCTGCTGCACTGGGGGTATGCATTTGAATCAAACACAACTCAAGCTTTTTAAACCTCAAATTTTTTGTTTGTAAGTTGGCGCAATAAGGCCCATATTTCAGGACTGTTCCACACAATGGATGAGATAATGTCCAGAAAGTATACACTATACAGTAAATACCCTTAGTAATGACTGCTCTCACTGGATACAACTGTGTGCTTTGGTTCAAATCTGTGTGAGGAAGAAATGCCAACACTTTTTATCCACTGAGATTTCATTCCCTTTCTTTTATCAATTCATGTCAATTCTATTCTCCCTCTAAAGTAAAATTAAATAATAGAATTTTCTATACTTCTGCCCCAGTATACCTGTCATTTTAAAGAAAGAGATAAGGAAACAGAGAAAGTATCAGAAAAAGCTAGATTCTTATATGTTTATTAAACATTTTAAATTCTTTTATTTCAAATCTTATTTTTAAAAAAATCTAGCTGTTCATCTCTTTGTAGTAGAACACAACAGTGTCCTCCATAGATGGCTTTTTTCATTAGCTATGTAAGTAATTATGCATGTGAATATATCAGTCAGAACCTGCATTTTCCTTCTAGTCTACCATCTAGCTAACAGAAGATCTCCCTAACATCCATCGCAGGGGTAAAATCAACCTAGCCACAAAGAAAACAATCTCACATCCATATGCATGGATCTGTTCCTTTCTGAAACAGAAGCTCACTTCATCCAAACTGCCCTAGAGACTTGCTGATTCAGAACTTTGTGTGAGTTCCTTCTTCCTTGGAAGTAATCCAAAGAATCTTGTTATAAAAAGAAGGCCTTAAAAATTAATAGCAGTATATCTACAGCATTTTCCTCTATGTTTGGTTGACTATTTCCTCCACTCTTTTTAGGGTTTTTAAAGATCACTTTTATTACCAAACAGTAATTTCTACATTGGATGTCCATCTCCAAAATGTTTCCTGTAACTTTCCTATGTTAATTATCCCAACAGCCCATTTAGGAGTCAGGTAAAGGATAAAAACACACAGGGCTGTGCTTTGCTTTTACCTCCTGTTATCCCACGTGGATAGAAATGTAACCATTTCTTTCAAAGATTTTAACTTTCCTCCACTGATTATGGCTTCCCCGGTGGCTCAAATGATAAAGAATCCTTGGGTTGGAAACATCCCCTGATGAAAGGAATGCTACCACTCCAATATTCTTGCTTTGAGAATTTCATGGACAGAGGAGCCTGGTGGTCCACAATTCATGGAATTGCAAAGTCAAGCAAGACTGAGCAACTAACACACACACACCAATTTAAGAGTTACATAGGCAACTTTACGTAAAACTTTTACCCTATAGGAAATGGAAAGATGAGTCAGAGCACGGTGGGTGGGGAGAGAGAGGAAGAAAGGTGAAATACGGTCCAGTGTTAAAAAAAAATAGAAAACTGAACTTCCCCGATGGTTCAGTGGTTAAAGAATCACCTGCCAATGCAGGAAACATGGGACATGGGATCGATTCCTGCTTTGGGCATATCCTACATGATGTAGAGCAACTAAGCCCATGCCCCACAACTAGTGAATCCTGTGATCTAGAGTATGTGAGCCATAGCTATTGAACCCGGGTGCCTAGAGTCCAAGAACCACAATGAAGAGTAGCTTACAGTGAGTCAAGCTCACTGCGACTAGAGAAAGCCCAAGCACAACAACAAAGACCCAGCCTAGCCAAAAATTAAAAAAGTAAACTTTTTTAAAGTTTTAAAAAGGAAGAAAACAGGCACTTTTCCTCTTAAGAGGAAAAGAAATAAATTGATATTGTGTTTTCTGACAATTCTGTTGTCCTGGAATCTCTACTAATAAGTTGAATCAAACAGGTACTGAATGACCCCAGACATGAAGGGACTGGTTTCCTAAAATCCGTCACTTTAGAGGAGAATCCTCTAGTAGTTTTTCAGCCAGCTCCCTGGTACAGAAATGAAAACCTCTTCATGACATAAATTTGAAGCACATGCATTCTTCAGAGTCTGTCCCCAAAATCTCTAAATGAGGTCTTGCTAATTACGACCACCCCCTTTAAAATTCATAGGAAAATGTTTCTACAATTTCCTCTATCTTAAAGTAACTCAGGTAAGTTTAACAACTTATATGACTTGCCATTTATATTCTATTACTGTGAGTTGAACCCCACTAAAATATACTCTTCCTAACTTCTAAAGCAATAATACTGACTACAGCACACAGAATTCTGAAAGGATACAAAGATGTAATACTGGTAATTATGCTGTATTTATAATTTTTGAATTATTTTTTTTGTATAATTTTATGAAACTTTTTTCTCTGTTTTAAATAACCAAGCCAATGCTCGCATAGCATTTAAAATCTGGCTCATTATATTAATTCTTGTCAGTAATTGTGCCAATATATCATTTTATCTGTTTCATATGAATATGTCTGTTTCATATATACATATATAATTTTAAATTTGTTTGTTTTGCAAATTTTCAAGAAACTTACTTCAGAACTCTTTCTGTGTGGATCCCCCTAGCCTTATACAGGCTGATTTGATTTGAATTTTGTTTTCTCATGTAAATTATCTACTTTCTGGATCATAGCATCTTAGAGTGGAAGTGAATTTAGTAGTCACCTAGTTCAATCAACTATTTTGGGGAGAAGAGGGTGGAAGTGAGGGTATAAATTCTAAATCAGTGACAAGATATGTCAGTCCATTGGGATTTTCACAAATATGGAAATCAAAAGAAATATTAAATCACTGATTATTTGTTTTTACCTACTAGTCAAGTAAGCCCTAAACTCAGTGGAAATCAGTACAAAAGGTGATTAACATCAGCACCCGATATATAGATGTTAACTATTTTTGTATAAAAATAGAATGGATATCACACTTATTCTTAAGGAAAGCAATCAAACAAACAAACAAAAAAATCTTTTGCATTTCAGGCCATTAAAGAACAAGTCGGTTTATGTACTTATAGCAAATAGAGCAACACTAGAAAGGGAAAATCTAAGTGGAGCAAAATATTAGGGAATAAAGACATAAACTGGATCTTTAAGGATTGGGAAACTGAAATGGGTAAGAGGAGATAATTTTTATAAACAAGTGAGTGAAATAGGTTTTATATATGTCACAGATAGTGTTTTACATCCGGCACATAATCTTTATAAAGGGAGTAAAAAGGAAAAATAATATTAATGGGAGAAAAAGAATGCAAAACCATCATATATTCTTGAGCAGAGAGTCGATCCATTAAAAATGTGTGTTTTTTTTTTTTTTTTTAGGAAGGTTTGCTTAAGTGTGAAATTTAGAGATAACTGATTTTAGGGTAATAAATTTAAGAAGAGTAAATTGAACACCAACCTGTGGTGATGAGGAATGGGCTAATGGTGGAGAAAAATATGAAGAAGAAAAATGGGAATGCATAACTTAACAGATATAAATGTAAGATCTTATTTCTATATGCATAAGTGATTAAGGTGTGGATGGGATAAATTGCATGAATTCTGATTTAAAATGAAAGAACAGATGTTTCTCTTAGGAGAAAGGTGGTTTCAAGAGTTGAAAAATACTGTTTGTTTCCCACAATTTTAAGACTCAAATGCTCTTTAAAGTCTGCTGAATTTGAGATGATGGTAGTTACATTTAGTAGCACTAGGCTGCATAAGAGATAATGAGTGATACATAAATTGAGGAGTGACTTAAATAGAGGTGATAATTGAAGTCAAGGAAGTAAATACATTTTTATGTGCATATTTATCTTTTGATTTCAATGTTCATCTTCCTCTATGCTTCCCTGGAGTTATTTTACATAGTGCTGCACCCTGATATTCTCCAACTCCACCCCTAGGCTAATCAGAAACACATCACAACGGAGTTGACTAGAGCCGATGGCACTCCTGGCCTCATTCTGAATCCACTACTGCTCTCTTCAAATATGAGGGGGAAAACTAAGAACCATTATGTACCCCTTCTGAAAAACTTTATCTTTATCTGATATATTCCCTCCATGAATAATTATTTGTTAAGCCTTATCTGTATTTGTACATTTTAAAGTATTTTTCTCCTGGTAAAATCACTTGAAAGTTTTCTAAACAGCTGAGTGTAACCTAGGAGGGATGCCTCTGAAATCATGCTAGAAAGACAACCTTACTAGCATGTTTCCTTCTGGGTCCACAAAAGCCGACTCCTGTAGAGTTAGCCATGAGGTAGCAAAAAGATGAACTGTATTTTGAATTCAGAAATACTTATTAAAATGTGCCTAATGTATTTAAGTAGATATGTATTTTGAAGCTTTGAAAAACAATATTTTAATGAATTAAATATCAAGTAATTGACCAAAACAATCTCACTGTTTTTATGCCACAATATTTTCTATGATTCTTTCAAAGTTTTGGCAACTATATATGTAAGAGTCAGGAAGAAAGGGTCAACCAATTGTCCACATTTTGAGCCATAATTACTATTTTTGGCCATTTGTGTGTCAGTACTCAATACCACTTATTTTAATTTTATTTTACTCTTTATGGCCAATCTTGGTTTGACACTTTTCTACATGAAGCCTGTTATAAAGAAAAAAAAAGATTTGAAAAATGTTCTAGTGATGTTTGGTGTAATCTAGTGAATTGGTGTAATTTTAAGTCTGACTTCTGTTATCAGAAAAATGACCACCATAGAAAAAATATATATACATATTTTCTACATTTCTGCTATATTCAATATCAAGAATTTTATATCCAAAATTTTGTTGTGAAAACTTAAGGGACCTTGACTTCTCTGATAATTACAGATATACACACAGATACATATTTTTGATTAAGTAATTACTTTTCTTTAAATTTTTCACTGAACATCTTTTCTATTGCATAAAGAAGTTTCTCTAAATAAACTAAAATGACTCTAAAAGATGCCTGAGGCATGTGTAATCTACAAACAAAACCAACAATTATATTATAGTGCAAGCATATGGTAGCTATACTGCTTCTCAAATTATGATGTAATTTCATTACTTTCACACCAATTATACTGGCACTAAGCAAGTTCAGTGTAAAGTGACTATCAAAGACTCTAACCCATTTACTGACAGGCATGCCTGGAGAAATACAAAACAATATTGAATACTAGTTTTATTTGTACATTTTAAAGTATTTTTCTCCTGGTAAAATCACTTGAAAGTTTTCTAAACAGCTGAGTGTAACCTAGGAGGGATGCCTCTGAAATCATGCTAGAAAGACAACCTTACTAGCATGTTTCCTTCTGGGTCCACAAAAGCCGACTCCTGTAGAGTTAGCCATGAGGTAGCAAAAAGATGAACTGTATTTTGAATTCAGAAATGCTTATTAAAATGTGCCTAATGTATTTAAGTAGATATGTATTTTGAAGCTTTGAAAAACAATATTTTAATGAATTAAATATCAAGTAATTGACCAAAACAATCTCACTGTTTTTATGCCACAATATTTTCTATGATTCTTTCAAAGTTTTGGCAACTATATATGTAAGAGTCAGGAAGAAAGGGTCAACCAATTGTCCACATTTTGAGCCATAATTACTATTTTTGGCCATTTGTGTGTCAGTACTCAATACCACTTATTTTAATTTTATTTTACTCTTTATGGCCAATCTTGGTTTGACACTTTTCTACATGAAGCCTGTTATAAAGAAAAAAAAAGATTTGAAAAATGTTCTAGTGATGTTTGGTGTAATCTAGTGAATTGGTGTAATTTTAAGTCTGACTTCTGTTATCAGAAAAATGACCACCATAGAAAAAATATATATACATATTTTCTACATTTCTGCTATATTCAATATCAAGAATTTTATATCCAAAATTTTGTTGTGAAAACTTAAGGGACCTTGACTTCTCTGATAATTACAGATATACACACAGATACATATTTTTGATTAAGTAATTACTTTTCTTTAAATTTTTCACTGAACATCTTTTCTATTGCATAAAGAAGTTTCTCTAAATAAACTAAAATGACTCTAAAAGATGCCTGAGGCATGTGTAATCTACAAACAAAACCAACAATTATATTATAGTGCAAGCATATGGTAGCTATACTGCTTCTCAAATTATGATGTAATTTCATTACTTTCACACCAATTATACTGGCACTAAGCAAGTTCAGTGTAAAGTGACTATCAAAGACTCTAACCCATTTACTGACAGGCATGCCTGGAGAAATACAAAACAATATTGAATACTAGTTTTATTTGCTATCGATATTTATTTATGGAGAGTGGCAGCTATAATTAATGTAATCAGAGTTCATAACATGTAAAAGGGCTGTTTTTCACAGTGAAACTAGATATATTTCAAATACTTCTGCCAGCTTGCCTCATAGAGGCAGAGTTGTATTGTGCATTCAACTCTAAAATGGGATGGAGATTTTAGAATCCTTTTTGAATTGCCACTATTATTTGCATTTTCAGCAATGGCAAACTGGAATCCAGAAACAGTGACATTCTTACTTGGCCAATAGATTCAGCCACCACTTAACTTCAAGCAAAGTCTGACATGATTTCTTCAATAAATATGAATGCAGGCTTGCTAGAGTCTGTTATCTGTACACATGAACTAACCCATTTATTTAAAGGACTATTACCATGACCTACAAGAAAAGCAGAGGACCATGGAGTTGTTAGAGAATCCACTAAAAACACTAAATAATTCACCAGTTATTTACTGAGAGCTCCTTACATGGAAAAAATATAAAGACCATCATGAACCTGCAGGACTCAGAATGGATTCTGTCATGGAAGTTAGAGATTGTGGAAGGCTACACAGAAGCTACTCTCTGCAGCCAGGCAAATATTCAGATCTTGAGCTGAGCATTTGTGGGATGTAGAGACGTATTCAGTAAAGTCTTTCTAGATCCCAAGCTTGTTCCTTTGTCCAAAGGCTATATCCCTAATATGATAATTTTCTGTCTGAATTGTACAAGATAGTATTTTTGATTAAGTAATTACTTTTCTTTAAATTTTTCACTGAACATCTTTTCTATTGCATAAAGAAGTTTCTCTAAATAAACTAAAATGACTCTAAAAGATGCCTGAGGCATGTGTAATCTACAAACAAAACCAACAATTATATTATAGTGCAAGCATATGGTAGCTATACTGCTTCTCAAATTATGATGTAATTTCATTACTTTCACACCAATTATACTGGCACTAAGCAAGTTCAGTGTAAAGTGACTATCAAAGACTCTAACCCATTTACTGACAGGCATGCCTGGAGAAATACAAAACAATATTGAATACTAGTTTTATTTGCTATCGATATTTATTTATGGAGAGTGGCAGCTATAATTAATGTAATCAGAGTTCATAACATGTAAAAGGGCTGTTTTTCACAGTGAAACTAGATATATTTCAAATACTTCTGCCAGCTTGCCTCATAGAGGCAGAGTTGTATTGTGCATTCAACTCTAAAATGGGATGGAGATTTTAGAATCCTTTTTGAATTGCCACTATTATTTGCATTTTCAGCAATGGCAAACTGGAATCCAGAAACAGTGACATTCTTACTTGGCCAATAGATTCAGCCACCACTTAACTTCAAGCAAAGTCTGACATGATTTCTTCAATAAATATGAATGCAGGCTTGCTAGAGTCTGTTATCTGTACACATGAACTAACCCATTTATTTAAAGGACTATTACCATGACCTACAAGAAAAGCAGAGGACCATGGAGTTGTTAGAGAATCCACTAAAAACACTAAATAATTCACCAGTTATTTACTGAGAGCTCCTTACATGGAAAAAATATAAAGACCATCATGAACCTGCAGGACTCAGAATGGATTCTGTCATGGAAGTTAGAGATTGTGGAAGGCTACACAGAAGCTACTCTCTGCAGCCAGGCAAATATTCAGATCTTGAGCTGAGCATTTGTGGGATGTAGAGACGTATTCAGTAAAGTCTTTCTAGATCCCAAGCTTGTTCCTTTGTCCAAAGGCTATATCCCTAATATGATAATTTTCTGTCTGAATTGTACAAGATAGTATTTGTAAAGTATATAACACAGTGCTTGTCACTGTGGGTGACAGAGGGGGTGCTCAAAAAGTGCTTCTTTTGGTGTTGTGAATCTAGTGAGAGCAATGCTCATGAATACAATACTAGTAGAAATGTAAAGGTTCATCCACAAAGAATGAAAAGAATTTTATCCTATGAAAAGGGTAAACGAGAGAGAAGAAGGGAGAAGGTCAAGTAGAAAAAGCAGAGTCATGAAAACCTGTGACCTTGCATGTATTCTGGCTTCCCTACATGCATATGGTCATACAACATGCTTCACTCAAAGAATGGAGGCATGGCACATATGCATATCACTTCAGAATAGACACGTGAAAGAGCCAGTGCAAAATGTTTTGTTTCTCACTCCCAGCTGTTTCCTGTGAGTGCAGTCAGCCTGCATCCCTGAGTGAGGAGGACGTGGAGTAGCATCTTCTATGAGCTTGTGATGATTGTGAAATAAATCTTTGTTGTTTTAAGTCACTGAGGTTAAAGTGCTGTTTGTTCAGCTCCTGCAGTTAAACAAAAAACAAACTCAATAATAAATAATAATAAAACTGGAAAGAATACCTGAGCAGACATTTCTCCAAGGAAGACATACAGATGGACAATAGGCACATAAAAAATTGCTCAACATTGCTAATTATTAGACAAATGCAAATCAAATGTACGATGAGGTACCACCTCACGCCAGTCAGAATGGCCACCATCAAATAGGCTACAAATAACAATGCTGGAGAGGTTGTGGAGAAAAAGGAACCTTGTTACATTGGTGATGGGAATGTAAACTGGTATAGCCATAATGGAAGATAGTATGGAAGTTCCTTAAAAGCTAAAAAAGAGCTACCATATAATCCAGTAATCCCACTCCTGGGTATATATCTGGAGAAAAACATTCTTAAAGAGGACACACACCCCAACTGCAGCAATGTTTGCAATAGCCAAGACATGAAAGCAACCTAATGTTGACGGACAGATGAATGGATAAGGAAGATGTGGTACATACAACAATGGAATATTACTTAACCATAAAGAGAATGAAATAATGTCATTTGCAGCAAAATGAACAGAACTAGAGATTATCATGCTAAAGGAATTAAGTCACAAAGAGAAATTCCATATGATATCACTTATGTGTGGAATCTAAAATATGATACAAATGGATTGTCTATGACACACAAACATACTGACATATAGAACAAACTTATGATTGTCAAGGGGAATGGGGAGTGGGGGAGGGATAGACTAGGAGTTTAGGGCTTAGCAGATGCAAACTATTATATAGAAAATGGATGAAAACAAGGTCTTACTCTATATAACAAGAAACTATACTCAATGTCTTGAGATATACCATAAAAGAAAATTATATGTATATATAGTACTCTACCATATGGCAGTGATTCAGTTGAATCTCTTTGCCACATGGTAGAAATTGCTTCACTCAAAGAATGGAGGCATGGCACTGTTTGTTTAATTTTGCACTGGGAGGTCAGCCTGCATCCCTGAGTGAGGAGGACGTGGAGTAGCATCTTCTATGAGCTTGTGATGATTGTGAAATAAATCTTTGTTGTTTTAAGTCACTGAGGTTAAAGTGCTGTTTGTTCAGCTCCTGCAGTTAAACAAAAAACAAACTCAATAATAAATAATAATAAAACTGGAAAGAATACCTGAGCAGACATTTCTCCAAGGAAGACATACAGATGGACAATAGGCACATAAAAAATTGCTCAACATTGCTAATTATTAGACAAATGCAAATCAAATGTACGATGAGGTACCACCTCACGCCAGTCAGAATGGCCACCATCAAATAGGCTACAAATAACAATGCTGGAGAGGTTGTGGAGAAAAAGGAACCTTGTTACATTGGTGATGGGAATGTAAACTGGTATAGCCATAATGGAAGATAGTATGGAAGTTCCTTAAAAGCTAAAAAAGAGCTACCATATAATCCAGTAATCCCACTCCTGGGTATATATCTGGAGAAAAACATTCTTAAAGAGGACACACACACCCCAACTGCAGCAATGTTTGCAATAGCCAAGACATGAAAGCAACCTAATGTTGACGGACAGATGAATGGATAAGGAAGATGTGGTACATACAACAATGGAATATTACTTAACCATAAAGAGAATGAAATAATGTCATTTGCAGCAAAATGAACAGAACTAGAGATTATCATGCTAAAGGAATTAAGTCACAAAGAGAAATTCCATATGATATCACTTATGTGTGGAATCTAAAATATGATACAAATGGATTGTCTATGACACACAAACATACTGACATATAGAACAAACTTATGATTGTCAAGGGGAATGGGGAGTGGGGGAGGGATAGACTAGGAGTTTAGGGCTTAGCAGATGCAAACTATTATATAGAAAATGGATGAAAACAAGGTCTTACTCTATATAACAAGAAACTATACTCAATGTCTTGAGATATACCATAAAAGAAAATTATATGTATATATATGTATCTCTACCATATGGCAGTGATTCAGTTGAATCTCTTTGCCACATGGTAGAAATTAGCACAACATTCTAAACAAACTATGTTTCAGGTAAAAAAAAAATAAAAAAGTTGTTTGTTACTATAGAATATTCTTTTCATATTCTTTTCTGACTGATTTGCCCTTATGTAGCATTTGAGGTGTGGTTAGACTATAAGGTAAAAAGTTTAGAAAAAATCTGGGAATGAGATTGTCATCAATTCAAAAGAACTTAAAACATCATTATGAAGAGTATAGATTTTTTTCTTATAGGCAACATAAAAACTTCATATATATACCCTAGGTATTTTTCATTGAGATGATGACATAATAGATTTATAAGGGTGATATGTCACAGGTAAAAATTAGAGTCAGGAAGAAACTTTTTTGGTAGACAGTAATGGAAGAAATTGGAAAGTAAAGGGATGTAGGAGGAGAATAATTAGAAAGATTTCAACATATTGGTGGATTATGCTGGTTAGATTTATAGGAAAAAGGAGAGCTGAGAAACAAAAATAGTGACTATAACTTCTTGCTCTTTTGACTAGGCATGTGTAAATGATGTTAAGGATATTTACAAATAATCTTACATATTGACAGTAGGGCACCTATAGGGAGATTATTGGGCCTAGTTAAAGAAGTGTATGGGCTTCCCAGGTGGCACTGGTGGCAAAGAGTCTGCCTGCCAATGCAGGATACACAAGAGACATGGGTTCAGTCTCTGAGTTGGAAAGATCCCCTGGAAGAGGGCATGGCAGCCTACTCTAGGATTCTTGCCTGGAGAATCTCATAGACAGAGGAGCCTGGCAGGCAACAGTTCATGGGGTTGCAAAGAATCAGACATGACTGAAATGTGTTAGCATACACAAAGAAGTACATAAACCTCCTAAGTAAATATCGCAAATTGTTACTCAAAGATTTTGTTATAAACCATTTATGAACAATTTGTAGTGAAATAAATAGGAAAGATAGACCAAATAGAAGTAAAAGTAATTAATTATGAAGACTTTGATCATGGATCTGTGCCTAATGATTCCTATAATTTCATTTAGAAACTATTTGCAGTGAAATATTCAAAATGTGTTACATGTGTATAAAAGATTGATTTTCTAAAATAATCAATTAACTGGAATATAATTTTCTTCTGGATTGTGTATGTTATTATTAGTGAGCTCACATGAACAATTTTAATAACAGCACATTCTTTAGTGTAATACTAGTAGGGATGGTTTCCCAGGTGGTGGTAGTGGCAAAGAACCTGTCTGCCAGTGTAGGAGACATAGAGACTTGGGTTCGGGCTCTGCTTTGGGAATATCCCCCGCAGGAGGGCATAGCAACTCACTCCAGTAGTCTTGCCTGGAGCAGCTCTTGGTCAGAGGAGCTTGGTGGGCTACATTCCATACAGTTGCACAGAGTCAGCCATGACTGAAGCAACATAGCACACACACATGGAATTGGATGGTAACAATAGTATATTTAATCAGAAAAAAAAGAAATTGACATTATAAAAGTATTTAATTGTTAAATTGTGTTTGACTATATACTGGTCTTTCTTGTTGGGCCTTGAGCTTACTAATTTCAGGAACTGTATGGTTATTCTTCCTTGAAATTTCACATTATAGTAAGTAGTCAATGTTTGTTGGTCACTGGAACTGACTCAGGAATACATTTTGATGCAAAACATTCAAAGATGTTTTCATATGCCTAACATAAATCTCCTGAGAAATAATTTCATGGTAATTTGCAGTCCATGAAAAGAATGGCAAGCAATGAATGCTCCTAGAAGTAGCTATAGTATCAAAATGTAAAACACTAGTAAAAGTACTATAGAATTCAAAAAGAAAAATACTATAGAATTTCAAAGATCTGAGCTATTAATATGGAGCAATTTTATTTTTCCTAATAATTGCCACCAAGTGCTTACAGCTATCCCTTTTCACTCTGAATTATAGAATGTACAAAAGGTTAACAGTAATAGTAAATAAATTCATTTCTGACTCTCTTTTTATTTTCTTCTTCTTTGTTTACTAGATCAGTATAATTACATTTTCATGACTGTTTTTAGTCCTATAGGATCATCAATCTAATATTTCAATCACACTAGAAATAATAAAATCCAAATAGAAGTAAAAGTAATTAATTATGAAGACTTTGATCATGGATCTGTGCCTAATGATTCCTATAATTTCATTTAGAAACTATTTGCAGTGAAATATTCAAAATGTGTTACATGTGTATAAAAGATTGATTTTCTAAAATAATCAATTAACTGGAATATAATTTTCTTCTGGATTGTGTATGTTATTATTAGTGAGCTCACATGAACAATTTTAATAACAGCACATTCTTTAGTGTAATACTAGTAGGGATGGTTTCCCAGGTGGTGGTAGTGGCAAAGAACCTGTCTGCCAGTGTAGGAGACATAGAGACTTGGGTTCGGGCTCTGCTTTGGGAATATCCCCCGCAGGAGGGCATAGCAACTCACTCCAGTAGTCTTGCCTGGAGCAGCTCTTGGTCAGAGGAGCTTGGTGGGCTACATTCCATACAGTTGCACAGAGTCAGCCATGACTGAAGCAACATAGCACACACACATGGAATTGGATGGTAACAATAGTATATTTAATCAGAAAAAAAGAAATTGACATTATAAATGTATTTAATTGTTAAATTGTGTTTGACTATATACTGGTCTTTCTTGTTGGGCCTTGAGCTTACTAATTTCAGGAACTGTATGGTTATTCTTCCTTGAAATTTCACATTATAGTAAGTAGTCAATGTTTGTTGGTCACTGGAACTGACTCAGGAATACATTTTGATGCAAAACATTCAAAGATGTTTTCATATGCCTAACATAAATCTCCTGAGAAATAATTTCATGGTAATTTGCAGTCCATGAAAAGAATGGCAAGCAATGAATGCTCCTAGAAGTAGCTATAGTATCAAAATGTAAAACACAAGTAAAAGTACTATAGAATTCAAAAAGAAAAATACTATAGAATTTCAAAGATCTGAGCTATTAATATGGAGCAATTTTATTTTTCCTAATAATTGCCACCAAGTGCTTACAGCTATCCCTTTTCACTCTGAATTATAGAATGTACAAAAGGTTAACAGTAATAGTAAATAAATTCATTTCTGACTCTCTTTTTATTTTCTTCTTCTTTGTTTACTAGATCAGTATAATTACATTTTCATGACTGTTTTTAGTCCTATAGGATCATCAATCTAATATTTCAATCACACTAGACTTAGAGCTTCAACACTTTGGGCATGGGCAGGGCTTCTCATTCCCTGAGACATATCTCCTCCCAAGTGTTAGGAGGAATCATTGTCTGTTTTTTTTTTCCAACTCCAATGAATATCTCTTGTCTAGGGGCTCTCTCCACCACTGGTGGTCCTGTGAATACATTAATGGACTGAAACTCACCTAGGAACCACATGCCTAGTGGCCTCATTGGGCTGAGAGTCTAGGCAAGACTGGAGCCTTCAATCTTACTTGCCTTCCATAGCAACAAAATCCACGTACAATGGTCACAAATACAATTTATCTTCCATATCATTTGGAAACTAAAAAAATTGAGAGGGTGCCTTTGTATTTATTTGCAGCCAATGACCCCTTCCTATATCTCATCATCTGCTCTCAAGGCTCCCTTTCTCTTTGTTTTAATCTGCCTAGACTGACATAATAAATACTGAAAATTGTGTGCTTTAAACGACAGACATTTTCTCAGAGTTCTGGAGGCTCATGGCCAAGATTTGGGTGGCTGCATGGTTAGGTTCTTGTGAGAACTGTCATCTTGGCTTGTTGAAGGCCACTTTTTCTCTGTGTCCTCACATGGCAGAGGCAGAAAAATTGAGAGAGAGAAAGAGGATGAGGGGAGAGTGCAAAGGGACTTTGGTGTCTCTTCTCAAAAAGGTATTAATTCTGTCATGAAGTTCCTAGTCTAATGACCTTATCTAAACCTGACTACCTTTCAAAGGCCTGACTTCTACATCTCATAGCATTGGGTGTTAGGACCTCAACATATAGATCTGGGAGATACAATTCAGTCCAGAGCGCACTACCAGTAGCAATTAGGTGACTTAGCAACATCCACTCAGGCAACAAAAAGTCAATAGGTTTCATCATAATTATTTCCTAGTTTTATGAGCAATTCAACTTTCTTTGGGGCTTTGTACCTGACTCTCTTACAGGGAGAAGGGGCACCACTTTTCCCTTCTCCAGCAGTGTTTGTGGGATTTCGAAAACACTACATTTACTTAAAATGTGATACTACTCTTCTCTTCCTCCTCAGTCTTCTCCTCAGTCCTGCCCTGTGCTGCCCAGGGATCATGGTGAACTGAGGGGCAGTACTCCTCTCTTGATGAACCTGGTCTCTCAGCAAAGGTTGGTCACTCTCAGGTCTTAGACTCTGGTATTCCTCATGGTTGCCTGTTCTCAGTGTGCTCTCTGAGCAGTGATTCTTGAAAAGAGGACCTCTTTTAGTATTAAGTATGATTCATGTTAAATTAGAACCACATGAAGTTTCCCTGGTAGTCCAGTGGATAAGGAGTCCACTTTGCAATGCAAGGAGCACTGGATCGATCCTTGGTCCAGGCAGATCCCACATGCCATGGAGCGGCTGGACTGGTATGTCCAATTACAGACCATTTCTCTGGAGTACACATGCCCAGAGCTGGTGCTCTGCAATGAAAGAGGCCGCTGCAATGGGAGGCCCACACAGGCCAAGGAATAAAGATGGATGGAAATAAATAAATAAAAATAACCAATAAAAGAGGCCAAAATTAAAAATAAATAGTTGAACCACATGAAAATGCTGATATTTGACTTATACAAATGGCAATGCCCTATGGTGTAACCCAATCCATTGGTGTCTGTAAGGATTTGCAATTTGCTGATGTTCTGAACTGTGTAGGGACCAGGTAGAGAAAGGACTTATTCTTAGAACATTTCCTTGTTTGGTGATTGGAGTCCATGAAATACAATGCTCTTGGTGTTCAGGATAATACACAGATCACCTTCCTCTACCCTGGTCCCTAACGAAGTGGGGAGCATCAATTTGCCATACTTTGACTATAGCAGATGTGCTACATGTGACAAATGACAAACATATTGGAAACTTTCTGTTAGAACAATGCTGCCTCTGTGCTCTGAATTTACATCCTAAAATAATGTCGTCATCAATAGGAAGTGGTGTAATAACAAAACAACTGCATTCTATTTGTCTCTACTTAAATTGTCTCTACTTTAACACTGTTTGAAATAAAGCCTTCCCCATACGAAGAGCACAGCGTACTTTAAGCTATTTTCAGAGGCCACTTCTAGTTTCAGTATGAGTGAATCAAACACTTGCCAGTTTCCCTTTGAGGTGTGCTGTCCTCACGCTCATGGCATGCAGCTGTAAGCTGTCTCTCTCACAAGGAGGGTGGCAGGTCAGCTTGATTATTAAGGTCATTTCCAACTAAAGAATCATTGGGATTATCTCTCTAATCATTCGTTCATATTACAAATGGATTTTATGATTTCCAGTTTTATTGTAAAAACCTGGTCATTTTATTATTTTATGTTTAGGAAAATCACATTTCTCAAAGTAGGTTTAAAATGCAATAATTTACTTCCAAAACAAATCATATTTGGTGGAACATAGGAAATAAACCTTATAGTAAAGGTGTGTTAGATGATGAATAATGATGAAATCTTGATAACCATTGAAACAATGACACTTTCTCCTCTTAATCTTTATTATTCTGTTTCCAACTGAATAAATCATATTCACATTTGGTTCAATTTAATAAAAATTCACACGTGTGGGAAAAAAGGGGGGAAATTTTCAGATAGTTTAAAAGTTGTAGTTAAAGCTGTTCTTTGCTACTATAAAACAAATTATTTTCTTGTTTGTGTATACACACCAATGTTAAGAACTGTATAATGAAACACTTGTAAATGTCTTATGCTTTGGACCCCTCTTTCCTCTGACTTTGTAATACAGTTTTTTTTTCCCTTTTTAGATATCTTTAATGAATGTGTTCTTGAAAACTAGTGTAGGGACCAGGTAGAGAAAGGACTTATTCTTAGAACATTTCCTTGTTTGGTGATTGGAGTCCATGAAATACAATGCTCTTGGTGTTCAGGATAATACACAGATCACCTTCCTCTACCCTGGTCCCTAACGAAGTGGGGAGCATCAATTTGCCATACTTTGACTATAGCAGATGTGCTATATGTGACAAATGACAAACATATTGGAAACTTTCTGTTAGAACAATGCTGCCTCTGTGCTCTGAATTTACATCCTAAAATAATGTCGTCATCAATAGGAAGTGGTGTAATAACAAAACAACTGCATTCTATTTGTCTCTACTTAAATTGTCTCTACTTTAACACTGTTTGAAATAAAGCCTTCCCCATACGAAGAGCACAGCGTACTTTAAGCTATTTTCAGAGGCCACTTCTAGTTTCAGTATGAGTGAATCAAACACTTGCCAGTTTCCCTTTGAGGTGTGCTGTCCTCACGCTCATGGCATGCAGCTGTAAGCTGTCTCTCTCACAAGGAGGGTGGCAGGTCAGCTTGATTATTAAGGTCATTTCCAACTAAAGAATCATTGGGATTATCTCTCTAATCATTCGTTCATATTACAAATGGATTTTATGATTTCCAGTTTTATTGTAAAAACCTGGTCATTTTATTATTTTATGTTTAGGAAAATCACATTTCTCAAAGTAGGTTTAAAATGCAATAATTTACTTCCAAAACAAATCATATTTGGTGGAACATAGGAAATAAACCTTATAGTAAAGGTGTGTTAGATGATGAATAATGATGAAATCTTGATAACCATTGAAACAATGACACTTTCTCCTCTTAATCTTTATTATTCTGTTTCCAACTGAATAAATCATATTCACATTTGGTTCAATTTAATAAAAATTCACACGTGTGGGAAAAAAGGGGGGAAATTTTCAGATAGTTTAAAAGTTGTAGTTAAAGCTGTTCTTTGCTACTATAAAACAAATTATTTTCTTGTTTGTGTATACACACCAATGTTAAGAACTGTATAATGAAACACTTGTAAATGTCTTATGCTTTGGACCCCTCTTTCCTCTGACTTTGTAATACAGTTTTTTTTTTCCTTTATAGATATCTTTAATGAATGTTTTCCATTCTGAGATAATTTCTGTATAATTGTGATATACCTGTTTTGGACAATTGAAGAAGCACACCAACCAATGATGGTATAATAATATTAATGAAAAATAATAGTATAATTCTAAACCAGAAAGAGAGTTTTCTTAAGTTTAGCCAAAATAAGCTTCCAGTGAATTCTTATAAGCATGAAATGTTAATAGAAATATAAGTGAATGAGTCTAAAATCAGATTTCTGGTATCTCTGTTCAATAATACTCTGAAGTTAGCTGAAGTTCAAAAGATAAAAATGGAAGTAACTCATTTCCTTTTTATAGATTCAGATAATTCTATGTATATTAGTTTTTCTCAAGCATTGCACATCATATATCAGTATTTTAATGATTATTTTATCCAATAAATTATCTCTAGTTCTAGAGCTATTTATGACCTATTAAAATTGAAACTATGTATTTAAATCCCAGAGAAGCAAAGGTTTTTGCCATATTTCAATATGCAGACTTATATAAGCCCCATATCTATTTTCTATTAATTTTTCCTATGACATTTCATTAATGGTTTGGCGTTGTGTGATAGGTAATAACTGGTTTCTTAAAGATAATTACTTTTATTATATTAAGACTCACTTAATAAAAAGTGTTTTGTGACTTACTTGGAGGTCATTGGCAAAAGATTAAATCATAAAACCTAAAACTGAAGCATATCTGCTTGCATTTTGTAAAGAAATAATAAATAACCAGATACCTAATTGATAATTCATAACAGCATTGAATTTTGAGCAGTAATAGAAATTGTCAAAACTTATCCAATTGTTTATCCACTTGGTCAACTGAAGAAACAAATCGCAATCTGGAAGTGTGTCTAAGAATCAAATAAGGGATTTGGATTTAAACTCTTGACATTATTGATTATAATTAACTGTAAAATTGCAATAATTCACTTTGTGTTTCCCTCATGTAACTAATAATTCTTCAGGTATCCAAAAGTCATAAAATTCTGTCTAGTAAGTCAATATTCATCATAAATTGTGTATTTTGACATTGTGAAATTCATTTTACACTTGATCTTAGCCAAAAGGCCGAGAAGCGATATGTGAAATTCATTTTAAAGAATGAAATCTAAAATTCTTCATAGGAGCAAATGACACCCTCAATTTTTTTCTTATGTATATTCACCATATTTGGCCACTGGATGTTTCACAACACATGAAAAAAGAAGCAGTAACCTTCTATGAAAATGAAATTAAAAAAAGAAGCATGAACACTTTTTTTTACATAGCTTCCAGTGAATTCTTATAAGCATGAAATGTTAATAGAAATATAAGTGAATGAGTCTAAAATCAGATTTCTGGTATCTCTGTTCAATAATACTCTGAAGTTAGCTGAAGTTCAAAAGATAAAAATGGAAGTAACTCATTTCCTTTTTATAGATTCAGATAATTCTATGTATATTAGTTTTTCTCAAGCATTGCACATCATATATCAGTATTTTAATGATTATTTTATCCAATAAATTATCTCTAGTTCTAGAGCTATTTATGACCTATTAAAATTGAAACTATGTATTTAAATCCCAGAGAAGCAAAGGTTTTTGCCATATTTCAATATGCAGACTTATATAAGCCCCATATCTATTTTCTATTAATTTTTCCTATGACATTTCATTAATGGTTTGGCGTTGTGTGATAGGTAATAACTGGTTTCTTAAAGATAATTACTTTTATTATATTAAGACTCACTTAATAAAAAGTGTTTTGTGACTTACTTGGAGGTCATTGGCAAAAGATTAAATCATAAAACCTAAAACTGAAGCATATCTGCTTGCATTTTGTAAAGAAATAATAAATAACCAGATACCTAATTGATAATTCATAACAGCATTGAATTTTGAGCAGTAATAGAAATTGTCAAAACTTATCCAATTGTTTATCCACTTGGTCAACTGAAGAAACAAATCGCAATCTGGAAGTGTGTCTAAGAATCAAATAAGGGATTTGGATTTAAACTCTTGACATTATTGATTATAATTAACTGTAAAATTGCAATAATTCACTTTGTGTTTCCCTCATGTAACTAATAATTCTTCAGGTATCCAAAAGTCATAAAATTCTGTCTAGTAAGTCAATATTCATCATAAATTGTGTATTTTGACATTGTGAAATTCATTTTACACTTGATCTTAGCCAAAAGGCCGAGAAGCGATATGTGAAATTCATTTTAAAGAATGAAATCTAAAATTCTTCATAGGAGCAAATGACACCCTCAATTTTTTTCTTATGTATATTCACCATATTTGGCCACTGGATGTTTCACAACACATGAAAAAAGAAGCAGACCTTCTATGAAAAATGAAATTAAAAGAAAAACATTTAAAATAAAGGAAAATGTTATAACTCTTTGAAACATTCTACTCTTTCTATTCAGGATTAATGGTAATATTGAACATACATTTGAAATAAATATTTTAATAAGGTTTAAATACAAAGTAATCTAGTCCATTTCTTTCTAGTCTGATGCAAGATTATCACTATGATAAATCTAAAAATTAGAAAAAATAACGTGGCTATTCCATTCAAAAGTTGGTTTTATTGGAGGGAAAATTGAATAAGTGAAAACAAAACAAGGTAGCCGGACTGTCACTAATTAGAGGCTACCTGGATGCACCTTCTGGAAAAACGGTTCTGCCCAAGATTTCTAAGATAAGATATTATTTCTATTTGCCTTCTAACTATGTTCTTTCCCTACATCAGCCCAGGCCATGATACTTTTATTAATACAAATATGAAATAGGTCTATGAGATTGCCATGAATAAAAAAATATTATTTTGTTTCATTATGAAAAATCCACTAGAAGACTGAACAATGCTAAACCCTAAGATGATCTCAGTGAGTCAATATGAACTTTAACCCAAGTTTTGGTTCTGGGGCACTTTGAATGTGAAGAATATTAATGACACAATTCTAATTGAAACAAAATCCAGAGTCCTTACTGCGTAATATCTAGACAGAACAATATTCAACAAAGACTATATTGTAATACAGAATCACAAAAGTGGGGCCACTTATGAAGACTTATAAAAGTATAGAACTGTTAAACAATTTCTTAAAGATTATTTATATACATTATTGAACTTTTAAAAATTCAACATATGTAGGAAAATAAATTTAAAATTTTATTTTAAACTTATTTTAAAAACTGTAAGATCTTTCAATGAGGAACTTCAGTCTCATTCTCTTATAAATGTGTTAATGGCTATAAATTCTAAAGCTTCAAAGAAACTAAATCTAAATAGGTGAAAGTCACATCAGTTTATAAATTACACCAGTAGTATTTATTTGTACAATTTACATGTGCTAAACATTTATAGTTGTCAACCTAAAAACTGCACTTTAGTTAATCAGGTGTTAGAGACTTAGTGTAGAGCAATGCCTTTTCCACATTTGAAAACTGGCTGGTAAGAAGCACAGAGTTACCATTTGCAATGCAAAGCACAATTTTATTACTGTACTTTCAGGATAGATATTGAGTTATTTATTGCAAGTGTTTCACACAGTTTTCCTTTCACCCTTCATGATCATTCATCTTTGCATAAAAGCTACAATATTTTATTCTTACAATTTCCTTGGGAATAAAAATATAGTCAATGTGGTAAACTCTGAATTGAATTAGAGACGCCACATATATCTTCTAATTTAGAGAACCTGTTAGTATTTCCAATGGGTTATAGCACCTTTAGCTTGATTTTTCTGTATGTATGTGTTCATAATACATCTCCTTTAAGCAAATATGAAAATAACTTTTTTTGTCATTTGAAGGCAATAGTTTATTATGACTAGTGTTTGTAACTTATGAAACTTCAATACACGGAATCTAAAGTAAAAAGCTTGCATTAATTCATCTTGAATAAATCATAAAAATGAAGAAAATGGAAATGGGAAAAACTCTAACTTATCTAGTCTATCCCCAAGGGCTGTAATAAAATTGTCCCATGAAATATATCCTCTAGGGTTTTATCTTCCCCATCTTAATGGTCCCTGTTTAAAATGTATTCTAAGTAATTGCAATACTTGACTCAGCACAAAATGCGCACATGAGAGTTGTAGTCTTTAGAGCCACTTTTCAGGTTCTTTGTTTATCACATAGACAAATATTATAACCAACAAATTCTCTAAAACGCAAATTTGCTTTCCAAGAAGTAATTTAAACCTGTGTAGAGCAGAGGTTGGTCAGCTATGGCCAATGACCAAATCTGGTTCTGCTGCCTATTTTTTGTAAACAAACTGGTAGTTGCAAGAGGAGAGAGAGAAGGGGGAAGGTCAAATTATGAGTATGAGATTAGGATAAACTAATTACTATATATATAGAAGAGATAAGTGACAAAGATATAGTGTATAGTACAGGAAATTACAGGCATTATTTTATAAAAACTTTTAATGGAGTATAAATATTGAATCTCCACTATGCTGTACTAAATCATCTGAAATTAATATAATATTGCAAATCAATTATCATCAACTTCAATTGAAAAAAAAGAGGGAGATTAAAAACTGATTTCAGGGGCTTCCCTGGTGCTCCAGTGGGTAAGGACACTGCCCTGCAGTGCAACAGGCGCCGGTTGGATCCCTGGCCTGGGAAGATCCCACATGCCGAGTTGGATCCCTGCCTGGGAAGAGGGTTTTCACCCTTATGATCATATTTTGCATAAAGTTTTTTTTTGGGAATAAAAATATAGTCAATGTGGTAAACTCTGTATGGCACATATATCTTCTAATTTAGAGAACCTGTTAGTATTTCCAATGGGTTATAGCACCTTTAGCTTGATTTTTCTGTATGTATGTGTTCATAATACATCTCCTTTAAGCAAATATGAAAATAACTTTTTTTGTCATTTGAAGGCAATAGTTTATTATGACTAGTGTTTGTAACTTATGAAACTTCAATACACGGAATCTAAAGTAAAAAGCTTGCATTAATTCATCTTGAATAAATCATAAAAATGAAGAAAATGGAAATGGGAAAAACTCTAACTTATCTAGTCTATCCCCAAGGGCTGTAATAAAATTGTCCCATGAAATATATCCTCTAGGGTTTTATCTTCCCCATCTTAATGGTCCCTGTTTAAAATGTATTCTAAGTAATTGCAATACTTGACTCAGCACAAAATGCGCACATGAGAGTTGTAGTCTTTAGAGCCACTTTTTCAGGTTCTTTGTTTATCACATAGACAAATATTATAACCAACAAATTCTCTAAAACGCAAATTTGCTTTCCAAGAAGTAATTTAAACCTGTGTAGAGCAGAGGTTGGTCAGCTATGGCCAATGACCAAATCTGGTTCTGCTGCCTATTTTTTGTAAACAAACTGGTAGTTGCAAGAGGAGAGAGAGAAGGGGGAAGGTCAAATTATGAGTATGAGATTAGGATAAACTAATTACTATATATATAGAAGAGATAAGTGACAAAGATATAGTGTATAGTACAGGAAATTACAGGCATTATTTTATAAAAACTTTTAATGGAGTATAAATATTGAATCTCCACTATGCTGTACTAAATCATCTGAAATTAATATAATATTGCAAATCAGTTATCATCAACTTCAATTGAAAAAAAAGAGGGAGATTAAAAACTGATTTCAGGGGCTTCCCTGGTGCTCCAGTGGGTAAGGACACTGCCCTGCAGTGCAACAGGCGCCGGTTGGATCCCTGGCCTGGGAAGATCCCACATGCCGCGGAGTGGCTGAACTGATGTGTCCAATTACCGAGCCGGAGCTCTGGAGCGCATGCGCCCAGAGGCCAGAGCCGGTGCTCTGTGACAACAGAGGCTGCTGCGATGGGAGGCCCGCACGTGCCAAAGATGGATGAAAATAAATAAATGAAAGACCAATAGAAATGGCCCGCCTACCCCGTCCCTCCCCAACCCACCTTTTCCCCCCTCGCCCCCAAAAAACTGATTTCAAAAACATGTGCTCTCATGATACTACTGGTTCCTTTTATTTCACAGTATTGCTTGGGGTACATTTAGTATTGTAGAGTTATTATTATTTATTGCTCATAGGTTTAAATGAAATAATTCATGATCATCTTTCTTGCTGATGAGGTGATGTTCATGTGAAGAACAGCAATGGTCTTAAGCTCTGCCACCCTCCTTCCAGTGCCTAACCTAGTGTTTTATACGTAACAGGAACTCAGTTGATATGCATTGAAGTTTTATCATTTAGATTTCAAATATTTCTCTGATAGATGAAATTCTGGCATAGTTTGAAAATGGATGGCTTATTTTGGTAATTTCATTAGATTTCTATAAACTATTCGGTATTTAAGTAACTATTTGAAATGCAAATACCTAACTGAATGAATACAAACGGTGAGAGAAGAAGATGCATCTCTAATAAAAACTTTTGGGGGTAACCGGGTAGAGAAGTTCTGTTTTGACCTAGTCTGCAACCACTATTCATTAATTCTCACAATCCCTTTAGATCACTTAGATCAAGAATACTTTAAAGTAGTCTTTCAAGTACTGTTGAATCCCCAAAGGTTTTACCTGTACTGTGATGTTTTATTATTTTTTTTTAAGAACAACTTTTCTGTTCACTTTCCAGCAAAGTTTAATTCTTTTATTAAAAACACAAGAAAGCCCTCACTGTGGATATTACATGCATATAGCCTTTCTAACATTACAAGGGATGAAAGTTCATGCATGATGCTCATAGTGGGAGAAGCTGCATCCAGAATGGGAAAGGAAGAGGTCACGGTTCCAACCCTAGAACATTTTCTATGGGAGTCTTTGACATAAAGGTACACCATTTTTACTTACCATGTGCACACGTTAACAATTTGGAGAGGTTAGATGCAATGTCTCAAAGCCAATACAAACTGTGAGTATTAATGCAATTTTAATGATTTCAAATCAATGCTGCAAAGATAGTTTTAACTATGCAACTTAAACTTTGCTTATTCAATTTATTATGATTATCTGAACACTTCTTTTTTTACATTTTTTTGCTCTTTTGAATAACAGGAGAAATTTGTCCTAGGCAGATGGAATTATTGTCAGTTTCTGATTTTTTCAACACAGACTAGAAGTCATGTCCTGTTACTAGATGCGTGAGGTTCATGGGGACATTTCAAAATTTCCAGCAATCTAGCTGCCTGAGAGGACTAGAATAGGGGTCTGGGCTTGCTACAGTCTCAACCTACCCAGGGAAGGAGAAAAATGTCCATAGTATTTGATCATATTCTCACAAAGCTGAATGAATTATCTATGACATGGATCCTTTCCCCAGGTGTCAGTTTTCAGAAATCACTGACTTTTCGGGTTTTCTCTTCCCTCGTTGAACAGAGGCAGATGCAGACCTCATCACTTGTTTGTATGTTCAATTTTTAGTTTAAAAAATGTGGTTAAAATCTGAAGAATGCTCCTCCAAACAGTAATTATAGAGACACTTTTATTTTTTAATGAAAAATATTGACAAAATATCCAGTAATAAAGCATAATTGTGGTGGATATCATAGGCTAATAATGTGCCTTTAAGTTTTCAGAACTTCCCCATTTTATTCTCAAATATCACTTTGTTGTTGTTGTTTACTTGCTAGGTCCCACCCAACTCTTTTGTGACTCCATGAACTATAACCAGCCAGACTCCTCTGCCCATGGGGTTTCCCAGGCAAGAAAAATATGGAGTGGGTTGCCATTTCCTTCTCCAGGGGATCTTCCCAACTCAGGAATTGAGCCCATTTCTCTTGTGTTGGCTGGCAGATTCTTTACCACTGAGTCACCTGGGAAGCTCCCAAAATCATTTATGAGCTAGAATATTAAAAATAGACAGGAAATAATTTTAAAAAATAAGAAGGAAAAGTTCTAAATTACACTTTATTTTTCAGGTTTAATACCCAGGTTTGTTACATTTTGTCTTAAACTCCCCACTTCAAATACCATCAGAGGAATGAGAAACCATATAAATTTGATGCTAAGTTAAGAGGAGAATATATTTGCCTTGTGCTTGTGCTGGTTCACTTCAGAGAATGGCCTGACATTCATATCCCAACTAGTTATCTCTGCCAAAAAGCTCCCTAAATCTGTATAAACGATTCCTGAAGAAAATGACTTTCAGGGGTGTTTTCTATCTTGTAGTTCTTTGGGGGAATAAAAGAATGCATTTATGGTATTTTTCTTAAATCGGACCAAGGCAGTTATTTGTTGTTCATGGGGACATTTCAAAATTTCCAGCAATCTAGCTGCCTGAGAGGACTAGAATAGGGGTCTGGGCTTGCTACAGTCTCAACCTACCCAGGGAAGGAGAAAAATGTCCATAGTATTTGATCATATTCTCACAAAGCTGAATGAATTATCTATGACATGGATCCTTTCCCCAGGTGTCAGTTTTCAGAAATCACTGACTTTTCGGGTTTTCTCTTCCCTCGTTGAACAGAGGCAGATGCAGACCTCATCACTTGTTTGTATGTTCAATTTTTAGTTTAAAAAATGTGGTTAAAATCTGAAGAATGCTCCTCCAAACAGTAATTATAGAGACACTTTTATTTTTTAATGAAAAATATTGACAAAATATCCAGTAATAAAGCATAATTGTGGTGGATATCATAGGCTAATAATGTGCCTTTAAGTTTTCAGAACTTCCCCATTTTATTCTCAAATATCACTTTGTTGTTGTTGTTTACTTGCTAGGTCCCACCCAACTCTTTTGTGACTCCATGAACTATAACCAGCCAGACTCCTCTGCCCATGGGGTTTCCCAGGCAAGAAAAATATGGAGTGGGTTGCCATTTCCTTCTCCAGGGGATCTTCCCAACTCAGGAATTGAGCCCATTTCTCTTGTGTTGGCTGGCAGATTCTTTACCACTGAGTCACCTGGGAAGCTCCCAAAATCATTTATGAGCTAGAATATTAAAATAGACAGGAAATAATTTTAAAAAATAAGAAGGAAAAGTTCTAAATTACACTTTATTTTTCAGGTTTAATACCCAGGTTTGTTACATTTTGTCTTAAACTCCCCACTTCAAATACCATCAGAGGAATGAGAAACCATATAAATTTGATGCTAAGTTAAGAGGAGAATATATTTGCCTTGTGCTTGTGCTGGTTCACTTCAGAGAATGGCCTGACATTCATATCCCAACTAGTTATCTCTGCCAAAAAGCTCCCTAAATCTGTGTATAAACGATTCCTGAAGAAAATGACTTTCAGGGGTGTTTTCTATCTTGTAGTTCTTTGGGGGAATAAAAGAATGCATTTATGGTATTTTTCTTAAATCGGACCAAGGCAGTTATTTGTTGTGAATGATGCTTTTAGAATTGCACACTGGATTGCTTAGTATTACAGGACATAGGACATAGACGGCGGTGGAGCCAAAAGCAACAAAAATAATGAAAAAGAAGCAGAACTGCATGGCCATGCTGAATAGTACTGATACATTTTGGAACACTGGCAGACTCTACAGGTACAGCCATGGAAACAGAATTATTTCCACAAATACACAGGCTCTTTGGGAGGCAACGATTGCTAGGTGTTTTGAAAGCAAATACTTTGCTCTTTTAAAGGCAATGTTTGTGTGTCAACTTTAGAGTGACTCGTTAAAGAGAATAGCAACCCCTAAGCACAGATTTACAAAATTAAGCATTGTTTTAACAAATTTCATTCACAAGTTTCCACAACAGACAAAATATATTTACTGACCCTTAAGATTTTTGTCTTACAAATGTTGTGCAGAGTAATGTTTTAAAGTCATGGTTTTTGAACTTCAATAGACCTTCAGATAAACATCTTGTTAATAGTCCCAGATTATTTTGACTGGGTAGGTCAGAGAGTGGGTTCTAGATTCTGCATTTTTATAAGATCCCAGGTGATCTGAGCTGTTGTTCTGAGGAATACATTTTTAGCAGCAAGATTTAAAAGACCTCTGAAATCTTAGTGGTTAACAATTGGATGTTTGTCAACGGGTATAAAGTTTCTCTTAATGCAACCCAAAATCATTTATGAGCTAGAATATTAAAAATAGACTTAGGAAATAATTTTAAAAAATAAGAAGGAAAAGTTCTAAATTACACTTTATTTTTCAGGTTTAATACCCAGGTTTGTTACATTTTGTCTTAAACTCCCCACTTCAAATACCATCAGAGGAATGAGAAACCATATAAATTTGATGCTAAGTTAAGAGGAGAATATATTTGCCTTGTGCTTGTGCTGGTTCACTTCAGAGAATGGCCTGACATTCATATCCCAACTAGTTATCTCTGCCAAAAAGCTCCCTAAATCTGTGTATAAACGATTCCTGAAGAAAATGACTTTCAGGGGTGTTTTCTATCTTGTAGTTCTTTGGGGGAATAAAAGAATGCATTTATGGTATTTTTCTTAAATCGGACCAAGGCAGTTATTTGTTGTGAATGATGCTTTTAGAATTGCACACTGGATTGCTTAGTATTACAGGACATAGGACATAGACGGCGGTGGAGCCAAAAGCAACAAAAATAATGAAAAAGAAGCAGAACTGCATGGCCATGCTGAATAGTACTGATACATTTTGGAACACTGGCAGACTCTACAGGTACAGCCATGGAAACAGAATTATTTCCACAAATACACAGGCTCTTTGGGAGGCAACGATTGCTAGGTGTTTTGAAAGCAAATACTTTGCTCTTTTAAAGGCAATGTTTGTGTGTCAACTTTAGAGTGACTCGTTAAAGAGAATAGCAACCCCTAAGCACAGATTTACAAAATTAAGCATTGTTTTAACAAATTTCATTCACAAGTTTCCACAACAGACAAAATATATTTACTGACCCTTAAGATTTTTGTCTTACAAATGTTGTGCAGAGTAATGTTTTAAAGTCATGGTTTTTGAACTTCAATAGACCTTCAGATAAACATCTTGTTAATAGTCCCAGATTATTTTGACTGGGTAGGTCAGAGAGTGGGTTCTAGATTCTGCATTTTTATAAGATCCCAGGTGATCTGAGCTGTTGTTCTGAGGAATACATTTTTAGCAGCAAGATTTAAAAGACCTCTGAAATCTTAGTGGTTAACAATTGGATGTTTGTCAACGGGTATAAAGTTTCTCTTAATGCAACACAAAAAATTATAGTGATCAGTTTATGGTTAATACCATGCATCAATCTGTGCTCAGTCACGTCTAATTCTTTGTGACCCCATGGACTATATAACCCACGGGGCGCCTCTGTCCATGGGAATTTTCCAGGCAGGAATACTGGAGTGGGTGCCATTTTCTACTCCATGGGATCTTTCTGACATGGATCGAACTCACGTTTCCTGCATTGGCAGACAGATTCTTTACCGCTGAACCACCTGGGAAGTGCAACAATACTGTACTGAACACTTAAAATTTGTTGACGGTAGATCCCATGTGATTTTTGTTTGTTTGTTTTGGCCACAATCCAAAAAAAAAAAAAAAAAAAATAGTGCTCTGCAGGTCATTTTCTTCATAGCTACAAATACAAATTGATGTCTGTTCTTGTAACTCATCCTAAGACTGACTGACATAACTATATCAATATCTAGATTAACTCTATACTTTATTGATTGTTTTCTTGTAGAAGCTGAAAAATCTTTGGGGACAAACAAAAGAAGTCATAAAACTTTACTATGGTAATTTAATTGAGGAAACACACGTTTGCCCCTTTCTTAGCTTTTGTAAGTCACCAGTGTCCCCTGAGGCATACACACCCTGAACATGTAGGTCCCCTGAGTGGGACATACAGATCATTTGCTGATACAGCTCAGTATGTGTTTTACATTTGGTGCAGAGCACATTTAAAATATAGTTTTGTTTGTTTTTTTGTTTAAAAGAAGATTTCCAGGGGACTTCCTTGGTGGTCTAGTGGTTAAGAATCCACATTTCAATTCAGGGAATATAGGTTCAATTCTAGGTCTCAAAAGTAAGAACCCACATGTTGCAGAGCTGCTAGACCCCCCCGCCCCACCCCGGCACTGCAACTAGAGAAAGCCTGTACACCGCAATAGAGACCCAGTGCAGCCAAAATATAATAATAATAAATAAATAATAAAGGAAGATTTCCTAGAAGTGGCAAAATCTTCCCAGACTACAGAAAAATGACTCAATCTGTTCCATGTCCTTTATATACTTTTATAATGATACCAATATGTATAGAGATAAATAGAAAGCTTTCTTTGGGTTTATTTGTTTGTTTTTCATGATTTTTATTCAAATGATCTTCATCTACATGGAACTACTTTAAAACCTTTATGCCTGAAACCAAATTTCACTTTATCAAGCTGATGTTTTCTTTTATATGTACCCCATTTCCAGCTTAAACTACAGTCAAGAAGTCAACTCACCTTGCCAAAATATAGTTCAAAACCCAACTCAAAATATTCTGTTATGTTACAAACAGTTGTCTCAAAAAACCAGCAGGATATAGAACAACAAAAAATAGATAGATGCAATTTTGATTTAAAATTAATTTTATAAAAATAAAGTTTTAAATACCCATAAATTCTAAAGTAACCATATAATTAATTCACATTGACAATAAAGGAACACGTGTCTGGAGGGGAGTTTCATTTTGATGAAGTCAAGTGGAGATACAAATGCTGAGTATGCTCTACAAGTCATAAAACACAAACCTTTTATTGTATAAAACGGTCATCTCTTTTATGAGAGAGAAAAGGGCAAAGCTACTTTCAGAAAAAGCAACTGAAAGTTATAAAATTTGACTAAAAATTTGAATAACCACTCATATATACTACAAAAGCTGGTTTAAAAAGAAAGCACAGAATATGAATATGTAAACATGGAGGTTTTTAACAACGTATACTTAAAGGCGAACATTGTATATGTGTCACACACGATGCTGAGTGGGAAATCATTAAAAAGAGTTTCATCCAGAATTGTTGTGGCCAAAAGTCTGTTTAATGTTATCATACAAACTCCATAGACTCTACAATGATTTCCATGATCCTGGCCGATGGGGAAAATCAGTTTTCAATTTGGATGCCAGTTGGGAAGTTAGTTGCTTCTCAAAATATATATAAAAGATAGATCCTTCAGAGCTGCTAGACCCCCGCCCCACCCGGCACTGCAACTAGAGAAAGCCTGTACACGCAATAGAGACCCAGTGCAGCCAAAATATAATAATAATAAATAAATAATAAAGGAAGATTTCCTAGAAGTGGCAAAATCTTCCCAGACTACAGAAAAATGACTCAATCTGTTCCATGTCCTTTATATACTTTTATAATGATACCAATATGTATAGAGATAAATAGAAAGCTTTCTTTGGGTTTATTTGTTTGTTTTTCATGATTTTTATTCAAATGATCTTCATCTACATGGAACTACTTTAAAACCTTTATGCCTGAAACCAAATTTCACTTTATCAAGCTGATGTTTTCTTTTATATGTACCCCATTTCCAGCTTAAACTACAGTCAAGAAGTCAACTCACCTTGCCAAAATATAGTTCAAAACCCAACTCAAAATATTCTGTTATGTTACAAACAGTTGTCTCAAAAAACCAGCAGGATATAGAACAACAAAAAATAGATAGATGCAATTTTGATTTAAAATTAATTTTATAAAAATAAAGTTTTAAATACCCATAAATTCTAAAGTAACCATATAATTAATTCACATTGACAATAAAGGAACACGTGTCTGGAGGGGAGTTTCATTTTGATGAAGTCAAGTGGAGATACAAATGCTGAGTATGCTCTACAAGTCATAAAACACAAACCTTTTATTGTATAAAACGGTCATCTCTTTTATGAGAGAGAAAAGGGCAAAGCTACTTTCAGAAAAAGCAACTGAAAGTTATAAAATTTGACTAAAAATTTGAATAACCACTCATATATACTACAAAAGCTGGTTTAAAAAGAAAGCACAGAATATGAATATGTAAACATGGAGGTTTTTAACAACGTATACTTAAAGGCGAACATTGTATATGTGTCACACACGATGCTGAGTGGGAAATCATTAAAAAGAGTTTCATCCAGAATTGTTGTGGCCAAAAGTCTGTTTAATGTTATCATACAAACTCCATAGACTCTACAATGATTTCCATGATCCTGGCCGATGGGGAAAATCAGTTTTCAATTTGGATGCCAGTTGGGAAGTTAGTTGCTTCTCAAAATATTATAAAACATAGATCCTTTCTCTGTAGTCTGATCAAAATCAGATACTAGGAGACATTGCAGGGAGATAGGCAGGAAGCCAATATGCCTCATAAACAGAAACAGAAAAGCACAAACCAGCAGAGATGAAAGCACTGTGAGACACAGAGAGAAGACTACAGAACTGGGAAGACAAGACGTGGAGAAGTATTCCTGAAATAAGCTTGTAAAGAATATTCTTAGAGTGGCTTACTCTAGTTTTTTAGTGACTAAGAAACATATGTTGATATTAGGACTGCATTATTTCACAGTGAAATTTTGTTAGGTATATTTATCCTTAAATTAATTTTATTACAACTGGGACAGTCCTTGGGCAAACTGGGAACATTGGTCTCCCTAAATAGATCTGGGCACTTTGAAACCCTCGGGCTTGTTTTCTAACATAATTTAGCAGGTATGCTATTATATTTTTCTAATTTTGATCTATTATTCCATTTGGACCAAAGGGAAAATGTAGAGCAGCTGATCGTTTACTTTGAAGAGAGAATGAATGGAAAGAGACATATTTAAAAATCACATCAGAGTGACTTGCTCAGTTTCTGTGACTCACTGTGTTGGTGTCTTTGTCAACTGTGTTAACTGACTTGGTTCTGTAAGAACTCAAATTACTGCGTTTGTCTGTAAGGTTTAATTACCTTTTATCAAAAGAAGCCCTGCTGTTAGGGCATCTGGCCAGTCTCTCATTTTATAAAACAAAGGATACAGGATTCCAGCCACACATCTTGGGTCCAGTTGGTTCAGCAGATTGAATTAAAACTCAATCAGCCACTCATATATACTACAAAAGCTGGTTTAAAAGAAAGCACAGAATATGAATATGTAAACATGGAGGTTTTAACAACGATACTTAAAGGCGAACATTGTATATGTGTCACACACGATGCTGAGTGGAAATCATTAAAAAGAGTTTCATCCAGAATTGTTGTGGCCAAAAGTCTGTTTAATGTTATCATACAAACTCCATAGACTCTACAATGATTTCCATGATCCTGGCCGATGGGGAAAATCAGTTTTCAATTTGGATGCCAGTTGGGAAGTTAGTTGCTTCTCAAAATATTATAAAACATAGATCCTTTCTCTGTAGTCTGATCAAAATCAGATACTAGGAGACATTGCAGGAGATAGGCAGGAAGCCAATATGCCTCATAAACAGAAACAGAAAAGCACAAACCAGCAGAGATGAAAGCACTGTGAGACGCAGAGAGAAGACTACAGAACTGGGAAGACAAGACGTGGAGAAGTATTCCTGAAATAAGCTTGTAAAGAATATTCTTAGAGTGGCTTACTCTAGTTTTTTAGTGACTAAGAAACATATGCTGATATTAGGACTGCATTATTTCACAGTGAAATTTTGTTAGGTATATTTATCCTTAAATTAATTTTATTACAACTGGGACAGTTCTTGGGCAAACTGGGAACATTGGTCTCCCTAAATAGATCTGGGCACTTTGAAACCCTCGGGCTTGTTTTCTAACATAATTTAGCAGGTATGCTATTATATTTTTCTAATTCTGATCTATTATTCCATTTGGACCAAAGGGAAAATGTAGAGCAGCTGATCGTTTACTTTGAAGAGAGAATGAATGGAAAGAGACATATTTAAAAATCACATCAGAGTGACTTGCTCAGTTTCTGTGACTCACTGTGTTGGTGTCTTTGTCAACTGTGTTAACTGACTTGGTTCTGTAAGAACTCAAATTACTGCGTTTGTCTGTAAGGTTTAATTACCTTTTATCAAAAAGAAGCCCTGCTGTTAGGGCATCTGGCCAGTCTCTCATTTTTATAAAACAAAGGGGATACAGGATTCCAGCCACACATCTTGGGTCCAGTTGGTTCAGCAATGGGATGTTGCCATTCTGCACAGCACCTCGGTTGCTTTGTAATTAAAACTCTGGTGAGTTAAAGTCAGTCAGGCCCAGTAACTTGGAGATCATGAGAGTGAAAAAAAAAATCGAGAGAAATTTACTTCACCGCATGAGTCAAATAGCTAAGAAAGCAAGAGAACAAAGATGTAACCCTGAAAGCGTACTTACCTTTCAGTGTTGTTTCTTAGAGTCACATTGATTTATTTGAGCTTGCCAGGATGTTCCTTTTTTAAAAGACCTAATTTACTAACAGTGTGGGCTTTTCCAAGTTGTTCACTCCCCTCGGATTGCATTTTCATTTGCTCTAGCAATAAAGACCTCTAATATAGAGACATCACAATTGAACTCAGTGTGGGAGTCTCTCCAAAGCAGAGAAATTCCCATATATCTTTTTGTCTTGTATGGAATCTTTTCAGAGTCTTTGGGTTCTGAAAATGGAGAGCAATTTAGTACTTGTTACAATTTATTACTGATATTCACCTCCCTTGGTTTTTTTGGTTCAGTTGAGGAAATTGTGTCCAACCAGTTTTCTTTTTTAATAGACCGGGTTAAATGTCCATAATCTCATCAGGGGGTGGGGACCAACTGTAATTGGACTTCTGACTGTTTGACACTGTAGTTCCTAAAAGTGGTAAATTTCATTTCTTCATTTTGAACCTGAGGAACTCTGACATTTTATACAGAGTGTGAAAAGGTGCAAATATGTTAGCCTCAACCAAGAGTAGGGGTATTGTATAATTTGTTATCTAACCCTTGAAACTTCTCATAGGGAAAGGAACTGTTTTTAATAATTATGTTTGGACACCCTGTGCAAACGAAGTTCATTCCAGGCAAACCAGGACTTGTGGTCACACTTGAGAATCTCTAGAATATCACGATGCTCACTTCTGAGCTGGATTAAAGGGTACACGGAAAAGACAGGGAGGTGGAAGAATTACTATTCACACTACTTATCAACTGGCTCCTAGAAAGCTGGAAATCTTTAGAACACTCAAGGTTTAATTACCTTTTATCAAAAGAAGCCCTGCTGTTAGGGCATCTGGCCAGTCTCTCATTTTATAAAACAAAGGGATACAGGATTCCAGCCACACATCTTGGGTCCAGTTGGTTCAGCAATGGGATGTTGCCATTCTGCACAGCACCTCGGTTGCTTTGTAATTAAAACTCTGGTGAGTTAAAGTCAGTCAGGCCCAGTAACTTGGAGATCATGAGAGTGAAAAAAAAAAATCGAGAGAAATTTACTTCACTGCATGAGTCAAATAGCTAAGAAAGCAAGAGAACAAAGATGTAACCCTGAAAGCGTACTTACCTTTCAGTGTTGTTTCTTAGAGTCACATTGATTTATTTGAGCTTGCCAGGATGTTCCTTTTTTAAAAGACCTAATTTACTAACAGTGTGGGCTTTTCCAAGTTGTTCACTCCCCTCGGATTGCATTTTCATTTGCTCTAGCAATAAAGACCTCTAATATAGAGACATCACAATTGAACTCAGTGTGGGAGTCTCTCCAAAGCAGAGAAATTCCCATATATCTTTTTGTCTTGTATGGAATCTTTTCAGAGTCTTTGGGTTCTGAAAATGGAGAGCAATTTAGTACTTGTTACAATTTATTACTGATATTCACCTCCCTTGGTTTTTTTGGTTCAGTTGAGGAAATTGTGTCCAACCAGTTTTCTTTTTTAATAGACCGGGTTAAATGTCCATAATCTCATCAGGGGGTGGGGACCAACTGTAATTGGACTTCTGACTGTTTGACACTGTAGTTCCTAAAAGTGGTAAATTTCATTTCTTCATTTTGAACCTGAGGAACTCTGACATTTTATACAGAGTGTGAAAAGGTGCAAATATGTTAGCCTCAACCAAGAGTAGGGGTATTGTATAATTTGTTATCTAACCCTTGAAACTTCTCATAGGGAAAGGAACTGTTTTTAATAATTATGTTTGGACACCCTGTGCAAACGAAGTTCATTCCAGGCAAACCAGGACTTGTGGTCACACTTGAGAATCTCTAGAATATCACGATGCTCACTTCTGAGCTGGATTAAAGGGTACACGGAAAAGACAGGGAGGTGGAAGAATTACTATTCACACTACTTATCAACTGGCTCCTACGGGGCAAAGAAATACTGGAAATTCTATTTTTAGAACACTCTTGGTTTATGGGAACAAAAAGAAAAAACACATTCATTTAACAATTATTTATCAGTTACTGATCATATGGGACTAGGTTCTGGAAATATAACAGCTAGCCAAAATACAGACGGTTTGACTTAGAATTTTCTGCCTTTACAATGGTGCTAAAGGAATAAGTTTTCAATTGAATCTGTCCTTCAAATCTGAGTTTTGATCTTTGTAGAGTATCCATATGTGGTATGACACTCACTCATGATGCTGAGCAGTATGCAACCCCCAGTATGCTGCAGTTCCCAGTCAACCACATGATTATGAGGGTAAAAACCTGATACACTCACAGCTATTCTTTATCCATGCAACAATTCTGTTTTCCATGTTCAAGATAGTGTTCAGTAAATTATGAGATATTCCTCAGTTTATTATGGGCTTCCCTGATGGCTCAAGTGGTAAAGAATCCACCTGCCAAGGCAGACGATGAAGATTTGATCCCTGGGTCTCGAAGATCCCCAGGAGAATGAAATGGCAACGTGCTCCAGTATTCTTGCCTGGAGAATCCCATGGACAGAGAAGCCCGGTGGGTTACAGTCCATAGGGTCTTAAAGAGTCAGACAAGACTGAAGCAGCTTAGCTCACCAATATTCTTGCCTGGATAGAACTCTCATAGATAGAGGAGCCTGTCTATAATTCTTGGGGTTGCAAAAGAGTCAAATATGACTGGGTGAGTAAACAATAAAACAACAGTTTGTTAAAAATATAGTAAACTATAATACTTTGTTAGGCTTTATGTTAGATGATTTTGTGCAACTATAGGCTAGTGTAAATATTCTAAGCATGTTTAAGGTAGGTGAGGCTATGATGTTCAGAAGTTTCGGTGCATTAATGTGTTTTTTTTTTCACTTAAAATACATTTAATTTACTATGGTTTATCAGGACAGAACATCATAAGATACGTAATATAGGTAGAGCCCTTGACTTCACAGAGGTTATAATTTTGTTAATAAGACATAAATTAATGAAATAATCACAAATGTAAATATATCCTTATAAAATGAGATAAACAATTATAAACAGCAGTGCACAGTCTTGTGAAGACAATAAGGGAAAGCCCAGACCAAATCTGGTGCTCTAGGAAAGTCTCCCCTGAATTGGAGTTTTGTGGTTGAGGGAGTAATCATTTTTGATGCCCAGAGATGGGAGGAGGAGGCAGATAGTCTCCTGGCCAAGACTGGGTTCTGCTCACTGCAAGTTACTCTGAATGGAAATTAGGAAATGTGTCTTCCTTGGGGGCTGAGAAGAATTCTCAACCTGCTTTTAGTCAGTACAGATTAGGAACACAGAAGTCCTTTTGTGAGTTAGTTACGAGGTTTTTCAGTTTGATGGTTCTTCTGATCATGTCAATTTGCTTAAGATAGCAATAGTGCCAGTTTCTTACTGGAGTCATTTTAAAAATATCAAAGGATTCACTGCCTATCTAGAGTCCCATGGATTCTTTCCTTTATTTTTCTCTATCTTTTTCACTCTTTTTAGGAATTACAAGTATGCCTTAATTTGTCGCATATTTCAAGACAGATTGAGTTTTAATCAGCCAATGCTTTTCAAAGGCCTTGTTAGTTTTTATCTTTTACTTGTTGGAGATGACAGTCAGTTACATCTTCCTTGGAGTTCAAGACTTTCTCAATTGTCTTCCAAATGTATTTGCAATCTGTTCAACTCACTTCATTTTGTCTTGCCAAAGACAAACAACTCAAGCTCTTAATATTCTATTTTCCCACTTCTGCAGCCAAAGCCAAAATGTACATCAGGTACATTATTAGCTTTCGAAGATAGAGCAGATGATAGTTTTCCAATTGTGTTGCCACACTGCATACATATGTACCATCTTTCTGGCCTTCATAATAATTTGAACACCACTATGGAAAACTCCAAAGCCAATATTTTGTATTTTTCTTGCACTTCAGTTTTGAGCTCATTTTCTGATTGATCAGTTTAGATTAATTTGGCTGTGGCAATATGTGACACCCCAAATCTCAGTGACTGGACAGCAACTATTTATTTTTCACTCATAGTGCAATTCATCACAGAATAGTTCAACTCTTCAGAGCCCAGAGTGATGGAGTATCCATCATCTTGGATATGTGCAAGTAGAAGTGTAAATTAACCAATGGAATCTGCTTGCAGTGCAAGAGTCTCAGGTCTAATTCTTGGATTGGGAAAATCCCCTAGAGAAATAAATGGCAAACCACTCCAATATTCTTGGTTGGAGAATTCCATGGACAAAAGGACCTGGCAAGCTACAGGTCTAAAAAAGTCAGGCATGACTAAGCAACTGACACTTAGATTACTGGGCTTCCCAGGTGGTGTAGTGGTTAAGAAACTGACTGCCAATGCAGGAGGCAAAAAAGACACAGGTTTAATTCCAAGGTCACGAAGAACCTCTCCAGTAGAGAATGCCACCCCACTTCAGTATTTTTGCCTGGGAAACCCCATGGACAGAGGAGCCTGATGGGCTACAGTCCATGGGGTTACAAAGAGTCAGACACAACTGAGCACATGTCACATATACACTTATAAAGTTCCTACAGGAAAGCATCAGATGTTACATCCAACATGATGGGATGTTTTTAAAATTCCAAAAGGAAAGTTATCTTTTCACTCTTTTAGTTCGGCTTAATTTGTCATATTTCAAGACAGATTGAGTTTTAATCAGCCAATGCTTTTCAAAGGCCTTGTTAGTTTTTATCTTTTACTTGTTGGAGATGACAGTCAGTTACATCTTCCTTGGAGTTCAAGACTTTCTCAATTGTCTTCCAAATGTATTTGCAATCTGTTCAACTCACTTCATTTTGTCTTGCCAAAGACAAACAACTCAAGCTCTTAATATTCTATTTTCCCACTTCTGCAGCCAAAGCCAAAATGTACATCAGGTACATTATTAGCTTTCGAAGATAGAGCAGATGATAGTTTTCCAATTGTGTTGCCACACTGCATACATATGTACCATCTTTCTGGCCTTCATAATAATTTGAACACCACTATGGAAAACTCCAAAGCCAATATTTTGTATTTTTCTTGCACTTCAGTTTTGAGCTCATTTTCTGATTGATCAGTTTAGATTAATTTGGCTGTGGCAATATGTGACACCCCAAATCTCAGTGACTGGACAGCAACTATTTATTTTTCACTCATGGTGCAATTCATCACAGAATAGTTCAACTCTTCAGAGCCCAGAGTGATGGAGTATCCATCATCTTGGATATGTGCAAGTAGAAGTGTAAATTAACCAATGGAATCTGCTTGCAGTGCAAGAGTCTCAGGTCTAATTCTTGGATTGGGAAAATCCCCTAGAGAAATAAATGGCAAACCACTCCAATATTCTTGGTTGGAGAATTCCATGGACAAAAGGACCTGGCAAGCTACAGGTCTAAAAAAGTCAGGCATGACTAAGCAACTGACACTTAGATTACTGGGCTTCCCAGGTGGTGTAGTGGTTAAGAAACTGACTGCCAATGCAGGAGGCAAAAAAGACACAGGTTTAATTCCAAGGTCACGAAGATCCTCTCCAGTAGGAAATGGCAACCCACTTCAGTATTTTTGCCTGGGAAATCCCATGGACAGAGGAGCCTGATGGGCTACAGTCCATGGGGTTACAAAGAGTCAGACACAACTGAGCACATGTCACATATACACTTATAAAGTTCCTACAGGAAAGCATCAGATGTTACATCCAACATGATGGGATGATTATTCTCTCATCAGCAAAGAGCTTCAAAAAAGAGAAACTTCAAATTTTAGGAAAATGGGGTTATATTACATTCTTTCCCACCAACCCCCTGGCCACCATTTCATTTTCTGCTTTTCCACTGAGAACTGCCCCACTTTCTTTACTTTGGTCAACAAGACAGATTAAAGATATAATGAACAGGTTAAAATGAGAATCATTAATATAAAAAAATTCACCCAAGTCTGTTTACTGGTAGTTCAATTTCCTATTAGATGATAAAGAGCTAGAAAAGTCAATGGAATTTATATTCAGTTTTATTCTGTTCAATAAACTTTATAGACTCTAAAACATTAGGTAGAATTATATTTTCAATATATGTTTAGAAAAGGACAAATATGATTCATGCATTTTGATAAGCAAACTATAAATAATGGGAGAAAAGAATATAGCTATATATAATATGAACCAATATTTCATTAAGCTAATGAATGAAAATTTATAATTTCATATGTTTATTTGTATAAAAACTGTTTAAAATACTTTTGTGCATAAGCACTATACTATTTTTAGTCAGCCTGACCTTGAGTTTCTCACTGCAAAAAATGGGAGTGACAATATTGACATTATATTTTAGATTTAGGATAAATAATATTGGGAAAGCACACAGTTCCTATATGCTCATTATAATTGCTCAATAATTGTTCAAAAGTATCATTTCAATAAAGTTTCAGTTGTAGGGTACATGTGTACAAAATAAAATAAATTATAAATACTCAGAGATGGTTAGAAATGCAACAATGCCAGGTCACACACAGAAGGTGTTATTATGATAGTTTAGTCTCTAAGTCGTGTCACACGACCCCATGGACTACAGCCTGCCAGGCTCCTCTGTCCATGAACTTTCCCAGGCAAGACTGCTGAGTGGGTTGCCATTTCATTCTCCAAGGTCACGAAGATCCCCTCCAGTAGGAAATGGCAACCCACTTCAGTATTTTTGCCTGGGAAATCCCATGGACAGAGGAGCCTGATGGGCTACAGTCCATGGGGTTACAAAGAGTCAGACACAACTGAGCACATGTCACATATACACTTATAAAGTTCCTACAGGAAAGCATCAGATGTTACATCCAACATGATGGGATGATTATTCTCTCATCAGCAAAGAGCTTCAAAAAAGAGAAACTTCAAATTTTAGGAAAATGGGGTTATATTACATTCTTTCCCACCAACCCCCTGGCCACCATTTCATTTTCTGCTTTTCCACTGAGAACTGCCCCACTTTCTTTACTTTGGTCAACAAGACAGATTAAAGATATAATGAACAGGTTAAAATGAGAATCATTAATATAAAAAAATTCACCCAAGTCTGTTTACTGGTAGTTCAATTTCCTATTAGATGATAAAGAGCTAGAAAAGTCAATGGAATTTATATTCAGTTTTATTCTGTTCAATAAACTTTATAGACTCTAAAACATTAGGTAGAATTATATTTTCAATATATGTTTAGAAAAGGACAAATATGATTCATGCATTTTGATAAGCAAACTATAAATAATGGGAGAAAAGAATATAGCTATATATAATATGAACCAATATTTCATTAAGCTAATGAATGAAAATTTATAATTTCATATGTTTATTTGTATAAAAACTGTTTAAAATACTTTTGTGCATAAGCACTATACTATTTTTAGTCAGCCTGACCTTGAGTTTCTCACTGCAAAAAATGGGAGTGACAATATTGACATTATATTTTAGATTTAGGATAAATAATATTGGGAAAGCACACAGTTCCTATATGCTCATTATAATTGCTCAATAATTGTTCAAAAGTATCATTTCAATAAAGTTTCAGTTGTAGGGTACATGTGTACAAAATAAAATAAATTATAAATACTCAGAGATGGTTAGAAATGCAACAATGCCAGGTCACACACAGAAGGTGTTATGATGATAGTTTAGTCTCTAAGTCGTGTCCAACACTTGTGACCCCATGGACTACAGCCTGCCAGGCTCCTCTGTCCATGAACTTTCCCAGGCAAGACTGCTAGAGTGGGTTGCCATTTCATTCTCCAGGGGATCTTCTAGACCTAGGGATTGAAACTGTGTCTCTTGCATTTCAGGTAGTCTCCTATATTGTAGGTGGATTCTTTACCCACTGAGCCATCACAAAACCCCATAAAAACAAATTATAAACTATTCAGGGAAGATTAGAAATCCAATACCATCAGGCCACAGAAAGTGTCGGACCCATGAAAGATTTAAACACAGCCATCCTTATGACTCACATGCCCTTTATACAGTTTCCTCACTCTCTGCTCTTCCTATTACTACTGGATACTTTGCTTTCTTGTTTGATTGTATACAACTTCTGCCTATATCTGAGCCCTTTCCTAGAACGCTTTTTTTTTTCCTTATCCAGTTGATCAAATTTATGAAACTTTTATTGAAGTTGTATTTTAAGTTATGATTAGAAAAGCTTTATGAATGTTTATTTCTAGTACTTGTATGCTTTTATGTTTTCCCATTTAGATCTCTGACCTATTTTGAATTTCTTGTGTATAGTATGGGGTTTGGATCTATTTTTTTTTATTTTAATTCTTTATTTTAAAGGTTTTACAGAGTTTTGTTGTTCATTGACATGTATGTTTCCAGATCAGTCATATGCATATCCCTGGTCCCCCTCCCCCTTACTTAGAACTTCTATGTCTTTTTTCATATATACCTTTATTCCTCAAAACTTTTTCACTAAAAGAATCCAGAGAGGATGCTGCCCTAGCAGTCCAGTGGTTAAGAATCTACCTTCCAAGGCAGGGAATGTGGATTTGATCTCTGTTCAGGGAACTAAGATCACACATGCCAAGGGAAAACTAAATCCAAGCATTGCAGTTATCAAGCCCTCATGCTTTATAGCTCATGCTCCACAAGAAGAGAAGCCTATGTGCGGCAACTAGAGAAAGACTGCCCATCACAATGAACCAGCATGGCCAAAGGAAAAAAAAATTGCCAGAAAGATGGAATAATTTCCATGCTGTCATCAAGCTCACAGATTTTCCATCATTGGTTTGTGTTTTGGCATAGTCACTGAAAACTTCTGCACTGACTTCCCAGGCAACAACTTTGCTTCAGAGTACACTGGTAGTGGCCATGGCATATTCTGAGCATGTGTAACGTAGATGCAAGATCAAGGCCGGGTGTCTGGAACATTTTAATGCAAGTTTCAGGTGTACAATATAATTTGCCATTGGTTTATACTACAAAGTGATCCCCACCACAAGTCTAGACACTATCAAGTATCATACAGGGACTCTTTCTACTCATTTAACCCACCGTCTCTTTAACTCATCCTTCCAACACTCTTCCCCTCTGGTAACCACTAATCTGGCTGCTGTATCTGTGAGTTTATTTTATTTTGTTTGTTCAGCATATAAATGAAATTGTATTTGTCTTTCTTTTAATTATTTCACTTGGTATAATACTTTTAAGTCTATGAGCTTTGTTATAAATGGCAGGTTATCATTCCTTTTTATGGCTGAATACTGTTTACTGTTCCATGTGTACATGCACCACATCTTCCTTATCAGTTCACCCATCAGTGAACACTTAAATTGTTTGCATACTTTTAGCTATTGTAAATAACACTGTGATGACCATGGGACTACACATCTTTTTAAATTAATTATTTGTGTTCTTTGGACCAATATCCTAAAGTAGAATAATTGGGTCATATGACACTTCAATTTTTTGATTTATTGATGAATCTCTAAAGTATTTTCCATAGTGGTCAGCAGTTGGTTTACATTCTACCAACAGTGCATGTGTGTTCCTTTCCTCCAAATTTTTGCCAACATATTTGTTGTCTTTTTGATAGCAATCATTCTGACAGGTATAAGGTGATCTTTTATTGTGGTTTTGTTCTTCATTCCTCTATCTAATCTGCTTACTAGTTTTCATTATATTCAAATTTTCTAGTGTTTTTACAATTCAGTGTTGGAAGATTGCATGTTTCTAGAAATATATCCATTTTTCTGGGTTATTCAATTTGTTGATGTATATTGTAGTATTCTTATAATTTCTTGTGTTTCTATGGTATCAGTTGTAACTTCTTTTTCATTTCCAATTTTCAGTGTTCTCTCTTTTTTATTGGTTAATCTAATAAGGTTGTCAGTTTTTGTTTATTTTTTTCAAAGAACAAATCTTAGCTTTGTTGATCTTTTCTATTGTTGTTTTTTTAGGTCTCTGTTTAAATTATTTCCACTGAGTTCTTTACTATTTTCTTTCTCCTATTAATTTTGAGGAACATTTTTCACTTTTTCATCTAGTTCCTTTATGTAAAATTCTAATTCTTTTATTTGGGCGTTTTCTCGTTTCTTGAGGAAATTCTCTATTGCTACAAATGTCCCTTTTAGAACTGCTTTTGTTGCAACACATAGATTTTGGTATGTTGTATTTCTGTTTTCACATATCTCTAGGTATTTTTATATCTTTTTTGATTTCTTTCATGGCCCATTTTTGTTGTTCATGGCCCTTTTTGTATGTTATTTGATCTCCTCTTTTTTGTGGTTTTTACCATTTTTTTCTTATGATTGATTGCTGTGAAGAACACTAGGGGTAAAGTTTTCTTCATGGACAATAAAAGAAGAGAAGGGAGAGAGTGAAAAGTGTAAAAGACATACTCTAAAATTTTTATCTGGACTGTATTCACTTCAAAAACAAGATAGATCTGTGTAGCTGGACCATGTCAGCAAAAGGGGCTTCCCAGGTGTCATTAGTGGTAAGGAATATGCCTGCCAATGCAGGATACACAAGAGACATGGGTTCAGACAGCTGCAGGAAATAAAGTTTACAGGTCCTCCAGAACATGGTTCACAACACAGAAGCAGAAATTTAAGGATAAGACAAACAGGAAATCTTGAAATGTATGCCTCAAACTTCTCGCACAGAAAGGAAAATGAAAAAAGCTGGACCTAAGGAGATTCTAGGTCTTCTGTGGTGGATCAGATGGTAAAGAATTTGCCTGCAATGCAGGAGACCAGACTTCATCCCTGGGTCAGGAAGATCCCCTGGAAAAGGGAATGTCAACACACTCCTGTACTCTTGCCTGGAATATGCCCTGGACAGAGGAACCTGGGTGGGTTAGTTCAGTGGGTCGCAGAATGGACACAAATGAATGATTAACACTTTCAATTTTAAGGGGATTCCTGGTAAGCACATAGTTAGTCTTGGGAATGAGAAGAGAGCATATCAGGGATTTATAGACTGGCTAATAGCCAGACTGTGAGTTCTCTCTAAGGTAATTGACACTCAATTTTTTTCATGTTATGATATAAAAAATGCCTTCCATTTTTGTGAGAGATGTACTCAGGGATAAGCTAGCTGAAAGCCATACATACAAAATGGAATAGTTCTGGCCATGACATATTACAGCATGTCTTCTCTTCTTCCCCACTGTAGTCCCTAGAAGTAACTCCACATCACAGGGAGGTAAAGCAACCATGGGAAGCAAAGCGCAACTTGAATCCTGTTTGGACCAAACAGGCATCTTACAAATAAAAGCATAAAGGTGCTCAGCAGCCTAATTTTATTTTGCAGAACTTCAGGTTTATTTTGAACTCATAAAAGTAAGGATCCTAGGCCATCCTTAACATTGATATTTTTGTTTTTCTAATTTTGTACATGTGAAATAACTCAGTGTAGAATTTTGCCAGGAGCTTTAATCAAGCACTTTTTGGCAATTTTCAGAACTGATCTTTTGCTTCCTTTGAAAAACTAAAGCCCATATGTATGTTTCCAGTCCTCTGATGTGTCTCCATTCTATATGCAGTGTATTCACAGACTCTTTAAAAGTCCTGGGAGGACAATTTGAGTAGAGCTGGCACCACGAAATCATTTAAAGTATTCAAATGACTCCTTTATGGTCTCATTCCTACCTTGCATTTTTTCTTTTGTGTTGCTCCAATATCTGGATTAAATCTGTATAAACACATGTCATCTCCTAGTTTCTAGATAGACCATTCATTGAAGAAATCGTGCTCAGTTTTCTACATAAAACATCCTTTTCTTTTACATAAAATAAGTATAATATGCACTATTAATACTTTTCACAATTCCCTATTATCATCTAAATGTGATTTCTCTGGCTATGCCAATCCATTTAAGTATAATTCATTTCCTATCAGAGAAGCACTTGCTTTGAAGTCCTAAAACATTGTGCAGTAATGACTCAATTACAAAAAGATGAAAAGGTATATTTTTACTCTTGAGATTATCCTATACTTTACTCTTTTTTGTGTTAGAATTTTTCTTAGTTTTAGAGCCTAACTTGTACAAATTAGACCCTTGATGGATAGAACATCTCTGAGAAGAGTCATAATTTCCTCTCTAGCAATACTTTCTGAACAATATGGGTATTCTGAAGTGGGGAGAAGGTGAACTGGTATAATATTTGTCGAAGAGCAATTTTCCCTGGAGATTACATGTTGTTTCCCATCAGTGCTTAAAACTAGCAGGGTTGTTAGAACTAGTTACAGTATTACAGATGTTTCAAGTCATTAACATATGGGTTTAAATACCATCATGGTGGGATTTACTACAGATATATTTTTTGTCATTTAACTGGAAGTTAAATGTCATTTCATTAATTCACCATTGTAATATTTATTTGTCCCCCGAAACAACAAAGATTTAGTTTGCTGCACTTCGTTCTCAAACAAGAGAGGTGAGAAGGTTTGACATGTGTCAGTCTCTTCCACACTAAGTATGTGAGAAGATTCCTGAGGAAATTGTTGGCTGGGTACTACATCTATTTGTGAAGTCGATGATAAACTATTGTTCCTCTTGTTTCATGACCACTGGGGAGATGAATGCAATTTGCACAGTGCAGTGGTAATAACGAATGTGACATTTTCAAAGGAATCTAATCATGGACTCTAAATATTCATACCCAGGGCCTCTACTGAGAGATTTTTTTTCCTTTTAAAAGTGTTATTTGAGTAGACAAACACATTGCATGCTTTCAGATAGGTAAATATTACACTTTTAAACATACACCTTATAGAGCACTCTTCCTGCAAGTTGCTCTAGAACATTTAGTACTAGTCGTCAAAGCCTTATATTAGGTGGCCATACAACTTATCATGCAACCTTTTGAGAGTAGAAGGCATCATTAATAATTATACAAAAATAAGAATCTTAAACTGGTACTGTTCTGGGCAGATCAGGAGGTGCAGTCAGTCTATACATAATGGATTTTTGAAAAGTATAATTCATTTCCTATCAGAGAAGCACTTGCTTTGAAGTCCTAAAACATTGTGCAGTAATGACTCAATTACAAAAAGATGAAAAGGTATATTTTTACTCTTGAGATTATCCTATACTTTACTCTTTTTTGTGTTAGAATTTTTCTTAGTTTTAGAGCCTAACTTGTACAAATTAGACCCTTGATGGATAGAACATCTCTGAGAAGAGTCATAATTTCCTCTCTAGCAATACTTTCTGAACAATATGGGTATTCTGAAGTGGGGAGAAGGTGAACTGGTATAATATTTGTCGAAGAGCAATTTTCCCTGGAGATTACATGTTGTTTCCCATCAGTGCTTAAAACTAGCAGGGTTGTTAGAACTAGTTACAGTATTACAGATGTTTCAAGTCATTAACATATGGGTTTAAATACCATCATGGTGGGATTTACTACAGATATATTTTTTGTCATTTAACTGGAAGTTAAATGTCATTTCATTAATTCACCATTGTAATATTTATTTGTCCCCAGAAAAAACAAAGATTTAGTTTGCTGCACTTCGTTCTCAAACAAGAGAGGTGAGAAGGTTTGACATGTGTCAGTCCCTTCCACACTAAGTATGTGAGAAGATTCCTGAGGAAATTGTTGGCTGGGTACTACATCTATTTGTGAAGTCGATGATAAACTATTGTTCCTCTTGTTTCATGACCACTGGGGAGATGAATGCAATTTGCACAGTGCAGTGGTAATAACGAATGTGACATTTTCAAAGGAATCTAATCATGGACTCTAAATATTCATACCCAGGGCCTCTACTGAGAGATTTTTTTTCCTTTTAAAAGTGTTATTTGAGTAGACAAACACATTGCATGCTTTCAGATAGGTAAATATTACACTTTTAAACATACACCTTATAGAGCACTCTTCCTGCAAGTTGCTCTAGAACATTTAGTACTAGTCGTCAAAGCCTTATATTAGGTGGCCATACAACTTATCATGCAACCTTTTGAGAGTAGAAGGCATCATTAATAATTATACAAAAATAAGAATCTTAAACTGGTACTGTTCTGGGCAGATCAGGAGGTGCAGTCAGTCTATACATAATGGATTTTTGAAAATTGCTAACATTTTAAACTAACTATATTGGAAGGAAGTGAAAAATTGTATGTTATCAGAAAGCTAAAAATTCATTGTGATTTGGTGAACAGAGGTAAAATTTCATTATGGAAATGCCAATTTGGACAGGAAGTTTTATAATATGAATATCTGCCTCTATGTGTTCTAGAAAGTTTATTGATATTTCATTGTGAAATATTAACAGGGTGGGACATTTCTACTGTCCTCACTGTCCTTGGTGAATGGTTATCAGTAGGAAAATCTGTGAAAAATTCTGTATCAATGCATTTTACTTTCAGAGATCTGTATGCTAGATTATTCCAAGAAAAAATTTCATAAACTAGTACTAACATGAAGGAAAAGATGATTTCTAGCTACTACTTCCCTTGTATTTTTTTTTTCAGCTTATGTTACTATGGAAGAATTTTTTGAATTTTTAATGTGACCTAACCATACGGAATGCTGTCTAGGAAATAGCCAGAAGGTGTGTACTGTCCTTACAAGCCATTTAGTTTCAAGAAGGTGAGCATGTGCATCCTAACTTAGTTTTATTTACTCTCCTTAAGGTCAACCACCGACTCAATGAGCATGAGTTTGAGCAAACTCCAGGAAATACAGAAGGACAGGAAAGGCTGGCATGCTACACACTGTGGAGTTACAAAGAGTTGGACACAGCTTAGTGAATGAACAACAACAAGGCCAACCAAGACAGTGTGTACTTGAAGGAGATGAAATTTTCCTTCCCCAGAGTCATTTTAGATTAAGGAACATTTCCAGTCTATATGAGACTAAATAAACTGTACCAGTTTTAAGGTTTGTTAATGCTTGAGAGGAAGAAGAACACAGAAATGTGAAGGGAAGATATAGTGAGATAGTGACAGTCTAAAAAATGGGAACAAGTTTAGTAAAGCTTATATAAAAAAAGAGCACTCTTCCTGCAAGTTGCTCTAGAACATTTAGTACTAGTCGTCAAAGCCTTATATTAGGTGGCCATACAACTTATCATGCAACCTTTTGAGAGTAGAAGGCATCATTAATAATTATACAAAAATAAGAATCTTAAACTGGTACTGTTCTGGGCAGATCAGGAGGTGCAGTCAGTCTATACATAATGGATTTTTGAAAATTGCTAACATTTTAAACTAACTATATTGGAAGGAAGTGAAAAATTGTATGTTATCAGAAAGCTAAAAATTCATTGTGATTTGGTGAACAGAGGTAAAATTTCATTATGGAAATGCCAATTTGGACAGGAAGTTTTATAATATGAATATCTGCCTCTATGTGTTCTAGAAAGTTTATTGATATTTCATTGTGAAATATTAACAGGGTGGGACATTTCTACTGTCCTCACTGTCCTTGGTGAATGGTTATCAGTAGGAAAATCTGTGAAAAAATTCTGTATCAATGCATTTTACTTTCAGAGATCTGTATGCTAGATTATTCCAAGAAAAAATTTCATAAACTAGTACTAACATGAAGGAAAAGATGATTTCTAGCTACTACTTCCCTTGTATTTTTTTTTTCAGCTTATGTTACTATGGAAGAATTTTTTGAATTTTTAATGTGACCTAACCATACGGAATGCTGTCTAGGAAATAGCCAGAAGGTGTGTACTGTCCTTACAAGCCATTTAGTTTCAAGAAGGTGAGCATGTGCATCCTAACTTAGTTTTATTTACTCTCCTTAAGGTCAACCACCGACTCAATGAGCATGAGTTTGAGCAAACTCCAGGAAATACAGAAGGACAGGAAAGGCTGGCATGCTACACACTGTGGAGTTACAAAGAGTTGGACACAGCTTAGTGAATGAACAACAACAAGGCCAACCAAGACAGTGTGTACTTGAAGGAGATGAAATTTTCCTTCCCCAGAGTCATTTTAGATTAAGGAACATTTCCAGTCTATATGAGACTAAATAAACTGTACCAGTTTTAAGGTTTGTTAATGCTTGAGAGGAAGAAGAACACAGAAATGTGAAGGGAAGATATAGTGAGATAGTGACAGTCTATAAATGGGAGAATAGGAGTCCCTGATAATCAAGTTTGGAAGTCACAACTGTCAAGTGGTTTGATGTATTCGAAGTTAAGAGAATAAGAATGGAGAGAAGCTGGAATAAGCTAGAAAAGAGAAAATGCTTAGTTCAGGAAAGTGGCACATGTTGCGAAGAACTCAGAACAAGAAAGTTAATTTACAGTATTCTTTCTGGAACATTTAGGTTTTGGCTTGAAGTGGAGGATAGCTCTGTAATTCAATCAGCAAAAACCTTTTTACTTCTAAGGACTGAAAGCATACTAAGGTAATTTGTTAAACTTCAAACTAGAAATTGTCTTTGTAATTATTATCTCATCTTATCTCCAGAGAAAAATGTATTATTTCTAGTCTCCATTTCTGGCATTCATTTAATCTTCAAAGAATTATTGAGTTAACACAATGTGCCATGCATTGGGCTGCCCTTCTGTGGCTCATCCATTCTTTGCTCCTGTGTGTCTCTGCCTTGGTCTTCTTTAACATCTTTTCTCAAATAATCCTTTTCTATTTCTTCTAACTTGTGTGTGTTTTTCACGTAGTGACTGATCCTTCAGATGTCCTGCTGATTTTTAAGCAACTTTTATTATATTTAGTAGATATCATGTTCATTTAATGAATACTTATGAAGTATATACTCTATTTCAGGTACTGGAGATATAGTGGTGAGCAAATAAATGCTGTTTCTGCATTTATTTGGGGTTTACACTCTAACTGAACAACCATATTAATTAAATAATTACATAAGCTGATGCAATATAAATGTAAAATGTAAATAAAATGAAAGTTGAGAGCTGACAAAAGACATGACCTCAATGACTGAAGGAAAAAAAATCAAAGATATCCATCAGGAAGAACTCTTCAACATATGGACAAATACCACCAAGTGTTCAGAATATAAGAAATTGACAGAAATTAGATGAGACTGAAACAGAGACAGATCACAAAAGTAAGTTCAGGTAAAAATCTATTATACTTCTTTTTGTCAAAATTTTAACATAAGATTGGAAGAAGCCACTGAAATATTATATGTAGATATCTGATTAGATTTGTATTTTGAGAAAAAATTCACTGTGATTATAGTGGGGAGAATAGATTAGAATGAGGGGCAGTTAGAAATTGTCAAGATTCATTGGATCATAGAGAAAGCAAGAGAATTACAAAAAAACAAAACAGAACTACTTCTGTTTCATCGACTATGCAAAAGCCTTCGACTTGGTGGATCACAGCAGGAAAATTCTTAGAGTTAGGACCACCTTACCTGTCTCCTGAGAAGAATGTATTTGGGATAAGAAGCGACAGTTGGAACCAGACGTGGAAGAGTGAGTGGGTTGGTTCAAAATTGGAAAAAAAGTAAGATAAGGCTATATATTGTCACCCTGCTTAGTTAAGTTATATGCAGTGTAGATCATATGAAATACCAGGCTGGATGAATCACAAGCTGGAATCAAGATTGCTGGGAAAAATATCAACAACCTCATATATGCAGATGATACTACTCTAATGGCAGAAAGTGAAGAGGAACTAAAGAGCCTCCCGATGAGGGTGAAAGAGAAGAGCGAGAAAGCTGGCTTAAAACTCAACAATCAAAAAACTAAGGTCAGGGCTTCCCTGGTGGTCCAGTGTGTAAGGATACCTCCTTGCAGTGCAAGGGGCGCCGATTCGATCCCTGGTCTGGGAAGATCCCACATGCTGCGGAGCTTTTGGACCAATGTGTCCAGTTATCGAGCCGGGGCTCTGGAGCGCTTGCACCCAGAGCCCAGAGCTGGTGCTCTGCCACAACAGAGGCCACTGTGATGGGAGGCCCACATGGGCCAAGGAACAAAGATGGATGAAAATAGATAAATAAAAGACCAATAGAAGTGGCCCACCCACCCCGCTCCGTCTCCAACCCACCCCCCACCAAAAAAAAAAAAAAAACAACAACAACACTAAGGTCATGGATTCTGGTCCCATTGCTCCATGGCAAATAGATGGAGACAATGGAAACAGTGAGACATTTTATTTTCTTGGCTCTAAAATCACTGTGAATGGTGACTGCAGCCATAAAATTAAAAGACACTTACTCATTGGAAGAAAAACTATGACAAGCCTGCACGGGCGTATTTTAAGTGTATTTTGCTAAAAGGGTCCGTATAGTCAAAACTATGGTTTTCCAGTAGTCATGTATGAATGTGAGAGTTGGACCAGAAAGAAGATTGATTACCAAAGAATTGATGCTTTCAGACTGTGTTGTTGGAGAAGTCTCTTGAAAGTCGCTTGGACTGCAAGGATTCTAAACCAGTCAATCCTAAAAGAAATCAATCATATTCATTGGAAGGACCAACATTGAAGCTGAAGCTCCAATCCTTTGGCCACTTGATGTGAAGAGCAACCCAAGGGAAAAGATACTGGTGCTGGGAAGGATTGAGGGCAGATGGAGAAGAGGGCAAAAGAGGATGAGATGGTTGGATGGCATCATCAACTCAGTGGACATGAGTTTGAGCAGACTTCGGGAGATGGTGAAAGATAGGGAAACCTGGAAAGTTGCAGTCTATGGGGTTGCAAATATTCAGATAGGACTTAGCTACTGGACAACAATAGTGAAAGAGTTGACAGAGACACATTCATATTTCTGTCTTACTCAATTGCTGGATGATGACTATGTCATTTATTAGGATAAGGGCCTCTGGAAGAGAAACACTTTGTGTTGAGCTAAATTTTACATATGTTTTTAAAGTTTCTTTATATAATTTCAAAAAAGACATCAAGTAATGAGTTTATCTTCAGCTTAGAGTAAAGTTTTGCAGCACAGACGTAAGGAACTACACATTTAACAGTTTAGAAGTGGAGGTTGAACATGTGAAGGAAACAGAAGAATGACCAGAGGGAGAAAACTAAGAGACTGTTGTATCTTGAAAACCAAGAAAAGAGGTTGTGTAAAGAAGTGGGTGTTCCAAAGTTGGTAAGCTGCCAGAAGTTTGAGATAAAGAAGGAAAAACATATTAGAGTGATCTGAAAGTCATTGGAAGCTCTAGCAAAATCTTGATATAGAAGATTGGTTGCGCAAAAAGTCTTATTAAAGGAGGCAAATGAATGAGCTGCAGGGAAAATGAGAGTAAGCACAGAAAATCTTTTTTTTTTTAATTTATCTCAATTGATTAATTCATAAAATATTACTGAGAATTTACTCTGTGCCAGAAAGTAGCTAGGAATTAAGATTTCATAGTGAATAAAACAATATCTGTCCCCAAGCAACTTATAACCTGGTCAAGTGTCATAAGTGAATGAAACTACTACACTTGCTTCTTTGTTAATTAACTCAGATTTCTAGAATCTGACTTTTACTTCCAACAAATTAGTGAAACTCTTCTGGTTTCCAAAGACCTTCCAGTTATCATTTTCAAGATTTCCTTGATACTCATCCTCATTATCATTTGGGAATATAGTATTGATCACTACATCTTTCTAGGAAAGCTCTCTAAGCTATTAGATTTTAAACCATCACATCTGATAAAATACATTTCTTTCTCTTTTGTTCTACAGTAAAATTCTGATTTTTTAAAAAATATTTTTTTCTGTCACTAGCATTTTACATCATTATTTTTTGTGACCAAATATTTTTGTTATATTATCTTGAAAGTTTTTTTTTTATGACATAGCAAATGCTTATTTTAAATGAGAAGACAAGAAAGTGTTAAAAAGAAGAGGCAGACATTATTGCCTTACCACAAATAACAATCACCCCTAATATTAAATGAAGCAGTGTTTCAGTCACTTATATCTACAACTTACACACTGAAGTATAGACAGACAGACATGAAAACCAAATTAAAAACATAAAAATTGGAGGATGCTTTTATGGATTTTAATGAAAATGTTACATATTTGATTTACACTTAAAGAGAAATGATATAGATGTGAAACTCAAAGAACCTATTGTTTAGTCATGAAGTCATGTCCTAATCTTTGTGGACCCATGGACTGAAGCACACCAGACTCCCCCAGCCCTTACTGTCTCTTGGGTTTTCTCAAATTCATGCCCATCAAATTTATGAGACTTTCTAACCATCTCATCCTCTGTTGCCCTCTTCTCCTTTAGGCCTTCAATCTTCCCCACTATCAGTGCCTTTTCCGAGTTGGCTCTTCACATCAGGTGGCCAAAGCATTGAAGCTTCAGCCTCAGCATCAGTCCCTCCAATGTACATTCCAGGCCATCTCCCCTAGGATTGATAATTCCAATCTCCCCATAGTCCAAGGGATCCTCAGGGATCCTCAAGCATCCTTTCTAGCACATCTTGAAAGCAAAAACTCTTCAAAGAAACTCAACAGTGTCTTACCAAGAAAATATATTACTGTCTAAAATATTTATTTTACAAGTGTCATAAGTGAATGAAACTACTACACTTGCTTCTTTGTTAATTAACTCAGATTTCTAGAATCTGACTTTTACTTCCAACAAATTAGTGAAACTCTTCTGGTTTCCAAAGACCTTCCAGTTATCATTTTCAAGATTTCCTTGATACTCATCCTCATTATCATTTGGGAATATAGTATTGATCACTACATCTTTCTAGGAAAGCTCTCTAAGCTATTAGATTTTAAACCATCACATCTGATAAAATACATTTCTTTCTCTTTTGTTCTACAGTAAAATTCTGATTTTTTAAAAAATATTTTTTTCTGTCACTAGCATTTTACATCATTATTTTTTGTGACCAAATATTTTTGTTATATTATCTTGAAAGTTTTTTTTTTTTTATGACATAGCAAATGCTTATTTTAAATGTTAGAGAAGACAAGAAAGTGTTAAAAAGAAGAGGCAGACATTACTGCCTTACCACAAATAACAATCACCCCTAATATTAAATGAAGCAGTGTTTCAGTCACTTATATCTACAACTTACACACTGAAGTATAGACAGACAGACATGAAAACCAAATTAAAAACATAAAAATTGGAGGATGCTTTTATGGATTTTAATGAAAATGTTACATATTTGATTTACACTTAAAGAGAAATGATATAGATGTGAAACTCAAAGAACCTATTGTTTAGTCATGAAGTCATGTCCTAATCTTTGTGGACCCATGGACTGAAGCACACCAGACTCCCCCAGCCCTTACTGTCTCTTGGGTTTTCTCAAATTCATGCCCATCAAATTTATGAGACTTTCTAACCATCTCATCCTCTGTTGCCCTCTTCTCCTTTAGGCCTTCAATCTTCCCCACTATCAGTGCCTTTTCCGAGTTGGCTCTTCACATCAGGTGGCCAAAGCATTGAAGCTTCAGCCTCAGCATCAGTCCCTCCAATGTACATTCCAGGCCATCTCCCCTAGGATTGATAATTCCAATCTCCCCATAGTCCAAGGGATCCTCAGGGATCCTCAAGCATCCTTTCTAGCACATCTTGAAAGCAAAAACTCTTCAAAGAAACTCAACAGTGTCTTACCAAGAAAATATATTACTGTCTAAAATATTTATTTTAGGGTAAGTGAAAAAATGTTAAGAACATTAAGAGTTTAAAATCATTCTGGTTTTCTTTCACTACATGTACAGTTCATAGGGTCACAAAGAGTCAAACATGACTGAATTGACTGAGGCATATGAATCCTTTTAATACACCTATTTTACCTGTTGTTCACAAACCAGTTTACAAATACATTTTCCCTACCTCCTTCCTCACTCCAGGTATAGCACCATATTTTAAAATGTATCACATCTAGATTTTGTTCTGGAAACACAACATCTGTAGTTTTATTTAAGTTCTATTTTAAAATGGATCTTGGTTTCACACTTATACCATGGTTTCTTCTCTCCTGAATTATATACTTTGATTCATCTATTTAACTGACTTATTTTTGCCAAATGCTTTTTCAATAGGAACCCCCGGGTGGTATTTCTCTGAGTTATTTCATCTTTAGAATGTCTGTCTGTTGATTTATACCCTGAGTGACAATTTGACTAAGTATAATACTCATGGATCAAATTGTCTTCCTCTCAAAGCTGGGAGACATTGCTCAATTTTCTTTGGTGTAGAGAGTTGCTGTGCCTAAGTTTGAAGCTTTCTTTATTTTTTCCCATCTTGCAGCTGATCTTTTTTCTTTCTGCTTAGACCTCTAGTAATTTTCTTCATTTTCATCATTGCAAAAGAAGCAGGTTATATCTCCTTATTAATTGTTCCATAATTTTTTTCATTTTGGTTTGAATGCAAATTATTCTTTACACATTTAAATTTGGCACATTTCACTCTGTCACATGAACAATATGCATATGAATATGTGTCAATAATCCTCTGTAAATATTTATATATTTTTTATTTTTCTTTTATGTCCATTGTGATTACCTTAAGTCTTTTACATTCCCATATAATTTGATTTTTGACTGTATCTACTCTAGTTTTTGCTATCTCCAATCATTTGTTTTGTAATCAGTCCCTCAATGTACATTCCAGGCCATCTCCCTAGGATTGATATTCCAATCTCCCCATAGTCCAAGGGATCCTCAGGGATCCTCAAGCATCCTTTCTAGCACATCTTGAAAGCAAAAACTCTTCAAAGAAACTCAACAGTGTCTTACCAAGAAAATATATTACTGTCTAAAATATTTATTTTAGGGTAAGTGAAAAAATGTTAAGAACATTAAGAGTTTAAAATCATTCTGGTTTTCTTTCACTACATGTACAGTTCATAGGGTCACAAAGAGTCAAACATGACTGAATTGACTGAGGCATATGAATCCTTTTAATACACCTATTTTACCTGTTGTTCACAAACCAGTTTACAAATACATTTTCCCTACCTCCTTCCTCACTCCAGGTATAGCACCATATTTTAAAATGTATCACATCTAGATTTTGTTCTGGAAACACAACATCTGTAGTTTTATTTAAGTTCTATTTTAAAATGGATCTTGGTTTCACACTTATACCATGGTTTCTTCTCTCCTGAATTATATACTTTGATTCATCTATTTAACTGACTTATTTTTGCCAAATGCTTTTTCAATAGGAACCCCTGGGTGGTATTTCTCTGAGTTATTTCATCTTTAGAATGTCTGTCTGTTGATTTATACCCTGAGTGACAATTTGACTAAGTATAATACTCATGGATCAAATTGTCTTCCTCTCAAAGCTGGGAGACATTGCTCAATTTTCTTTGGTGTAGAGAGTTGCTGTGCCTAAGTTTGAAGCTTTCTTTATTTTTTCCCATCTTGCAGCTGATCTTTTTTCTTTCTGCTTAGACCTCTAGTAATTTTCTTCATTTTCAAAATTGAAAAAGAAGCAGGTTATATCTCCTTATTAATTGTTCCATAATTTTTTTCATTTTGGTTTGAATGCAAATTATTCTTTACACATTTAAATTTGGCACATTTCACTCTGTCACATGAACAATATGCATATGAATATGTGTCAATAATCCTCTGTAAATATTTATATATTTTTTATTTTTCTTTTATGTCCATTGTGATTACCTTAAGTCTTTTACATTCCCATATAATTTGATTTTTGACTGTATCTACTCTAGTTTTTGCTATCTCCAATTATTTGTTTTGTAATCACAATGTTGTATTATAATTTTTCATCTGAATTAGTTGCTTTGTAATCTTTCTGTTTTATTGCATTTCCATCTTTATTAGATTCCTCTTAACATGAAGGTTATATAAGCTTTTCTGTCATTTGCATTATAATTTTTAAAGTTTATTTTTATATATCATATTATATATTACTAAAACTGCAGTATCATGATTTTCTAGTTCCTTATTTGGCTTAATAAGCAGATATACTAAAATCTTCATTTTTCACAGGCATATTTGTGAATTTTCTTTGACCTACATCATCTAATAGCAGTAATAAAGTATTGGTTGGGTATAAGCAGGTATAAGTATAAATTCACTTTCTGTTGCCTTGCAGGGCAAGGTGAGGATGGGAAGGGACAATGGCAGTTTGCTAAGATTTTCCTTCACCCATCATTTGTGAATCTCTCACACAAAGGCTTACCCCCTATTCACCAAAAGTTGACTAGTAGGATTTTGTTTTCATGCATATGTTTACTCATTTTGAATTTGGTTAAAGTTGTATGATTTTTTTTCTTTTTGTGCTATAACAGTGAATTTTGACTATTCAAAGCCAAGAAAAATGATTCAATAATATTTGAAATCATAATGACAGATTTTCTTGGGGAGGAAAGAGGAAGTAATGACTACAGGGCAACATGTAATGGCGTCAGAAGTGCTGAGAAGCTTCTGCTCTTTAGTCTGGCAGTGGTGCCATGGATGTCCATGTGGGATAAACCACTGGGTGCTACATTCCTTTTGTGAATTTATGAGTTTACACTTCAATTTAAAATGGCCTTCATATTTTAAATAACAATTTTTTTTTTTTTAGACTTAAGGGCAAAGGTTTTGTCACTGATAAAATAGACTCTAAAAATGGTATTTTTCAAATCTTGGATCTGGATATCATTAATTACTTCTACTAGTTAAACCTGCTTAGGACTGAACTTATTAAAATGCTCTATGCTTATTCCATTTCTAATCTTTATTCCATGTTTTGTCCCTCCTGAAGGGGTTTTCTTTACATGTTCCAGGGCAGTGCTGTTATTTGATACATCCAAGTTGCTTATGATTGTTCCATTTTTTGTATCCATTAGCCTTTTTTTCTTACATGCTTAATTGCTTATTAGTTGTTCAATAGTATTCCTGATTTCTTTCAGTTTACATTTTCCTAGTATACTTTTCTTATATTAATTTTCTTTTTTTTTCTATTATTTAATTTTACCTTTTTCTTTAATTACTCCTCTTTTTCAGTTTTATACTTTGTAATGTTCTGGTAGTTCTAGGTCCTATTTCAAATCTATAAGTGGATCTATAAGTGGTTACTTGCTCTTATATTTTTCAAATATATTTTTCAAATGCATTTTGTAACTTTCATATTATAATTTTTAGAATATATTTAAAAGTGATATTTTCCCCTCCTTTTTCTTTTCCTTTCATTACGCTTGGTGCCCACCATCAGGGGATATATGTTCTTAATTTTGAGCTACTAATTTTACTTTACATCTTATTAGTTTAGAGTCTATTGTGTTTTTAAAGAAATTGTTTTCAAGAAATGTATATGAATAATCTATTTTCTGTTGGTTTAGTTATAAAACTTACTTTTTCTTCTGTGTTAATATTTGCCTCACTTTATTTTTCTGTTCATAAATTATTTAAAAAGAATACATTTATTTTAAAAATAAATTTAGATTTAATCATAGAAAAGTGAGTGTATCAGATCAGAAGAATACAGAGAAAGAGAGGTGATAGGGGAAAATGTCATTGTAGGGGAAGGGATGTTGTAACTGCTTTTTGGCATTTAGCAGTCAGAGTAAATGACAGTGAAACATAGACAATACTTGTGTTAATTACAGCAACACACACTGAAAGTGTTGCAACCACCTGAGAAAATCTTTAGTCAGGAAGAATAAAGTAAATAATTAGCAAAAGAGAGAGAGGCAATTAGTGAACTGGAAAACAATTACTCATAGGCTTTTTTTTTTTTTAAATTTATTTATTTATTTATTTGTTTTTGTACATGTATGTTCCCAGATCAATCAGATGCATATCCCTTGGCCCTCCCCCCACCCAGGTTCCCCCCCTCCATCCCTCCAGACCATTGCTCCAAGTGGTTGTAGGTACTCCTATTCCCCTAGCACAATGACAATAGCTATCCTTTCTACACATGACAGTATAGGTTCCCATGTTACTCCCTCCCATTGTTCGGTCTCCACAATGTCTTTATGTCTATTCTGTTTTCATGAGTTCACTGTGTGTGTTATCATGACCATCTTACTAGATCCCATATATATGAGTTAGTATACTATACTTGTCTTTCTCTTTTTGACTTACTTCACTTTTTATGATAGGTTCTAAAGCCAGCCACCTCATTAGGACTGAGTCTTCTGCATTTCTTTTAACAGCTGAGTAGTATTCCATTGTATATATGTACCAGAGCTTCTGGATCCATTCATTTGTCGATGGACATCTAGGTTGCTTCCATGTTCTGGCTATTGTATAGAGAGCTGCAATGAACATTGGGGTACAGGAGCCTCTTTCAGTTTTGATTTCATCAGGATATAGGCCTAATAGTGGGATTGCTGGGTCATAGGGTGCTTCTATTTTTAGTTTTTTAAGGAATCTCCATATTGTCTTCCATAGAGGTTGTATTAATTTACATTCCCACCAGCAATGCAAGAGGGTTCCCTTTTCTCCACACCCTCTCCAGCACTTGTTGTCTGTCGATTTGTTGATGATGGCCATTCTGACAGGTGTGATGTGGTATCTCATTGTGGTTTTAATTTGCATTTCTCTAATAATAAGCGAGGTTGAGCATCGTTTCATGTATTTTTGGGCCATCTGTATGTCCTCTTTGGAGAGGCGTCTCTTTAGATCTTTTTCCCATTTTTTGATTGGGCTGCTCATTTTCCCTGTGCTGAGTTGTCTGAGTTGCTTGTAGATTTTGGAGATTAATTCTTTGTCTGTTGTTTCATTTGCTATGATTTTCTCCCACTCTGTGGGGTGTCTGTTCAACTTTTTTGTAATTTCTTTTGCTGTACAAAAGCTTTTAAGTTTCATGAGGTCCCATATGTTCATTTTTCTTTTCAGTTCTGCTATTTTAGTTGGTGGGTCAGAGAAGATCTTGCTTTGATTGATGTCCTTGAGGGTTTTGCCTATATTCTCCTCTAAGAGTTTGATGGTTTCTGGTCTTACATTGAGGTCTTTAATCCATTTTGAGTTGATCTTAGTGTATGGCGTCAGGGAATGTTCCAATTTCATTTTTTTGCATGTAGCTGTCCAATTCTCCCAGCACCACTTGTTAAAGAGACTGTCTTTGTCCCATTTTATAGTTTCTCCTCCTTTATCAAAAATAAGGTACCCATAGGTGCGTGGGTTAATCTCTGGGTTCTCAATCTTGTTCCATTGATCTATAGTTCTGTTTTTGTGCCAGTACCATACTGTCTTGATAACTGTTGCTTTGTAGTAGAGTCTGAAGTTAGGGAGGCTGATCCCTCCAACTCCATTTTTCTTCCTCAGGATTGCTTTGGCTATTCGAGGTCTTCTGTGTTTCCATATGAACTGTGTTATTATTTGGTCTAGTTCTGTGAAAAATGTCAGTGGTAGTTGAATAGGTATTGCATTGAATCTGTAGATGATATTTGGAAGTATGGTCATTTTCACAATATTGATTCTTCCAATCCAGGAACATGGAATATCTCTCCATCTGTTTAAGTCTTCTTTAATGTCTCTCATGAGTGTCTTGTAATTTTCTGTGTACAATTCTTTTGTTTCTTTGGGTAGGTTTATTCCTAGATATTTGATTCTTTTGGTTGCAATGGTTAAGGGGATTGCCTCTTTGATTTCATTTTCTGATTTTTCATTGTTTGTGTATAGGAATGCCAGTGATTTCTGTGTGTTGACTTTGTATCCTGTGACTTTGCTGAATTCGTTGATTAGCTCTAGTAGCTTTGTAACCGTGTCTTTTGGATTTTCTATGTATAATATCATGTCGTCTGCAAAAAGAGAGAGCTTGACTTCTTCCTTTCCAATCTGGATTCCTTTGATTTCTTTCTCTTCTCTTATTGCTGTTGCTAGGATTTCCAGGACTATGTTGAATAGCAGTGGTGAAAGTGGGCACCCCTGTCTTGTTCCTGATCTTAGAGGAAATGCTTTCAGTTTTTCACCATTAACAATAATGTTCGCTGTAGGTTTCTCATAGATGGCTTTTTTGTTGAAAATTTGATTGATGTCCTTGAGGGTTTTGCCTATATTCTCCTCTAAGAGTTTGATGGTTTCTGGTCTTACATTGAGGTCTTTAATCCATTTTGAGTTGATCTTAGTGTATGGCGTCAGGGAATGTTCCAATTTCATTTTTTTGCATGTAGCTGTCCAATTCTCCCAGCACCACTTGTTAAAGAGACTGTCTTTGTCCCATTTTATAGTTTCTCCTCCTTTATCAAAAATAAGGTACCCATAGGTGCGTGGGTTAATCTCTGGGTTCTCAATCTTGTTCCATTGATCTATAGTTCTGTTTTTGTGCCAGTACCATACTGTCTTGATAACTGTTGCTTTGTAGTAGAGTCTGAAGTTGGGGAGGCTGATCCTCCAACTCCATTTTTCTTCCTCAGGATTGCTTTGGCTATTCGAGGTCTTCTGTGTTTCCATATGAACTGTGTTATTATTTGGTCTAGTTCTGTGAAAAATGTCAGTGGTAGTTGAATAGGTATTGCATTGAATCTGTAGATGATATTTGGAAGTATGGTCATTTTCACAATATTGATTCTTCCAATCCAGGAACATGGAATATCTCTCCATCTGTTTAAGTCTTCTTTAATGTCTCTCATGAGTGTCTTGTAATTTTCTGTGTACAATTCTTTTGTTTCTTTGGGTAGGTTTATTCCTAGATATTTGATTCTTTTGGTTGCAATGGTTAAGGGGATTGCCTCTTTGATTTCATTTTCTGATTTTTCATTGTTTGTGTATAGGAATGCCAGTGATTTCTGTGTGTTGACTTTGTATCCTGTGACTTTGCTGAATTCGTTGATTAGCTCTAGTAGCTTTGTAACCGTGTCTTTTGGATTTTCTATGTATAATATCATGTCGTCTGCAAAAAGAGAGAGCTTGACTTCTTCCTTTCCAATCTGGATTCCTTTGATTTCTTTCTCTTCTCTTATTGCTGTTGCTAGGATTTCCAGGACTATGTTGAATAGCAGTGGTGAAAGTGGGCACCCCTGTCTTGTTCCTGATCTTAGAGGAAATGCTTTCAGTTTTTCACCATTAACAATAATGTTCGCTGTAGGTTTCTCATAGATGGCTTTTATTATGTTGAGATAGGTTCCTTCTATGCCCATTTTCTGAAGAGTTTTGATCATAAATGGATGTTGTACTTTGTCGAAGGCTTTTTCTGCATCTATTGAGATGATCATGTGATTTCTGTCTTTCAACTTGTTGATATGGTGTATCACGTTGATTGATTTGCGGATGTTGAAGAAGCCTTGCATGCCTGGGATGAACCCAACTTGATCGTGATGTATGAGTTTTTTGACATGTCGTTGAATTCTGTTTGCTAGGATTTTGTTGAGGATCTTGGCATCTAAGTTCATCAGTGAAATTGGCCTATAGTTTTCCTTTTTTGTGTTGTCTTTGCCTGGTTTGGGTATCAGGGTGATGGTGGCCTCGTAGAATGTGTTTGGGAGTTTTCCTTCCTGTGCAATTTTTTGAAAGAGTTTTAGAAGGACAGGCATTAGCTCTTCTTTAAATGTTTGGTAGAATTCGGCTGTGAAGCCATCTGGTCCTGGGCTTTTATTTTTGGGTAGATTTTTAATCACAAAGTTGATTTCTGAGCTTGTGATTGGGTTGTTCAAAGTTTCTGTTTCTTCCTGGCTCAGTCTTGGGAGATTAATCCTGTCCAAGAAACTGTCCATTTCTTCCAGGTTGTCCAGTTTGTTGCCATAGAGTTGCTCATAATAGTCTCTTAGAATCCTTTGGATTTCTGCATTATCTGTTGTAATCTCTCCTTTTTCGTTTTTGATTTTGTTGACCTGGTTCTTCTCTTTCTTTTTCTTAATGAGTCTGGCCAGTGGCTTGTCAATTTTGTTTACCTTTACAAAGAACCAGCTTTTTGTTTTATTTATCTTTACTATTGTTTCTTTTGTTTCTTTCTCATTTATTTCTGCTCTAATTTTTATGATTTCTCTTCTTCTGCTGGCTCTGGGATGTTTTTGTTCTTCTTTCTCCAACTGTTTTAAGCGGAGGGTTAGGCCATCTGCTTCATATTTTCCTAGTTTCTTGAGGTGGGATTGTATTGCTATAAATTTCCCTCTTAGAACTGCTTTTGCTGTATCCCATAGGTTTTGCACTGTCGTGTGTTCATTGTCATTTTCTTCTAGGAATTGTTTAATTTCTCCTTTGATTTCCTCAACGATCAGTTGGTTTTTTAGGTATGTATTGTTTAATCTCCATGTGTTTCTGTTTTTAGGGTTTTTTTTCTGGTAGTTGATCTCCAGTCTCATTGCATTGTGGTCTGAGAAGATGGTTGATATAATTTCGGTTTTCTTGAACTGACTGAGGTTAGATTTGTGGCCCAAGATGTGGTCTATCCTGGAGAATGTTCCGTGAGCGCTTGAGAAGAAAGTGTATTCTTCTGCTTTTGGATGGAACGTCCTAAAGATATCGATGAGGTCCATCTTTTCCAGTGTGGCATTTAAGGCTTGTGTTTCTTTATTAATTTTCTGTTTTGTTGATCTGTCCATTGCTGTGAGAGGAGTGTTAAAGTCTCCTACTATTATTGTGTTATTGTTGATTTCTTCTTTTATGTCTGAAAGTACCTGTCTTATGTATTGAGGTGCCCCTGTGTTGGGTGCGTAGATATTCATGACTGTTATGTCTTCCTCTTGGATAGATCCCTTAATCATGATGTAGTGACCTGCCTTGTCTCTTAGAATCTTCTTCACTTTAAAGTCTATTTTGTCTGATATAAGGATTGCTACTCCAGCTTTCTTTTGCTTTCCATTTGCATGAAATATCTTTTTCCAGCCTTTCACTTTCAGTCTATGAGTGTCTCTAGGTCTGAAGTGGGTCTCTTGTAAACAGCATATATATGGGTCTTGCTTCTGGATCCATTCAGCCAGCCTGTGTCGTTTGGTTGGAGCATTTAGTCCATTTACGTTCAAAGTAATTATTGATATGAATGTTCCTATTGTCATCTTCTTAGAAATTTGGGGTTTGATTTGTAAGGCTTCTCCTACTCTTGTATTTATTGGCTATATCAGGTCCTTTAACACTTGTTGTAGGGCTGGTTTTGTGGTACAGAATTCTTTTAGGTTTTGCACTGTCGTGTGTTCATTGTCATTTTCTTCTAGGAATTGTTTAATTTCTCCTTTGATTTCCTCAACGATCAGTTGGTTTTTTAGGTATGTATTGTTTAATCTCCATGTGTTTCTGTTTTTAGGGTTTTTTTCTGGTAGTTGATCTCCAGTCTCATTGCATTGTGGTCTGAGAAGATGGTTGATATAATTTCGGTTTTCTTGAACTGACTGAGGTTAGATTTGTGGCCCAAGATGTGGTCTATCCTGGAGAATGTTCCGTGAGCGCTTGAGAAGAAAGTGTATTCTTCTGCTTTTGGATGGAACGTCCTAAAGATATCGATGAGGTCCATCTTTTCCAGTGTGGCATTTAAGGCTTGTGTTTCTTTATTAATTTTCTGTTTTGTTGATCTGTCCATTGCTGTGAGAGGAGTGTTAAAGTCTCCTACTATTATTGTGTTATTGTTGATTTCTTCTTTTATGTCTGAAAGTACCTGTCTTATGTATTGAGGTGCCCCTGTGTTGGGTGCGTAGATATTCATGACTGTTATGTCTTCCTCTTGGATAGATCCCTTAATCATGATGTAGTGACCTGCCTTGTCTCTTAGAATCTTCTTCACTTTAAAGTCTATTTTGTCTGATATAAGGATTGCTACTCCAGCTTTCTTTTGCTTTCCATTTGCATGAAATATCTTTTTCCAGCCTTTCACTTTCAGTCTATGAGTGTCTCTAGGTCTGAAGTGGGTCTCTTGTAAACAGCATATATATGGGTCTTGCTTCTGGATCCATTCAGCCAGCCTGTGTCGTTTGGTTGGAGCATTTAGTCCATTTACGTTCAAAGTAATTATTGATATGAATGTTCCTATTGTCATCTTCTTAGAAATTTGGGGTTTGATTTGTAAGGCTTCTCCTACTCTTGTATTTATTGGCTATATCAGGTCCTTTAACACTTGTTGTAGGGCTGGTTTTGTGGTACAGAATTCTTTTAGTTTTTGCTTGTCTGTGAAGCTTTTGACTTCACCATCGATTCTAAATGAGATTCTTGCTGGGTAGAGAATTCGTGGTTGCAGGTTATTCTCTTTTAGCTGTTTAAATGTATCTTGCCATTCTCTTCTGGCCTGTAGGGTTTCTGTTGAGAGATCCGCAGTTAAACGTATGGGGTTTCCTTTATATGTTATTTGTTGTTTGCTCCTAGCTGCTTTTAGTAATCTGTCTTTATATTTAGTCTACATTAGTTTGATTAGTATGTGCCTTGGTGTGTTTCTTCTGGGGTTTCTCCTGTATGGAACTCTTTGTGCTTCCTGGACTTGGCTGACTATCTCCTTTCCCATGCTGGGGAAGTTTTCAACTATAACCTCTTCAAGAATTTTTTCACAGTCTTTCTTGTCTTCTTCTTCTTCTGGAACTCCTATAATTCTAATGTTGGTGCGTTTAATATTGTCCCATAGGTCTCTCAGGCTATCCTCAGTTCTTTTAATTCTTTGGGCTTTGTTCTGTTCTTCAGTACTTATTTCCACCATTCTGTCTTCCAGCTCACTTATCCGTTCTTCAGCCTCTGATACTCTACTGTTGAGACCTTCTATAGTATTTTTGAGTTCAGCAATTGAGTTGGTGGTCTCTATTTGCTTATTTTTCATTTCCTGCATGTCTTTTCTCAATGCACTGATTTCCTCTAATATTCTGTTTTCGGTGTTTTGCATTCTCATTAGTATAGTTTTTCTGAATTCTCTTTCAGATAGTTTGTCTATCTCCTCCTCTGTCATTTGAAGTGGTGTTTCTCTAGCTTGGTCCTTCATTTGTACAGTGTTTCTCTGACGTTTCATTATTAGGTTAATTTTTGTTTCTTTGTGTGTGTCTGTGTGTATGGAGTTCTTATTCCCACCAGGCTTCTTGGTGGAATTCTCCCTTCCTTTGGGTTTTTGTCCTTGTAGAAGGGTTCAGTGGCTTGTGTCTTGGGTGGTGATAGACCTTGTTTACAGGTGAATAATCTGTAGTGTTGTATGTTCTTTGATAATCAGTGTGGGGTCTTGGAATCCGGGCTTCCGCTTCGAGGATCCTTGGTTTGATGATTGGTCAGGGAGTGTAGGCTCTATGTCTGGTTTGCTATGGTGTTCTGTGATACTAGTTCACACACTAGCATCTGAGGAACAAGAGGTGCATCCCTGATGGGTGACAGTCATAAAAGCATGCAGATGTTTTCTAACATAATCATAAGATACACATACATATACAGCAATCCCCACAACTGACCAGTTTTACAGAGATAAGGCGCAGGAAATCTTTCTAGCAACTCATGCAATCACAGATGATACTTGCCCGTTAAGCTTTGAATTAATTAAAACAGTGCCTGAATAATAGATCTAGCACAAGGTCCTGGCTTGGATAATTACAATGAAAGCAATTTTAAATTAGGACATGTGCTCGGGGTGACAAGGAGGAGAGTCTATAAGTAATAAAAAGGAAAAGATTTGTCTTGGAAGTATTTTATAGGATTAGGTAGCAAAGATTAGTGTGTGTACTGTTTAGTGCATTTGGAAGTGAATAGTGAAGACAGAAAGATAGGAAATAATTTGTCTAGAGGATATTGATAGCTAGGAAGATGTTTTACATTTAGAACATAGAGAAAGAAAGCAGTGGGAAAGAGGAAAGAGAAAAGAGAATTAGAGGTTTTCAAGAATTAAAATTAAAGTTAAAAAAATATAATAAAAGTCAAAAGAAGGTTAAAAATTAAAAAGAGCAAAAAAAAAAAAAAATTTAATGAGACCGAAAAACAAAGAAAAAACACATAGAATAAATCAAACAAATGAAAACTACAAAAAAAAAAAAAAAACATAAAAAACCCCCAATAAACAAAGAAACTAATAAACCCCAAACCAATCAATTGAATAAGCAAAATAGTCCACCACAAACAAGCAGAAAAAAATGAAAAAAGAAAAAAAAAAGTTAAATACTGTCCTTGGTTTTTATCTTCATATCTGCCTGTTGGAAACCAATCTGTTCTTGATGGTGGTGTCTTGATGGCGTGGTCTTTCCCTTACAGTACCGGTTGCTGTGGTTTCTGTTTTTGTGTTCAGCAAAATGAGGGCTTTGCTGCCATACTGGGTGCTGGCCGGGGCGGTGGGCTGATCCCAGTCAGTCAGGCGGAGGCCGCGGCGCGCGCAGTCCCGTGTTGGAGGGGGGTGCCCCGGCTCGACCGCGCGCCCGCCTGTCGTCTCCAATCCCTGCTCTTTCCCCGGCTTCCTCCGCTGCTACTGCAGCTCTAGGGGATCGCGGGCTCCTCCAACACTGCCGGTTATGTGTCTAAGTACCAAAGGCGGACACGAGCTTTCCCGTCCAGCTCGTGCCCAGTCCCTGGTCAGCAACCCGTGGACGACTTCCTCTCTCCGTTCAGCAAGCCCTCCAGTTGGAGTGGCTGAACTTACCCGCTCCTCGCGGCGTCCGCGGCTCCTCGCGACGGGCGGGTTCCGGCGGCTCCTCGCGGCGGGCGGGTTCCGGCGGCTCTACTCATAGGCTTTTGCCTCTATTTTTTGCATATTTGCTCACCCCAAGTGGTACTAGTGGTAAAAAACCAGCCTGCCAATGTAGGAGACATAAGAGATGCAGGTTCCATCCCTGGGTTAAGAAGGTCTCCTAGAGAAGGAAATGGGAACCTACTCCAGTATTCTTGCCTGGAGAATTCCATGGACAGAGAAGCCTGAATGGCTACAGCCCATAGGATTGCAGAATCTGACATGACTGAAGTGACTTAGGATGCATGCAATAAGCTAAGTACATATAAACATTATTTCATTTCCACAATAATGTGAAATGTATACAATTTCTCAGTTCTATAGGTGAGGAACATACAGTTAAAATAATTTGCTAATGGCCACAGAGATACCTTCATTTTCTGTCTATGATCTAGAACAACAGTATCCTTTTCCATTGTTGGCCTGGCTCTTTCTACCTGATAATATTAATTTTGAAAATATTAAGTGCAAAATGAAGCTATAAAGCATATATTTTATTTAAATGTAAAATGTGTGCTTGACAGAATTATGGTGTATGTCTATGCTTTTCTCATTCATATAACTAAAGTAAATGTAATTGTAATCAGGTCCTTCCTGATTATCCTAATCACCTGTTGCCAGCCCTCCTTGGTGAAGATAGACTTACCTTGAAGAGTATCTCTAAGACTTTCTTAGAAACTAGATTAGATTTCTTAGAAACTAGACTAACAGTCAATTATCTCACAGTTAGAGAAAGGGGAGAAATGTTATTAATGTAGATATTAACTTTGTAAGGGCAATAGGTACTGAGTTGTAGTTCATATTCAATTGATCTGATTACTCATATTAAATACATTAGCATGAGTCTGGAAGCCTTACTTAATTATTAACCTCAATAAAGGAGTTGATGATATTACCTTAAGAGTTTTTGGCTAGAAAATGACACTTGGCATGCATCAGGAACTCCTTGGTCTGCCAAGAAGTGCAATGTTAACACCCATATAATGAATTATAATAAGCTAGTTATGTGCTAAATGCCCATATTTCTACTTGAAACTCTTCAAACGATCCATAAAATCAAGGTCATTAGAAATAAGTTGAACATCTTTGGGAGAGTGAAGAACAAACTCTTTATGTACTGTAATTTCTACTTCCATACATATAAAATAAAATGTGTGGCTTCTAGCAAATGTGCCCTCTGCATAATTGGCCAAGTATTATTAAACTCTGAGCAGCTCTAGGTGTCAGACGACATAGGATGTGTAGTCTTACCATTGCAGTAAGGTTCCTGTACCAGAGCAACAGTGAATCCATTGGTAGGGGTGCAGTTTTGAATCAAGGATGCAGGGTTTAAATTTATTTTGCTTTTTCCTGTGCTTGATAATAGAGCTTTACCTTCTTAATAGTTTTTCTTTTCTTTTTTTTTTTTTCATTGGCCTGTGTGGGCTTCCCATCGCAGTGACCTCTCTCTTTGCAGAGCACCAGCTCTGGGCACATGTGCTCCAGAGCTCCGGCTTGGTAGTTGGACACATCCATCCAGCCTCTCTACGGCACATAGAATCTTCCCAGGTCAGGTATTGAACCGGCGCCCCTTGTACTGCAAGGCAGTGTCCTTACCCACTGGACCACCAGGGAAGCCCTCTAATAGTTTTAAAGAAGTCTGCTTATCAGGAAAAGCAAAACACGTTTTCTGAAAATTTCTACCGAATGATATTTCACTGCACACTTTTCTTCCTATCATCTCTTTCCATGTGAACACAGTGGAAAATAATACAAAATGATACAAAGAATGACTCAGAGATGTCTTGATTTTCCTTAACTTTAGTCTAGAAAATATTTTCTGAATTCTGATGGTCAAACTGGGAGGTCAAATATCAGGCACAGGTGTGCTCTCTTACACAGGTGGTTGTCCTTTGCCATTTCATCACTCTGATCCTGGATTTAATGAAGAGTGGAGACAGAAAGGAAGAAGGGAAAGAAATCAACGCATTTTCCACACCAGCAGCCGGTATGCATATTACCTGGACTCATGTCCAAGGATGAGTAAGGTTTTTTATTTTAATTTTTAATCAGTTCACAAAGAAAGAAAACAGTAGGGGCCTGGGAACAGGGATCTGTAGGGGGAACCTGGGCCCAGGTGAGGTTCATTATAGCTCTCTTGCTGCACTTGTGTTTTGGTAGCAGAGCTTAGGTAGCTGCAAACAAGAGTAATTTATGTTCAATTCTCCCAGCAGGATCTGCCCTGAGACAGACTGTCTGGTCAGTGCTCCATTTCAAGAAAAAAAACATCACAGAAAGGAAGAGGTAAGACTCCATTTGCTTTCCTGATGTAGTCTTTTCTCCAAGTTTCTTAGCAGTCAACCTTTAGAATGAAAGCCCAATGGAGAAACTAAGTTTACCTCATGATGTGGCTAATTTAAGTGAAGCTCAAAGGCTTGATCACTGTCATCTATTTCTGGCTCTCTGATTTAGCAGACAGATGAAGTGCACTTATAGCTGACAGATGTGGAAATCCATATATAGCCAGACAAATCTCTAGTGGCTACTGATGCAAAATAATATGAGTTGCTTCTGCAAAGGTCAGTTGAAATTTGCATTTGAATTTTTCTTCCTGGGGTGCTTTTAATGATAGGATCAGGTCCTCCAGCTCTTGTAGTAAAATGTGCCCTCCAAATTTGTCAATTATGTTAAGATAAAATCTGGGTTGAGGAAATGCTAGAGGAAAAAAATGTGCTCTGAATATTTACCACATACAAAGAGAGTGGCTGTGAGATAACTGAATGAGAATTGTGACATTAATCTACCCTTGCAATTACTCTGTTAATTGGCAACTCGATTATCAAAATTAGAGTTCATTAAAGGTAAAATGTTTCTTCTGTAAATTTCATCTCTAGTACAAGATAATACAAAATATGATGCTCAGTGGGGAGACTATTTTATCCACTTGATTCTTTTTATGGCCTACATTTCTGAATGCTAAATTGTGATTATCTGTCTGATTCATTCTTTTTAAAGAACTCATCATTGCTATTGTTTTTATTTATATAAAGTTAGATTGCTTTCATAAACTATCTAATCCCAGCTCTCTGCACTGTAGAGTGTGTGAGTACACTTAATTTAATTCACATTTTTCACTTTTTATTGCTCAAGAAAATAAAACAAAAATCCAAGATTATTAAAAGTCAATTTAGATCTATAGACCATTCCATTATTGACCCAATTTAATAATATTTTGATTAGTTATTTCAGTAGCTTGACTCTAGAGTTAAAAAAGTGTTGAGTGTATAAAAATAAAGGAGTACAATCGATATTATAACTTAGCTTGAGTCAATTTGTTTTGCTTGTAGGGGGTACTCATTGTGAAACATCCTGAGATTTTGTGCTATAAAGGGTATATAGGTTTTTTTTCCATCTTATTTCCATGTTTAGGACTATTTGTTCAGATAGCATAATTTAAGAAACAACAATAAGAAAAAAGATAAGCTATTTTAACAAAATAGATCTTTTAGTTATTGCCAGGTATGATACATAAAGAAATACCTCAGGGTAGTAAGTTTAGTTGATAATCTTCCTAAAATACACTTCAGGTTACCATTGCACATCCCAGCAACCATCTCAGTGAATAGCCTATAACTCACATTTCATGCGTATTTTATGAATGTATTAGTAAACATGTAAGGCAAATTCTATTCTTTCAAGAAATAGTTGTAAAGATGTTTTGAAAAGCTTGATAAATAGGTATGAATGCATATCTGTAGATGTCTATGTACATATATTTACTTTCTTGCTGTAAAATGTGCTCCAAATTTGTCAATTATGTTAAGATAAAATCTGGGTTGAGGAAATGCTAGAGGAAAAAAATGTGCTCTGAATATTTACCACATACAAAGAGAGTGGCTGTGAGATAACTGAATGAGAATTGTGACATTAATCTACCCTTGCAATTACTCTGTTAATTGGCAACTCGATTATCAAAATTAGAGTTCATTAAAGGTAAAATGTTTCTTCTGTAAATTTCATCTCTAGTACAAGATAATACAAAATATGATGCTCAGGGGGGAGACTATTTTATCCACTTGATTCTTTTTATGGCCTACATTTCTGAATGCTAAATTGTGATTATCTGTCTGATTCATTCTTTTTAAAGAACTCATCATTGCTATTGTTTTTATTTATATAAAGTTAGATTGCTTTCATAAACTATCTAATCCCAGCTCTCTGCACTGTAGAGTGTGTGAGTACACTTAATTTAATTCACATTTTTCACTTTTTATTGCTCAAGAAAATAAAACAAAAATCCAAGATTATTAAAAGTCAATTTAGATCTATAGACCATTCCATTATTGACCCAATTTAATAATATTTTGATTAGTTATTTCAGTAGCTTGACTCTAGAGTTAAAAAAGTGTTGAGTGTATAAAAATAAAGGAGTACAATCGATATTATAACTTAGCTTGAGTCAATTTGTTTTGCTTGTAGGGGGTACTCATTGTGAAACATCCTGAGATTTTGTGCTATAAAGGGTATATAGGTTTTTTTCCATCTTATTTCCATGTTTAGGACTATTTGTTCAGATAGCATAATTTAAGAAACAACAATAAGAAAAAAGATAAGCTATTTTAACAAAATAGATCTTTTAGTTATTGCCAGGTATGATACATAAAGAAATACCTCAGGGTAGTAAGTTTAGTTGATAATCTTCCTAAAATACACTTCAGGTTACCATTGCACATCCCAGCAACCATCTCAGTGAATAGCCTATAACTCACATTTCATGCGTATTTTATGAATGTATTAGTAAACATGTAAGGCAAATTCTATTCTTTCAAGAAATAGTTGTAAAGATGTTTTGAAAAGCTTGATAAATAGGTATGAATGCATATCTGTAGATGTCTATGTACATATATTTACTTTCTTGCTGTAAAGTGTGGTATTATTTGCTCAAGTTTATGAGTGACTTGTTAAAATATATATATTATATATATATATATATAATATATATATATATATACACACACACACACACACACATTTAGAATCAGAATCAAAAGTTAATTCAGATGGAAAATCTCAATTCCCTCTTTCTGCTTTGGGAAAGCACTATACCATAATCTTCACTGTCCTCAGAAATTTCTGGGAAAAGGGATTCTTGTTTCTTGTGGAAAAAGCATATTTCAATTAAAGTTGAGATGTCATTCTAATTTTTTAATTGGAATTCCATCTGTTGCTGTCTTAACCTGCTTCTCTTTGTCTTGTTAGTGCAATCATAATAGTCTTCACTCATAATTGCTTGTGACTATGATGACTTCAGATAATTCCTGCATTGTCCTCAGATAGACTGTATCAAACTGGGAATAACTATTACGGTTAAAGGAATTCTTTTTCTCATTGCTAAGGAGAGTTTCATGAAGGCTGGTTTTTTAGAGATATATGATTTGTCAAATCTGATATATCAATAAAAAAGAATTTTTATATGTAAAACTTAGGCTTGCCATGAATTGTATTGCTTCAGTGATCATATTTATTTTTTGGAGGATAAAGTCAGGCTAAAAGGCTGTAGAGTTAGTTTTCTGTTTTTCTTAATTATGGAACTACTGAATATGAGGGGAAAATCAAATCTTTCTTCTTAAATTTTTTTTCTCTATGCTTTTCTGAAATTTAGTGTTTAGGGTCTAGCTATTGTCTATGAGGTATAACACAGAGCACTGTTTTATCGAAGTATAGTTGATTTAAAATGTTACATTAGATTCAGGTGTTTCAGGTGTAAAACATAGTGACTCAATGCTTACATGATATACTCTATTAATGTTATTACAAAATAATGGCTATATTTCCTGTGCTGTACAATATATCCCTGTTACTTTATACATAGTAGTTTGTATCTCTTAAACTCCTATCACCATTTGACCCTTCCCATTTCCCTCTCCCCACTGATAACCACAAGTTTGTTCTCTATATTTGAGTCTATTTCTGTTTTGTTATAATTTCTTTGTTTATTTTTAGATTTCATACATAAACAATAATTTATAGCATTTGTCTTTCTCTGTCTGACTTTTTCACTAAGCATAATACTCTCTATGTCTACCCATGTTGTTGCAAATGGCAGAATTTCATTCTTTTAATAAGTAATATTCCATTGAAAAAATTCCCTTTCTTTTAAATTTAACCATTTCTTGGCTGTTTGGGAAACCATAATCTTCACTGTCCTCAGAAATTTCTGGGAAAAGGGATTCTTGTTTCTTGTGGAAAAAGCATATTTCAATTAAAGTTGAGATGTCATTCTAATTTTTAATTGGAATTCCATCTGTTGCTGTCTTAACCTGCTTCTCTTTGTCTTGTTAGTGCAATCATAATAGTCTTCACTCATAATTGCTTGTGACTATGATGACTTCAGATAATTCCTGCATTGTCCTCAGATAGACTGTATCAAACTGGGAATAACTATTACGGTTAAAGGAATTCTTTTTCTCATTGCTAAGGAGAGTTTCATGAAGGCTGGTTTTTTAGAGATATATGATTTGTCAAATCTGATATATCAATAAAAAAGAATTTTTATATGTAAAACTTAGGCTTGCCATGAATTGTATTGCTTCAGTGATCATATTTATTTTTTGGAGGATAAAGTCAGGCTAAAAGGCTGTAGAGTTAGTTTTCTGTTTTTCTTAATTATGGAACTACTGAATATGAGGGGAAAATCAAATCTTTCTTCTTAAATTTTTTTTCTCTATGCTTTTCTGAAATTTAGTGTTTAGGGTCTAGCTATTGTCTATGAGGTATAACACAGAGCACTGTTTTATCGAAGTATAGTTGATTTAAAATGTTACATTAGATTCAGGTGTTTCAGGTGTAAAACATAGTGACTCAATGCTTACATGATATACTCTATTAATGTTATTACAAAATAATGGCTATATTTCCTGTGCTGTACAATATATCCCTGTTACTTTATACATAGTAGTTTGTATCTCTTAAACTCCTATCACCATTTGACCCTTCCCATTTCCCTCTCCCCACTGATAACCACAAGTTTGTTCTCTATATTTGAGTCTATTTCTGTTTTGTTATAATTTCTTTGTTTATTTTTAGATTTCATACATAAACAATAATTTATAGCATTTGTCTTTCTCTGTCTGACTTTTTCACTAAGCATAATACTCTCTATGTCTACCCATGTTGTTGCAAATGGCAGAATTTCATTCTTTTTTTTAATAAGTAATATTCCATTGTACATATATACCACAAATTCATTGCCCATTCATCTATTGATAGACATTTGAGCACTTTAAATGGTTTCCATTTCTTGGCTGTTGTAAATAATGCTACTATAAAAATTGGTGTACATGTATCTTTTCTAATTAATGCTTTTGGTTTCTTTGGATATATACCCAGGAATGGAATCTGTGGGTCATAAGATAGCTCTATTTTTTAATTTTCTGAGGAACCTGCATACTGTTTTCCATTGTGGCTGAACCAAATTCCATTCTCACCAACAGTATACCAGGATTCTCTTTTCTCCGCATTCTCTCCCATGCTTGTCATTTCTAGACTTTTTGATGCTAGCCCTTCTGACAGATGTGAGGTGATATCTCACTGTGGTTTTGATTTGCATTTCTTTGATGAGTATCTCTTCATATGCTTACGGGCCATCTGTATATCTTCTTGAAAAAAATATCTATTCAGGACTTCCTCCCACTTTTAAATTAAGTTTTTGACTTTTTTGGTTTTTAATTTTTTTGTTATTGGGGGAAGGGTTGGGGATGGATGGATGCGATTTGGCCACTTCTGTTGGTCTTTCATTTATCTATTTTCATCCATCTTTGTTCTTTGGCCCATGTGGGCCTCCCATTGCAGTGGCCTCTTTTGTCGCAGAGCACCGGCTCTGGGTGCATGCACTCCAGAGCTCTGGCTCAGTAATTGGACACATCGGTCCAGCCGCTCCGCAGCATGTGGGATCTTCCCAGGCCAGGGATTGAACTGATACCCCTTGCACTGCAAGGCGGTGTCCTTTCCCACTGGACAACAAGGGAAGCCCTCTTTGACTTTTTAATATTGAGTTACATGAGCTGTTTATATATTTTAGATATTTTATACAGTAATCCCTTATTGGGCTTCCCTGGTGGCACTGACGGTAAAGAATTCCTTATTGTAGTTTTAAATCAGGAAAGCGTGGTATCTCAAGCTTTGTACTTTTTTTCTCAAGATTGCTTTCACAATTTGGTGCCTTTTGTGATTCCATATCAATTTTAGAACTATCTGCTCTAGTTCTGTGAAAAATGTCATGGGTATTTTGGTTGAAAATTTTATTGTTCTATTGATAGACATTTGAGCACTTTAAATGGTTTCCATTTCTTGGCTGTTGTAAATAATGCTACTATAAAAATTGGTGTACATGTATCTTTTCTAATTAATGCTTTTGGTTTCTTTGGATATATACCCAGGAATGGAATCTGTGGGTCATAAGATAGCTCTATTTTTTAATTTTCTGAGGAACCTGCATACTGTTTTCCATTGTGGCTGAACCAAATTCCATTCTCACCAACAGTATACCAGGATTCTCTTTTCTCCGCATTCTCTCCCATGCTTGTCATTTCTAGACTTTTTGATGCTAGCCCTTCTGACAGATGTGAGGTGATATCTCACTGTGGTTTTGATTTGCATTTCTTTGATGAGTATCTCTTCATATGCTTACGGGCCATCTGTATATCTTCTTGAAAAAAATATCTATTCAGGACTTCCTCCCACTTTTAAATTAAGTTTTTGACTTTTTTGTTTTTAATTTTTTTGTTATTGGGGGAAGGGTTGGGGATGGATGGATGCGATTTGGCCACTTCTGTTGGTCTTTCATTTATCTATTTTCATCCATCTTTGTTCTTTGGCCCATGTGGGCCTCCCATTGCAGTGGCCTCTTTTGTCGCAGAGCACCGGCTCTGGGTGCATGCACTCCAGAGCTCTGGCTCAGTAATTGGACACATCGGTCCAGCCGCTCCGCAGCATGTGGGATCTTCCCAGGCCAGGGATTGAACTGATACCCCTTGCACTGCAAGGCGGTGTCCTTTCCCACTGGACAACAAGGGAAGCCCTCTTTGACTTTTTAATATTGAGTTACATGAGCTGTTTATATATTTTAGATATTTTATACAGTAATCCCTTATTGGGCTTCCCTGGTGGCACTGACGGTAAAGAATTCCTTATTGTAGTTTTAAATCAGGAAAGCGTGGTATCTCAAGCTTTGTACTTTTTTTCTCAAGATTGCTTTCACAATTTGGTGCCTTTTGTGATTCCATATCAATTTTAGAACTATCTGCTCTAGTTCTGTGAAAAATGTCATGGGTATTTTGGTTGAAAATTTTATTGTTCTATGGATTGCTTTGGGTAGTATGGACACTTTAACATTATTCAATCTTCCAATCCATAAATACAGGATATATTCTCCTTTCTTTGTACCACCTTCACACTCTTTCATCAGTGTCTTAGAGTTTTCAGCATATAGGACTTTCATCTCATTGGTTCAGTTTATTCTTAAGTATTTTGTCATTTTTTATGTAATTTTAAACAGGATTGTTTTCTTGCTTTTTCTTTTGATAATTGATTAATAGTGTGTAGAAAAGTAACAGATTTCTGTATTTTAATCTGGTTTCCTGAAGCTATTGAAATCATTTATTAGTGCTATTAATTTTTGGTGGAAACTTTAGGGTTTTTTATATATAGTATTATGTCATTTGCAAATAGTGATTGTTTCATTTCTTCCCTTCCTATTTGGATAACTTTTATTTATTTTTCTTGTGTTTTTTCTGTGGCTAAGACTTCCAATAATATATTAAATAGAAGACAAGAGAATGGGAATACTTGTCTTGACTTCAGAGGAAATGCTTTCAGTTCTTCACTATTCAGCATGATGTGAGCTGTGGATTGGTCATAAATAGATTTATTATCATTAACATGGATTGATCTGTTTCCAATTGTATACTTCTTCCCAATTCAGTCATGGAAATTTTGTTTCTTGTAATTTGTCTATTATTTCTAGGTTGTCTAATCTATTGTCATGTGACTGTTTATGGTTTTCTCTTATGATTTTTTTGTATCTCTGTGTATCAATAGTTAGTTCTGCTCTTACATTTTTTGCTTTATTTTTTGGGTCATCTCTATTTTTATGAGCCTGGCTAAATATTATCAATTCAGCTTATCTTTTCAAAAAAATGGTTTTCCTTTATTGATCTTTTCTTTCTCCCTTTGGTCTCTATTTTATTTATTTTCTCTTGATCTTTATTATCCCCTTCCTTCTCCTGCCATCGAGTTTTTTTGGCTTCCTTTTTCAATTACTTTAGATGGTAGGTTAGGTTGTTTATTTGAGATTTTTCTTATTTCTTGAGGTCTTTTTGATGCATCTCATAGATTTTGGAAAGTTGTATTTACATTCTCACTTGTCTCAATATATTTTCTAATTTCCTCTGTGATTTCTTCATTGATTTGTTGGGGTTTTATTAGTGGCATGTTCTTTAATCTACACTAACATAGAACTCTTTTTTTTTTTAATTTTATTTTTATTATTTGGCGGGGGTGGGAAGGGAGGGGGGTGGGTGGGCCACTTCCACTGGTCTTTCATTTGTCTAGTTTCATCCATCTTTGTTCTTTGGCCCGTGTGGGCCTCCCATCGCGGTGGTGTCTGTTGTCCCAGAGCAGTGGCTCTGGGCGCATGCATTCCAGAGCTCCAGCTCGGTAATTGGACACATCGGTCCAGCCGCTCCACGGCACGTGGGATCTTCCCAGGCCAGGTATCGAACCGGCATTCCTTGCACTGCAAGGCGGTATCCTTACCCACTGGACCACCAGGGAAGCCCCTATAGAACTCTCTTAACCAACAGAATTTATTACAGGAAAAGTAAGAAACGTCATACTGTATGTAATTTTCAATAAAAAGAAGACAAGAGAATGGGAATACTTGTCTTGACTTCAGAGGAAATGCTTTCAGTTCTTCACTATTCAGCATGATGTGAGCTGTGGATTGGTCATAAATAGATTTATTATCATTAACATGGATTGATCTGTTTCCAATTGTATACTTCTTCCCAATTCAGTCATGGAAATTTTGTTTCTTGTAATTTGTCTATTATTTCTAGGTTGTCTAATCTATTGTCATGTGACTGTTTATGGTTTTCTCTTATGATTTTTTTGTATCTCTGTGTATCAATAGTTAGTTCTGCTCTTACATTTTTTGCTTTATTTTTTGGGTCATCTCTATTTTTATGAGCCTGGCTAAATATTATCAATTCAGCTTATCTTTTCAAAAAAATGGTTTTCCTTTATTGATCTTTTCTTTCTCCCTTTGGTCTCTATTTTATTTATTTTCTCTTGATCTTTATTATCCCCTTCCTTCTCCTGCCATCGAGTTTTTTTGGCTTCCTTTTTCAATTACTTTAGATGGTAGGTTAGGTTGTTTATTTGAGATTTTTCTTATTTCTTGAGGTCTTTTTGATGCATCTCATAGATTTTGGAAAGTTGTATTTACATTCTCACTTGTCTCAATATATTTTCTAATTTCCTCTGTGATTTCTTCATTGATTTGTTGGGGTTTTATTAGTGGCATGTTCTTTAATCTACACTAACATAGAACTCTTTTTTTTTTTAATTTTATTTTTATTATTTGGCGGGGGTGGGAAGGGAGGGGGGGGGGTGGGCCACTTCCACTGGTCTTTCATTTGTCTAGTTTCATCCATCTTTGTTCTTTGGCCCGTGTGGGCCTCCCATCGCGGTGGTGTCTGTTGTCCCAGAGCAGTGGCTCTGGGCGCATGCATTCCAGAGCTCCAGCTCGGTAATTGGACACATCGGTCCAGCCGCTCCACGGCACGTGGGATCTTCCCAGGCCAGGTATCGAACCGGCATTCCTTGCACTGCAAGGCGGTATCCTTACCCACTGGACCACCAGGGAAGCCCCTATAGAACTCTCTTAACCAACAGAATTTATTACAGGAAAAGTAAGAAACGTCATACTGTATGTAATTTTCCTTTTTCAGGTGTCTCGTGATTTGTTCAATGTTAATTAAGGTCATAATTATTTCTATAATACTTTTTTTCCTCTATTAGATGACAGACTCCTAGAGAATGGAACTTGTATACAGTTTATTTGTATATATTTGTATTCCATATCATCAGCCATAGTACATTCCTGGATATGAAAAACTACTTATGGAATAAAACCAGAGCAAATATGTTTATTTGGCTTTTATTGCTTACTGAGAAAAGAAACTTAGTCAAGATAATTTAAGTTTATTATAGAGATAAATGTGACAGTATCAGAGAGGTGGCAAAATATTTTCTTATGTGGCTTTAGAAATACTGCAAACAGATGAGAGTTCTTGACCTATGACAATTCTAGACATTTCAACAGCAGAAATTCATGAATCTTCACTCTAGTGCTTCATTATTTCTGCTTTTTAGCAACTTACCAATATGATTGTCTTTTTCAATTTCTCTTTTGAATCTCTTGCAAAATATATCAAGCTTTTTCCAGCCATGCCCCAAGAATCTTCTTTCACAGATGATATACCTACACTTCTGGCCATTGAAAGCCACTCTTATAATATATATTCTTTCAATATTTCATTGTTCTAGTTTCTGTATAGTTTTATTTATTGATTCTTTTACTCATCTTTTTTTACTCACTGAATGCAGTCTCTGCATTTTAGATTTTATAGTTAGCTATTTGTTCCCTTTGTATTTCCATGCTCAGAAATACAGATTAATTCACTCCAATAAGTTAGAATAGAACTTTCAAATCAATCTATGATCAGGCTGTTCTTGGGTCACATGATCTCTGTTCAATAGTAGAGAGGAGAACGCATACAAGCTTTAAGTGATGCTCCCTCAGTTGACAGTGTAGGTAGAGAACTTTATCCTAGAAGTGATGTTAAGTAGGACATTTTATCTTAATGATATGTCAAATATAACACTTCATGTGAAATGTTACTTAAGGATAAAAAATCTCAAACTACCTATTTATCTTATACCTGAGTTTCTAATCATAGAATTTTTATACTTTTAAAATGATACACTAGAGTTTAAAATTACTCTCTTTGAGAAAGTTTGTTGTGCTAAGAACTCTACTGATTTTCAAAAGTTATATCCTTGGTCATTTTTCCAGTAATGGCTCTTATTTTCCCAAAACATATAAATAAATAATTAAGGTACAATTTATTACTTCATCCAACCATTTAGTATATTTTTTTAAACCTTTATTTTACTTTTAACTTTTACAGAGTTTTGTTGTTTACAGATATGTATGTTCCCAGATTAGTCATGTGTATATCCCCCCTTCCCACTCCTCCCAATCATCACACAGCATCCCTGAAGGATCCCCTTTTCTCACAGAGCAATGGCTATAGTTATTTTCTTCACTTATGAGAGTACAGGCCTTCATGCACCATTTAGTATTTTAAGGAGATAGAATATAATATTAAAAGGAATCTCTGAACAAAACCAAAATGAATATTATGATATAAAAAAGGTAGAGTTAGAGAACAGCACAAGATAGAAGACTAGACTATGTTGAAGATATTATAATTGTGTCATGTGAATTCAATTAATTTAAAATATCTCCTTTCTTCAATGATAAGTGTACACACACACACACACACACACACACACATGCAGAGTTTAAAAACTTCCCATTAGAGAAGAGGAATGTGAACCAAGAAAGAATATATTTCACCAGTAAGGCTTGCAGGAAGTTTAATTGGCTGCAGAAAGTTAATAAGAAGAAAAAGAAGTCTGAGATAAGGAAAATGAGAAAGCATTGAGGAAAAAAGATGAGGCTTTACAATCATATCAGTAAAAAAAAAAAAAAAAAGAAAGAAAGAAAGAAAATAGGCTCACTAGTAATTTACGAGACATATAAAATTAAAGAAATCAGTGATCACCTCAAATGACTGAGGTGCTGAACTACATTAATAAGAAAAATGGAAAAATAAAATGTGTAATTAGAATACAATAGAAATCTTACAAAAGTAGAAATTTGCAAAAGTAGGAAATGCACAATTGAGAAACTTGGCTAAGTTGGGTAAAGCAGGTTGACATAATCTATTTTGCATTAGTTTCAGGAGAGAAATATATACTTCACATATGTTAACCCCATAGCACTTAAAATACTCCTTTAACTAGATTGAAATATTATCCCTTAATGGTCAATGGAGGACAAAAAATGAAATTCCAACTGCTGAAATTTCATTGACAGGAAAAATAAGTGAGTCATTAGTCACTAAATAGATATGTTACAATTTTATTAAAACTTTCAAATAGTTCCTATTGTCATAGCATTGATAAATATAGGAGGCTAGACATATAATGGCTTAAAATTCAATATTCAAAAGCTAAAATCTTGTCCCATCACTTCACAGCAAAAAGATGAAGAAACATTGAAAACAGTGACAGACTTATTTTCTTGGGCTCCAAAATCACTGCAGATAGTGACTGCAGCCAGGAAATCAAAAGACTCTTGCTCCTCGGAAGAAAAGCCATGACAAAACTAGATACTGTAGTAAAAAGCAAAAACATTACTTTGCTGATAAATGTCTTTATAGCCAAAGCTATGGTTTTCCCAGTAGTTACATATGGATGTGAGAGTTGGACTATAAAGAATAATGAGTGCTGAAGAATTTATGCTTTCAGACTGTAGTGTTGGAGAAGACTCTTGAAAGTCCCTTGAACTGTAAGGAGATCAAACCAGTCAATCCTAAAGAATATTGACCCTGACTATTCATTGGAAGGACTGATGCTGAACTGAAGCTCCAATAATTTGGCCACCAGATGCAAAGAGCTGATTGATTGGAAAAGACTGTGATGCTGGGAAAGATTGAGGGCAGGAGTAGAAGGGGGCAACAGAAGATGGGATGATTGGATAGCATCAGTACAAAGGAACATGAGTTTGAGCAAGCTCTGGGAGATGGTGAAGGACAGGAAAGCCTGGCATGCTGCAGTCCATGGTGTGGCAATGAGTCAGACTTGACTGAGAGACTGAACAATACCAAAGACGTAGAATGGGACTTCCCAGGTGGCACAGTGGTAGAGAATCTGCCTGCTAATGCAGGAGACACATGAGACAGTTTCTATCCCTGGATCAGAAAGATCCCCTGGAGAAGGAAGTGGCAACCTGCTCCAGTATTCTTGCCTAGAATATTCCATGACACAGGAGCCTGGTGGGCTATAGGTCATTGGGTAGCAAAGAGCTAGACATGACAGTGCACACACACACAGCTATATAATACATGAATCTATCAGTATAAAAACTCTGCTGTGTTGATATAAACTCATAATCAAGAAAATAATAAGGGGAAGAGCTAAGTATGAGCCACTGAGAACTGCTGAAATGTTAGTCCTAGAGAAGTTAAAGCTGTAAAAAGCATTACTTATTTTCCCCTGTGATATAAGTTTGTTTAGTAAACCAGGTTATGATCACATATGCAGCTTATATAGACATATAAGCTGCATATATATAGATATATTGTGGCTTAGTGAGCTTGGAAAAGCTGAACATTTGATCTTCAATTTCTTCATCTGAAAAGTGGGTTATTAGAAAAGTGGTATTAATCCAATAAATGACACATACATGATAGTTGTTATTATTTCTAATTATAATTAACATTTCCCCAATTAAGCACCAATCCTGTCTTAAAATCTCTTCTATTTTTCCATAAATTTTTGGAATTCTCATTATTTTTCATTACTTCTGACATCTTAACAATTTTCTACATAGTTTCTTTTGTCTTTGATTTTTACTGTTGCTGTTTTTTAACCATCATGTTAAACCGAATCAAACGTAGTCCTTTCTGGAGTCACATGGAGTCACATAGCACGTGTTTCACAGGTTTTTCCACGTCCAGGCAGAATCATTTTGACTATGACAAAAGCTAGCCATTGAAAAATGAAGTGAGCTCTTCAAGGTCATTTAAATTAATTATAGCCAGTTCTATTAGTGGTGGTTGATGTTTACAGGATCACTATAGATATAGTTAATTTGAAATAACTAATATCTTTTGTTAGATTGTTTCACCTGGGCTAACAATACTTAAAGTACCTTTGGTAGATAATGTTAAAATCCTGAACTCTTAGTTTTATGTACTTTTCAATTAGATAGAAAAATCATTCAGAATGAGTCAGACTTGACTGAGAGACTGAAGGAGACCAAAGACGTAGAATGGGACTTCCCAGGTGGCACAGTGGTAGAGAGTCTGCCTGCTAATGCAGGAGACACATGAGACAGTTTCTATCCCTGGATCAGAAAGATCCCCTGGAGAAGGAAGTGGCAACCTGCTCCAGTATTCTTGCCTAGAATATTCCATGACACAGGAGCCTGGTGGGCTATAGGTCATTGGGTAGCAAAGAGCTAGACATGACAGTGCACACACACACAGCTATATAATACATGAATCTATCAGTATAAAAACTCTGCTGTGTTGATATAAACTCATAATCAAGAAAATAATAAGGGGAAGAGCTAAGTATGAGCCACTGAGAACTGCTGAAATGTTAGTCCTAGAGAAGTTAAAGCTGTAAAAAGCATTACTTATTTTCCCCTGTGATATAAGTTTGTTTAGTAAACCAGGTTATGATCACATATGCAGCTTATATAGACATATAAGCTGCATATATATAGATATATTGTGGCTTAGTGAGCTTGGAAAAGCTGAACATTTGATCTTCAATTTCTTCATCTGAAAAGTGGGTTATTAGAAAAGTGGTATTAATCCAATAAATGACACATACATGATAGTTGTTATTATTTCTAATTATAATTAACATTTCCCCAATTAAGCACCAATCCTGTCTTAAAATCTCTTCTATTTTTCCATAAATTTTTGGAATTCTCATTATTTTTCATTACTTCTGACATCTTAACAATTTTCTACATAGTTTCTTTTGTCTTTGATTTTTACTGTTGCTGTTTTTTAACCATCATGTTAAACCGAATCAAACGTAGTCCTTTCTGGAGTCACATGGAGTCACATAGCACGTGTTTCACAGGTTTTTCCACGTCCAGGCAGAATCATTTTGACTATGACAAAAGCTAGCCATTGAAAAATGAAGTGAGCTCTTCAAGGTCATTTAAATTAATTATAGCCAGTTCTATTAGTGGTGGTTGATGTTTACAGGATCACTATAGATATAGTTAATTTGAAATAACTAATATCTTTTGTTAGATTGTTTCACCTGGGCTAACAATACTTAAAGTACCTTTGGTAGATAATGTTAAAATCCTGAACTCTTAGTTTTATGTACTTTTCAATTAGATAGAAAAATCATTCAGAATGATTTAACATTTTGACTTCTTAACCTGTTGTGATGATCACTGGATAGTCAACTATAAGGTAAATGTATTCTACATTCAATCTAAACTCCTAGAGTTGTGTTAGTACCTATAACCTAAGAAATATAGTGATTCTTGCAAATTACCCATAGTACACAGGCAAATCAGGTGATCAGGTTTGGAGATAGATGTAGGAAAAGAGGATGATGCTTAAGAACATCTGTAAACCTAAACAATCCTCTACAGAATCTTCTATTGTTAATTATAAAAGCAGGCATTCAAGGTAAATATAAGACTTTCCAGGATAGCAGTGGTTCACAAAGGACTGTCCTCAGATGGGCAGTATCAGCATCACCTGGAAACTGGAGAGAAATGCAAATTCTCAGGCTCTGCCCTGGACTTATAGAGAGGGGCCCAGCAACCTGTGTTTTAAGAAGCCCTTTAGGTGATTCTAAAGCATGTTACTGTTTGAGAAGTACTGTGTGAATTTTAAAACTATAATATTTGGGCAGAATTATTACATTTTAAGGGCATTCCAGGTGTCACTAGTGGTAAAGAACCCATCTACCAATGTAGGACATGTAAGAGATATGGATTTAATCCGTAGATTGAGAAGATTCCTCAAAGGAGGGCCCAGCAATCCACTCCAGTATTCTTGCCTGGAGAATCCCATGAAAGGAAGAACCTGGCAGGCTATGGGCCATAGCGTCGCAAAGAGTCAGACACAGCTGAAGCAAGTTAGCACAGCACACATGCACATTACATTTTAAGTTGGACAGACTCTGGGCTTTCATGTGTGTGTATAATATGAAAAGCACATACATGTTTAAATTGAGTACTGATAATTTATAATAGCAAAATATTAATACCTTTTTGTCTGGCACTTTATATTTCTTTTGCACAAGAAATAGCACATGTATCAATTTTAGATTACTAAAAAAATATGTGTCTTAACTTTGAATAGGGGTAGAATAAATTTTAAGTATTCAAAACTTAAATTCTTAGGTAAATAGCATCCCTGTGATTTGAATAAAAAAAAGAAAATATCTTAGTCCACTTATGTTTTATAACAGATTTATTCATTTCCTCCACGAGTCTATAAGAATCTGTCATGTGGTTAGGCCATATTTTTGGTGCTGGGAATAAAATAGTATAAGATAGACTTCCTATTAATAATTCATAGCAATATTTTTAATATCTTTAAAATTTATTTGGTTTACTTTTCAAAATTTTTGGCTGCACTGGGTCTTTGTTGCCGAGCGGAGCTTTGTCTAGTTGCAGCTTCTAGGCTGTGTGAGTTCAGTAGTTGTGGGCAGGCCTAGCCCCTCAGGTGATCAGGTTTGGAGATAGATGTAGGAAAAGAGGATGATGCTTAAGAACATCTGTAAACCTAAACAATCCTCTACAGAATCTTCTATTGTTAATTATAAAAGCAGGCATTCAAGGTAAATATAAGACTTTCCAGGATAGCAGTGGTTCACAAAGGACTGTCCTCAGATGGGCAGTATCAGCATCACCTGGAAACTGGAGAGAAATGCAAATTCTCAGGCTCTGCCCTGGACTTATAGAGAGGGGCCCAGCAACCTGTGTTTTAAGAAGCCCTTTAGGTGATTCTAAAGCATGTTACTGTTTGAGAAGTACTGTGTGAATTTTAAAACTATAATATTTGGGCAGAATTATTACATTTTAAGGGCATTCCAGGTGTCACTAGTGGTAAAGAACCCATCTACCAATGTAGGACATGTAAGAGATATGGATTTAATCCGTAGATTGAGAAGATTCCTCAAAGGAGGGCCCAGCAATCCACTCCAGTATTCTTGCCTGGAGAATCCCATGAAAGGAAGAACCTGGCAGGCTATGGGCCATAGCGTCGCAAAGAGTCAGACACAGCTGAAGCAAGTTAGCACAGCACACATGCACATTACATTTTAAGTTGGACAGACTCTGGGCTTTCATGTGTGTGTATAATATGAAAAGCACATACATGTTTAAATTGAGTACTGATAATTTATAATAGCAAAATATTAATACCTTTTTGTCTGGCACTTTATATTTCTTTTGCACAAGAAATAGCACATATATCAATTTTAGATTACTAAAAAATATGTGTCTTAACTTTGAATAGGGGTAGAATAAATTTTAAGTATTCAAAACTTAAATTCTTAGGTAAATAGCATCCCTGTGATTTGAATAAAAAAAAGAAAATATCTTAGTCCACTTATGTTTTATAACAGATTTATTCATTTCCTCCACGAGTCTATAAGAATCTGTCATGTGGTTAGGCCATATTTTTGGTGCTGGGAATAAAATAGTATAAGATAGACTTCCTATTAATAATTCATAGCAATATTTTTTAATATCTTTAAAATTTATTTGGTTTACTTTTCAAAATTTTTTGGCTGCACTGGGTCTTTGTTGCCGAGCCGGAGCTTTGTCTAGTTGCAGCTTCTAGGCTGTGTGAGTTCAGTAGTTGTGGGCAGGCCTAGCTGCCCCACAGCATGTGAGATCTTAGTTTTCAGACCAGGGATCAAACTCACATCCCCTGAAGTGCAAGGCAGAGTATTAACCACTGGACCACCAGAGAAGTCCCAGTAATAGATACTCTTAAGTCATCATTTAGAATTAAAATGTATGACATATTAATTGATCATATTGCTTTAATTTTTCATCTGCTTGATAGCATTTTTAGTTCTAATTTATTTTCTTTCAAGTTTTCCTTATTAGTGTTTCCAAATTAGTGTTTGGGTTGATTAGGAAAAATGATCTCAAAAGGATAATATTTAAGTGCCAAATGCACCTCAATATACAAAGTAAATAACCTTGAAAAAGTGTTCTAATCCCCATAAATTTAACTTGCATAATGGTAGAGATAACAGCTTTGAATTTAAGTCACAAGATTATTTGAAGAGCAAACTAGATGATGAACATGTAAATTTACTGTAACTGCATAGAGTTTTGCCTGTGTTATGTGTTAATTGTCTATAACAAGCCACCATTTATTAATTAATTAATTTCAAGTATTGAAATTTTGACTCTGATACTTTCTTGTACTTTGACTTTGGATAAGTTACGTTATATCTTTGTACTAGAATTTCTTAAAATTAAAATGGTGGTAATATTATGGGACTCAAAGCAATGTTTTAAAAACAACTGATAAAACCAGTGTGGTTAGATTACTTTTTATTATACATTGCTTAGATATATTTTGCACTTAACTATCTTTGTTGTTAAACTATTTTTAGATATCATGGGATTCTCCAGGCAAGAATATTGGAGTGGGCTAGGGATCTTCCTGACCCAGGGATTCAACCCACATCTCTTATGTCTCCTGCATTAGTAAGCAAGTTCTTTACCACTAGCACCACCTGGGAAACTGATATAAATCTTGTGTACTCCAAATCAAGCAAAATCCAACTTTTAGTTATTGGGATTAACTAAAGCCTTTAGCATAGAGTTCAGTTTGTTTGCTATTTAATCATTTTATATCTCATTGATATGGATAATGAGATGGTTTCTTACAAAACAGATCACATGCTAAGGCAGGAATATATAATAGAATAACTGGAATGCATGTACATATTTTACTGTTGGAATTAGATTTTTAACCCAATAAAATAAACTTAACTAAATGGTGGTACTATTCCCTAGCAATAGGTAGCCCACAAAACCAGTTGGACAAAGATTATGTTGAACCATTTCTGGAGCTGTAGGAGATGACCCTGTGCATGTCTGTGTGTGGGCCTGGGGGGGGGTTGGGGTGGGGGTAGGGATTGGGAGCAGGGATTGAACAGCTGCAGTCAGACAAAGAATCCTCTCTCTTTTGCAGCTGCCTTCCCGGCTCACAGTCTGGTGAGCTCATGGACCACAAGAGGTATATTTTGCTCACTGAGAATTTTAGATACAGCCACAGACAGGGTGCATAGCTCTGCATTAGCCTGACTGCCAGCCACCCCTGGATAACCAAGGAAATGACTACTCCTTGTCTCATAGAGGCAACTTATTCACCAAGGTTAATAGGGTAGCTCTTTGATGGATAGCACATCTGGAAGAGAAACAGCAGGAACCACTCACCTGTAGTTGAAATCTCAGAAAGCTTACTGTGTTTTCTTTTTTATATTCAATATTTCAATGTCTATGTGAATAGGGTTTTACTCACCTTGAAAAGTTTAAGGTTTTTGTTTGCATCTGATTTCATTGCTCTCCACTAAACCCAGGCTTTGTTTATTTATTTATTTTATGCAGACATTCTTACACATTTCCACATAATTTTTTTTGTAATTTTCCATAATACTATCTCATTAGAACCCGGCAAAAATGACTGCAGACTGACTGATTTCAAGCTGAATGTAATTGGCAGAACACTGAATTTTTCCCTGGCCATCAGCAGATTTCAGCGTACTTAGGTGAAATGCCTTTGCTTTGAATGCAGTTATAAATTGATCACACGCCCTCAGTAAGCTGGTTGTTCTGAACACACAAAGAGTGAACATACAATCTTCCAAAAGCTGAGATTATGCTCAAGTATCACAGAAAGGCATCTCTACAATAATCAGCATGGTTTCAAGCCTAGATATGGTAGAAACAAATATGTGCATCTCTATGCAACTTGGTCAGCAACAGGCAAAAACAGCCCCCAAACTCAGAAAAAAATTAAACCAAAAGGGTATATTATTTTTTTTATTATTTTAGGATCACAATTTGGAACTCTCTATTAAAAGTTGAAAAAGTAAATATTTTCTATACAGCAATGATCCTAGTAGCCGTTTTTTCCTTCAGATGCGGACAATTTTCAGGAGAAAAAAAATGCCTATGCCAGTTTTTTTTTTTTAAAGACTTATGTATTTATTTTATTATTTTTTTTTGTTTTTGGGCAGGGGTTGAGCTAGGGAGGGAGGATAGCGGGCAGGCCACTTCTATTGGTCTTTCATTTCTCTATTTTCATTCATCTTTGTTCTTTGGCTCCTGTGGGCCTCTCATCGCGGTGGTGTCTTTCGTTGCAGAGTACTCCAGAGCTCCGGCTTGGTAATTGGACACATCGGTCCAGCTACTCTGCGGCACGTGGAATCTTCCCAGGCCAGGAATCGAACCGGCGCCCCTTGCACTGCAAGGAGGTGTCCTTACCCACTGGACCACCAGGGGAAGCCCCAGGGGAGGCCCCTGCCTATGCTAATATTAACTGCAGTGATGTTTTGTATTGGAGAAAACATGTAAACTATCTCACTGCCTACCAATCAAGTAATACTAAAAGAATGAGAAAATCATTAATGTGTTGATAAAGAATATTGTCTAAAATAGTCTTAGTGAAAGCAGAAGTTAGAGAAGAATATCTTACTGAATGACAGTGGAGAAATTATCTATCCATCCATCTACTTACCTCTTCATTCATCTTCCTATATAACCATTCACAAAAATATGTAAAGCACCAGGAAGTATGAAAAACAACAAAATATTAACAATGATACTTTCTGAAAAGATGAGGTTAGGAGTATTTCTGTAGGGAGAATTTAGCCTGTTGTCTCATGCTTTTCTACATGTGTCCATTTGTCTAATGAAGTACTCCAAAACTTACTGACTTCATATAACAGCCACTTATTTGTGTACAACTCTCTGGGAAAGTGTTTAGACAAGGTTCAGCTGGGACAGCTTGTCTTTTTGCTCTGTTATGTCAAGGTTCATTCTTGTGTCTACCATGAGTTGGTGGGTTAGTTAGGGACTGCTAGTCCTTAATCTCAGGCTCATGTCTGCAGTCTATACTGGAACAGCTGAGATGGCCACACTTCTCCCTGCGATTGTCATGCTTGTTCACAGGCAATAATTTTCTAAGAGAACATAAAATAAATAAATAAACAAAACATACAAGCCTTCTTGAAGCCAAGGCTTGGTCATCACGCAGCATCCCTTCTGCTGCTCTCTGTTGGTCAAAACAAGTCCAGCCCAGATGCAAAGACAGGGAAAATCAACTGCATTTCTTTTATTTTTTATGTCATCAATGCTTTTTCTAAACTTCATTGGTAATATCTGCCATTGACTTATTCTGAAGAAATCTACCCTAAGACACTTGGTTAATGGCTATTTTATTTTTCCTTGTTTACTGGTGTCTTAAAAATGAGGAAAATGGGGGCTTCTCTGGTGGTCTAGTGGGTAGAGAGTCCACCTGGCAGTGCAGGCGACACCAGTTCGATCTCTGGCCCTGGAAGAACCCACATGCCTCAGAGCAGCTGGACTGGTGTGTCCAATTACAAACCAATGCTCTTGGGCACACACGCCCAGAGCCGATGCTCTGCAGTGAGAGAGGCCACTCTAATGGGAGGTCCACAAAGGCCAAAGAATAAAGATGGATGAAAATGTAAAAAAAAACCCAAAAAAGCCAACAATAAAAGAGGCCAATTTTTTTAAAAAATGAGGAAAATGTTCATGAAAGAGAAAAAGAAAGGGAAGTGTGTTAGAACAGAAATATTTCTGATACTTAGCTTCAAACCTTAATTGCTTGATGAGAGGAGCAGGAACATGTTTGTGGCCACATTTAGTCCAACACATTCTGCTACTTGAATGATTCACAATAAGTGTTAAGGGTTTTAATAAAAAATGAAAGTATTAATACCATAAAGTCCTGATTTGTCTGCCATCTCTGTCTTTAAACTATATCTGAGCCTGTTCCTATTTTAATAACAAAGTGTGTCTGGTTAGTTAGGAGTGATCCTGTAACTTATACACAAAAACTGGGGGGTAAGTTCCAGTCTCTATGAAGAGATCCATTCCAGATGCGAAATTCCAAAACACATATATTTTTATTTACTGGTAGGCACTAAGAAATATCCAATCAGAAATAGCCTTATAGGAAACTGCATTACCTTTTGCTGTTCTGGGCATCTGAGGGTAACTTTAATATAACTAAAAATCTTTTTCTTTACAAACATTTATCATTCAGCATTTTAATAGTATTATGTTCTATATGTAGTAATGTCCTCCTAAAAGAAAATTTAAATAGAAAAGTCACAAATTTATTTTCAATGACTATTATAATAATTCCTTAATTTTCTACCTAAATGAATCCAGTGATTAATGGTCTTTTATTTTTTATGTCATCAATGCTTTTTCTAAACTTCATTGGTAATATCTGCCATTGACTTATTCTGAAGAAATCTACCCTAAGACACTTGGTTAATGGCTATTTTATTTTTCCTTGTTTACTGGTGTCTTAAAAATGAGGAAAATGGGGGCTTCTCTGGTGGTCTAGTGGGTAGAGAGTCCACCTGGCAGTGCAGGCGACACCAGTTCGATCTCTGGCCCTGGAAGAACCCACATGCCTCAGAGCAGCTGGACTGGTGTGTCCAATTACAAACCAATGCTCTTGGGCACACACGCCCAGAGCCGATGCTCTGCAATGAGAGAGGCCACTCTAATGGGAGGTCCACAAAGGCCAAAGAATAAAGATGGATGAAAATGTAAAAAAAAACCCAAAAAAGCCAACAATAAAAGAGGCCAATTTTTTTAAAAAATGAGGAAAATGTTCATGAAAGAGAAAAAGAAAGGGAAGTGTGTTAGAACAGAAATATTTCTGATACTTAGCTTCAAACCTTAATTGCTTGATGAGAGGAGCAGGAACATGTTTGTGGCCACATTTAGTCCAACACATTCTGCTACTTGAATGATTCACAATAAGTGTTAAGGGTTTTAATAAAAAATGAAAGTATTAATACCATAAAGTCCTGATTTGTCTGCCATCTCTGTCTTTAAACTATATCTGAGCCTGTTCCTATTTTAATAACAAAGTGTGTCTGGTTAGTTAGGAGTGATCCTGTAACTTATACACAAAAACTGGGGGGTAAGTTCCAGTCTCTATGAAGAGATCCATTCCAGATGCGAAATTCCAAAACACATATATTTTTATTTACTGGTAGGCACTAAGAAATATCCAATCAGAAATAGCCTTATAGGAAACTGCATTACCTTTTGCTGTTCTGGGCATCTGAGGGTAACTTTAATATAACTAAAAATCTTTTTTTTCTTTACAAACATTTATCATTCAGCATTTTAATAGTATTATGTTCTATATGTAGTAATGTCCTCCTAAAAGAAAATTTAAATAGAAAAGTCACAAATTTATTTTCAATGACTATTATAATAATTCCTTAATTTTCTACCTAAATGAATCCAGTGATTAATGGTCTTATTAAAAGTAAGCAAATCCTAATATTTTAGTTTTAGCTGTGGAACATGTTTATCCTCTCCTGCTGCATTCTTAGAATTTACCTGTTCCCTCACAACTTCTGTGCTTTTCCCCTCTAGTCTGCCTCAGTTTTGAGTTTCCTCATTATAGGAATCTCTAGCAATGTAATATGAATTGATTTTGTCCTGACCGAATTGTATATCTAGCATTTGTCTTGTTGACTCTATATCTATCTTCACCTCTTCCCTCTCACTGGCACACTGAAGTCATTTTTCTCTTCTACACGTTAGCAAAGCAGAAACAAAGAAGGAGACCTGCAAAATTTCAGAAAAACCACTAGCCAATGAGACATATGATTAGTCTCAGTGAAACACTTGCCTGAAAAGCCTAGGTTTTTGTTTTACCTCTGAAATTAGATATGATATGCCATGGAAAAGAAAGGATCCAAACTACCCAGTCGTGAAGCTAAGTAAGAAAGCACAGAAGGGCGAAGAGTTCTTATGGGTGGAAATCTTCTGTTTCTCAGCAAAAAATAGAACCCTCAGATTAGGACAATGTAAGACCAGAATGATAAAATCACTGTGTTCAAATATGAACTACATGTGTAGAGAAATCACAGGAGTTGTGCAATACTCTGAGACTGTTTCCACTCTAGGCACAAAGGGGTGAAGGAGGAGACTTTATGTTTATAGGTTTTGGCACGAGGCCATCTAGAGATGACTCAGCAATCCAATAAATACTCTGAGAAAATAAGTACTCTGAGCTCAATCAGATCCCCTCTTGACTCCTGGTTTGCCACCCTATTAGTCAAACCCAGATGAAGGCTAGAGGGCAGGGAAGTCTTTGATGTAATCTTACAAACATTTATCAGTGTTAAACTGCATTACCTTTTGCTGTTCTGGGCATCTGAGGGTAACTTTAATATAACTAAAAATCTTTTTTTTTACAAACATTTATCATTCAGCATTTTAATAGTATTATGTTCTATATGTAGTAATGTCCTCCTAAAAGAAAATTTAAATAGAAAAGTCACAAATTTATTTTCAATGACTATTATAATAATTCCTTAATTTTCTACCTAAATGAATCCAGTGATTAATGGTCTTATTAAAAGTAAGCAAATCCTAATATTTTAGTTTTAGCTGTGGAACATGTTTATCCTCTCCTGCTGCATTCTTAGAATTTACCTGTTCCCTCACAACTTCTGTGCTTTTCCCCTCTAGTCTGCCTCAATTTTGAGTTTCCTCATTATAGGAATCTCTAGCAATGTAATATGAATTGATTTTGTCCTGACCGAATTGTATATCTAGCATTTGTCTTGTTGACTCTATATCTATCTTCACCTCTTCCCTCTCACTGGCACACTGAAGTCATTTTTCTCTTCTACACGTTAGCAAAGCAGAAACAAAGAAGGAGACCTGCAAAATTTCAGAAAAACCACTAGCCAATGAGACATATGATTAGTCTCAGTGAAACACTTGCCTGAAAAGCCTAGGTTTTTGTTTTACCTCTGAAATTAGATATGATATGCCATGGAAAAGAAAGGATCCAAACTACCCAGTCGTGAAGCTAAGTAAGAAAGCACAGAAGGGCGAAGAGTTCTTATGGGTGGAAATCTTCTGTTTCTCAGCAAAAAATAGAACCCTCAGATTAGGACAATGTAAGACCAGAATGATAAAATCACTGTGTTCAAATATGAACTACATGTGTAGAGAAATCACAGGAGTTGTGCAATACTCTGAGACTGTTTCCACTCTAGGCACAAAGGGGTGAAGGAGGAGACTTTATGTTTATAGGTTTTGGCACGAGGCCATCTAGAGATGACTCAGCAATCCAATAAATACTCTGAGAAAATAAGTACTCTGAGCTCAATCAGATCCCCTCTTTTGACTCCTGGTTTGCCACCCTATTAGTCAAACCCAGATGAAGGCTAGAGGGCAGGGAAGTCTTTTGATGTAATCCATTTAGGATCAATTTCCTGAGTCAAGAATGGAGTAGAGAAGAGCACAGGCAGGTAGGTTCCTAAAACACAAAGAGAAGATGATGCTTCAAGAAGGAAAGAGCAAAAAAGAGGTAAGATAGGAATGAGGAAAAGAAAGAGAAAGATGTTGAGGAGGAGAGGGAGAAGGAACAGGAGAAGAGAATGTTCGCTTTAGGCTGTAGCTTTTTTGTCAAGCATTTCATTATGAGCTTAACAATGGCTTTCACTACAAGAACTGTGAAAATGGATTTTCGTTTGCTATTTATTAACTTTGTAAATGTTCACATACTACTTCCTTTCCTAGTTTAGATTGTAAGCTACCTGAGGGAAAAGATCCTTCTGATTTTAATTACTAAAGTATCCTCGTTGACTATTTGTTGAATTGTATTGTATGATAAGTGCATTTTACTGATTTTAAGTGTTTTGAAAAACCAAGAATAACTTACATTAAGATTTTTTAAAACTACATCACTTGCTTCCAGTGATACCATCTTACAACAAACAAGAATATTATATCTCATCAGCTGTCAACAATGTAATTATTAATCTACCACACTTTTGCTAACAGCAGAGAATCTCTGCTCTGAAAAATACCATATTAGTTGGTTTGCCAGAGGAGTTTACCAACAGCTTGAAACTTTCATGATAAAATGACTGGTCAAGTTAGTGTTCATGGCATTTGGCCAGAGTCATCCATCATTAATCCTGGGAAGCAGGACTATCTAATGGTTCCAGTTTTTTTTTTCAATCTATTTTAAAAATAAGTTCTAAAAAAACCCTCAGATTAGGACAATGTAAGACCAGAATGATAAAATCACTGTGTTCAAATATGAACTACATGTGTAGAGAAATCACAGGAGTTGTGCAATACTCTGAGACTGTTTCCACTCTAGGCACAAAGGGGTGAAGGAGGAGACTTTATGTTTATAGGTTTTGGCACGAGGCCATCTAGAGATGACTCAGCAATCCAATAAATACTCTGAGAAAATAAGTACTCTGAGCTCAATCAGATCCCCTCTTTTGACTCCTGGTTTGCCACCCTATTAGTCAAACCCAGATGAAGGCTAGAGGGCAGGGAAGTCTTTTGATGTAATCCATTTAGGATCAATTTCCTGAGTCAAGAATGGAGTAGAGAAGAGCACAGGCAGGTAGGTTCCTAAAACACAAAGAGAAGATGATGCTTCAAGAAGGAAAGAGCAAAAAAGAGGTAAGATAGGAATGAGGAAAAGAAAGAGAAAGATGTTGAGGAGGAGAGGGAGAAGGAACAGGAGAAGAGAATGTTCGCTTTAGGCTGTAGCTTTTTTGTCAAGCATTTCATTATGAGCTTAACAATGGCTTTCACTACAAGAACTGTGAAAATGGATTTTCGTTTGCTATTTATTAACTTTGTAAATGTTCACATACTACTTCCTTTCCTAGTTTAGATTGTAAGCTACCTGAGGGAAAAGATCCTTCTGATTTTAATTACTAAAGTATCCTCGTTGACTATTTGTTGAATTGTATTGTATGATAAGTGCATTTTACTGATTTTAAGTGTTTTGAAAAACCAAGAATAACTTACATTAAGATTTTTAAGACTACATCACTTGCTTCCAGTGATACCATCTTACAACAAACAAGAATATTATATCTCATCAGCTGTCAACAATGTAATTATTAATCTACCACACTTTTGCTAACAGCAGAGAATCTCTGCTCTGAAAAATACCATATTAGTTGGTTTGCCAGAGGAGTTTACCAACAGCTTGAAACTTTCATGATAAAATGACTGGTCAAGTTAGTGTTGATGGCATTTGGCCAGAGTCATCCATCATTAATCCTGGGAAGCAGGACTATCTAATGGTTCCAGTTTTATTCAATCTATTTTATGCAGCCATGCTTGACTATGCAACAAGAGACCTCAGGGTTGATATTAGGATACATTTTGATCTCCTAAAAGGCTTTTCCACTTCAATAACTTGCAATCCTCCTCAAAAGTCCTTGAGGCAATCGTTCAGAAACTGTTGCTTCCTGATGACAAGATACCCAATATGACCTAAAATAGATTTCAGCAAACTTTGTAGGCTTTGTGTTAGGAGTTGCCTATATGCTGGAGGTGCCTTAGTACATGCCAAATTTCATTAACAAAATCCTACAACAGTTTAGCAACAGAAACTTTAAAAAAAAAAAAAAAACTGTTGACAATTTGTTCCTTTGTCACTTTAGTAATCATCACCAGATAATAAGTAAATTCAGTGTAAGTACAATAAATGTATGATTAGCAGTATTATCAATAATTATAACTTTTATTGATGAAGCAAAAGAAATGTTGTCTTCCTGAGTGCATAAATTGGGAAACATTTACTGATTGACTATATACTGAGTTTGACTGAATCTTAGAATTCCTTCCCTGATAGCTATATAACTGCTAGAAAATGAAATTAAAATGGGAAGGTCCTTTACTCACACAGTATTCAAGCTGGAAGTAATCTAAGAATTTATTAACCAACGTCTGTCATTTGAATATGAAAGGTAATTGACTTAGTCAATATCTGAAGTACTGCAAATACCTTGACCACCACAATGTTAGATCCTTCTGATTTTAATTACTAAAGTATCCTCGTTGACTATTTGTTGAATTGTATTGTATGATAAGTGCATTTTACTGATTTTAAGTGTTTTGAAAACCAAGAATAACTTACATTAAGATTTTAAGACTACATCACTTGCTTCCAGTGATACCATCTTACAACAAACAAGAATATTATATCTCATCAGCTGTCAACAATGTAATTATTAATCTACCACACTTTTGCTAACAGCAGAGAATCTCTGCTCTGAAAAATACCATATTAGTTGGTTTGCCAGAGGAGTTTACCAACAGCTTGAAACTTTCATGATAAAATGACTGGTCAAGTTAGTGTTGATGGCATTTGGCCAGAGTCATCCATCATTAATCCTGGGAAGCAGGACTATCTAATGGTTCCAGTTTTATTCAATCTATTTTATGCAGCCATGCTTGACTATGCAACAAGAGACCTCAGGGTTGATATTAGGATACATTTTGATCTCCTAAAAGGCTTTTCCACTTCAATAACTTGCAATCCTCCTCAAAAGTCCTTGAGGCAATCGTTCAGAAACTGTTGCTTCCTGATGACAAGATACCCAATATGACCTAAAATAGATTTCAGCAAACTTTGTAGGCTTTGTGTTAGGAGTTGCCTATATGCTGGAGGTGCCTTAGTACATGCCAAATTTCATTAACAAAATCCTACAACAGTTTAGCAACAGAAACTTTAAAAAAAAAAAAAAAAACTGTTGACAATTTGTTCCTTTGTCACTTTAGTAATCATCACCAGATAATAAGTAAATTCAATGTAAGTACAATAAATGTATGATTAGCAGTATTATCAATAATTATAACTTTTATTGATGAAGCAAAAGAAATGTTGTCTTCCTGAGTGCATAAATTGGGAAACATTTACTGATTGACTATATACTGAGTTTGACTGAATCTTAGAATTCCTTCCCTGATAGCTATATAACTGCTAGAAAATGAAATTAAAATGGGAAGGTCCTTTACTCACACAGTATTCAAGCTGGAAGTAATCTAAGAATTTATTAACCAACGTCTGTCATTTGAATATGAAAGGTAATTGACTTAGTCAATATCTGAAGTACTGCAAATACCTTGACCACCACAATGTTATTTTTATTATTCTAATTTGAATGTTATGGTAGCTAGTTTCCAAGATGATTCTCAAGGATCCCTACCACCTGGTACTCATGCCTTTGTGAAATCTCCTATCACATTGTATCACAGTTGGTGCCTGTGACAAATACATTACAACAGATCCCTGCACTTCTAAGTTGGCTCATCAAAGATACTATAGCTCCCTCTTCCCTCTGGTCTTGTTTCTCTTGGGAGAAGACAGCTGCAAACTCTAAACAGCCCTATAAAGAGGCCCATGTGATAAGGAATGGAAGACTATAGCCAGTAGCCAGCAAGGAGCTGAGAGCCCTTTCCATCACCCGTATGAGTGAAAGCAGATAGTTCTGATCCAGTCAAACCTCAGGATGAGTGCAGCACCAGCCAACATCTTGTCTTCAGTCTCATGAGAGACCCTGAGCCAGAACCAATGAGCTCAGCCACTCCAAGATTGCTGACCCTCAGAAACGATGAGAAATATTACATTCTGGTGTTTTTTAGCTTCTGACTTTTGGAATAGTTAAGGTTTATGTAACAATATAGCTGGTACAGTGGGATAAAAGAAATTCCCTCAGTATGTCAGGCAGATGTGAAGTGTGGGATCATAGTAGTTTTTAGGTCTAGAAAGAATATCCAAACAGTGGTTGTAATTTCTGATCCATTAACCCCCAGGGCCCATGGATAGATTTTAGAGATACATAAACCCTCCAAATTACATGTGGAATTATATGGTTATCATTGCAAACATGTGCCTTTTTTCTCCTCAAAACAGTCTTAGTTTTTGTTTGATTTTCATATATATATATATATATATATACACATATATATATATGTATATATATATGTCACTGGTCTATGGCTCTACTATACTATCATGTTCTGTGTACATTGAGAGCAGTCAATCTCCTTTTTTATTGTAACTTTAGAAACTTTCCATAGTGGCTTACGTAGTGGGTCCTCAGGAGATGAATGTTGGTTGAGGGACTAAGTAGGTTCATATATTGTGTGTGTGCACATATTCACTATGGTTGGCAAACTCTGTAGCCATACTCTCTCAGTTGTTTTCCACCTATGGTGCATCCCTAATCTGTTCTCACAATTTTTAGATATGTAAGGGTGTTTAACTCATGGCTTGGAACAATCTGAAGCTAAGTGACTCAGACTGAGATTGTTTCTTTGGCTTTTTTAGCACAGTGCATTGGATCCCTACCACCTGGTACTCATGCCTTTGTGAAATCTCCTATCACATTGTATCACAGTTGGTGCCTGTGACAAATACATTACAACAGATCCCTGCACTTCTAAGTTGGCTCATCAAAGATACTATAGCTCCTCTTCCCTCTGGTCTTGTTTCTCTTGGGAGAAGACAGCTGCAAACTCTAAACAGCCCTATAAAGAGGCCCATGTGATAAGGAATGGAAGACTATAGCCAGTAGCCAGCAAGGAGCTGAGAGCCCTTTCCATCACCCATATGAGTGAAAGCAGATAGTTCTGATCCAGTCAAACCTCAGGATGAGTGCAGCACCAGCCAACATCTTGTCTTCAGTCTCATGAGAGACCCTGAGCCAGAACCAATGAGCTCAGCCACTCCAAGATTGCTGACCCTCAGAAACGATGAGAAATATTACATTCTGGTGTTTTTTAGCTTCTGACTTTTGGAATAGTTAAGGTTTATGTAACAATATAGCTGGTACAGTGGGATAAAAGAAATTCCCTCAGTATGTCAGGCAGATGTGAAGTGTGGGATCATAGTAGTTTTTAGGTCTAGAAAGAATATCCAAACAGTGGTTGTAATTTCTGATCCATTAACCCCCAGGGCCCATGGATAGATTTTAGAGATATATAAACCCTCCAAATTACATGTGGAATTATATGGTTATCATTGCAAACATGTGCCTTTTTTCTCCTCAAAACAGTCTTAGTTTTTGTTTGATTTTCATATATATATATATATATATGTATATATATATGTCACTGGTCTATGGCTCTACTATACTATCATGTTCTGTGTACATTGAGAGCAGTCAATCTCCTTTTTTATTGTAACTTTAGAAACTTTCCATAGTGGCTTACGTAGTGGGTCCTCAGGAGATGAATGTTGGTTGAGGGACTAAGTAGGTTCATATATTGTGTGTGTGCACATATTCACTATGGTTGGCAAACTCTGTAGCCATACTCTCTCAGTTGTTTTCCACCTATGGTGCATCCCTAATCTGTTCTCACAATTTTTAGATATGTAAGGGTGTTTAACTCATGGCTTGGAACAATCTGAAGCTAAGTGACTCAGACTGAGATTGTTTCTTTGGCTTTTTTAGCACAGTGCATTCAAAAGTTAAAGAGTGAAGTAGCCATTAATTAGGCATAAAAGAAAATTTCTGGACACATTTTTGGCCATTTTTTTCTATACCTCACACACAAAAAGTTGCTGTAAAAAATGATGACTTTCTCTTAATATTTTTCTTTGACTTTCAGCAGTGCAGGAAAACCATCATCTCCTCAATTTTTAAAAAAAAAAAATCATAGAGTCACTTGCTATTTTGACTGCTTATTGCTTCTGTCACAGTTTTAGAGTTGAACCTACCACAGTTACCAACATCCTGCCTGTTTTTCATAAGTAGTTAATTATAATCTCATGCAATCTTTCTGGGAACCTATATCCATTAACAAAATAGGTTTTGTTTCAATTGTAGCTATACGTTGATGGATCCCAGTTTCACCTATGTTTTCACTAAGGGCAATGCTGCTTGGACAATGGACCCAAGTGTGTTTATTTTAAGAACTTTGTGGAATTATACCTACTTGCATCTTCAAAGTAATGTTTGAAATTCCTGCTGCAATCTTGATGAGCCCCGTACTCATTCACTACTTAGCATTGTGTTGGTATTTCACAGGCCCCTGGTAACACATTCTTCTTTAATTCCACAAAAATTAGTTTCCATCTGAAAGTTACCTTTATGAAATTTCCCTTTGAAAAATATTATTTTCTCAGTTCTATTATTTTCAACATATTTACTTACATCTGGGAATGTTTCCAAAAGGAGCTTTAAGAAATTATTGTACACTCACTGGGGGCAAGGGGAATGCTTCTATTGGAAGTTCTGAATGCTGCCACATGGAGAACAAATGAGGGCAATTAATCCTGGTAATTCTCAAAGTGAAAATACTTTATAACATGAAAAATATAGATTTAGCAAATTGATTTTTCCATTTGAGACATGTTTTCTCCCTTATCTTTAGGAAATAGACATAATTGTATTTTTTTGTCAAGATACAAATACTTTGAATAAAAGAGAGGATGAAAGCAGATACATATGTTTAAGTCATATAAATAATTTATAGTCTCACAATAATGTATTATAATTTAGGCCAGATTCAGCATGGTAATTAAACTGCTCATTAAGTATCTGTTAATGCACACCCACATGTCTCTAAGTCTTCTAGGCCATTCACAGTTCTGCTCCATAGGCCCAGGGTGAATTATTCACTCTTTAATCCCTTTGGCACCATTCATTCCTCAAGTTATATATGTACACAATTAAACAATTTTTGTGCTTCCTACTCTATCTACTTTCTCTGTGCTGGGTTGTAGGAATATAGAGGTAAGCAAAGAGAAGACAATACGAACTTGAAGACTGACCCTAACTCAAACGTTAGTGCAGTTTCTATTGTGTATAAAGCAGAAAAACAGACCAAAATGTACCCAGGAAATTTCTTTTGTGCATTTTGAATGGTTCCTTCACTCCATATTTAGTGCTGCCAGGAACTTTTCACTGCACCATGATTGAAGAATTCATTGAAGTTTTCCAAGAAGAATGAATGTTGTAGAACTCATATTCATACCTACTGCCTTTGTTTTTAATCATGGAGGCTCTGGGAAGTGAGATGGGGTGAGAAGCTGAGAAGATTTTCATGGGGTGCTTATATTAGCCAAAAATTCATCCCTAAATTATTTGATAGACCACATGTGTCCATCTTATTTATAATGCCCTAATTTAATTTGAGGACTATTTATATACTGTCTTCATTTTTGGATGTTTATGCATTGTGCTTACACTTAGAAATATAAATTTGATAGAATGTAGGTAGGGGAGACAGATAAAAGGCATCTGTTATCTAGATGCTGTTAGTGGGTTAGCAGTGGTTAGCATTGATTTTGGTGGTTGGTTAGAATTTCTGAAGTTGGGCCATATGCTATGAAGAATATATTTTAGAGTAATTTTAACTATGCTAAAATCAAGGTAATAAATTTCTGAAATCTGAAACTGTAATGAAAGAAACAGAAGTGGGAAGTTGAATAAACATAAGACAGAATCAAGAAGAAAATAAAATCAGTCACTGCCTAGAGAATACCACAACACTCTTGGAAAGGTAAAAGATTGATTAAGTTATCAACTGAGAGGGCACAATTTAGGTGTATATGGCTAAAAGCATCATTAATAACCCAGGGGCCCCTTTCACGTTCCTTCTAATCACTAACCCCATCCCAAGGGTAACCACTCTCCTGGCTTCTAACACTATAGATGGTTTTGTTAATTTTCAAAGTTTATGTAAAAGGAATTATACAGTCCAAACTCTTATCCCAGGTCTGTTTTCTGCCTGTGAGATTCATCTGTATTTTAAAATGTATTTGTAAATCATTCATTCTCATTGCTATGTAGTCTACTATTCTGTGTACGCCACCTGTGTAATTATCTATTCTACCACTGATGGGAAGAAAATGAAGAACATTTTGAAAGCTACCAGTTGGGTTTCTTGAACACTATGCTGCTATGGACATTTTCTGGGCCATAAGGTAAGCATGTGCTCAGATTTAGTGAATCCTTCCACAGAGGCATTTTAATCAGTTTCAATGAGGCGGATGAACCTAGGATCTATTATACAGAGTGAAGTAAGTCAAAGAGAGAAAGATAAATATTATATACTGACATATACATATGGAATGTAGGAAGATGGTGCTAATAAATGAATATGCAGAGCAGCAGTGGAGAGGTGGACAAGGAGAACAGTCTTATGGACATTGGGGTAAGGGAGAGGAATATGCTGCAGGACTAGGGATCTCAAACAGGGGCTCTGTGGCGACCTGGAGGGATGAGACAGGGAGGGAGGTGGGAGGCAGGTTTGGGAGAAAAGTATGTATGTATACCTATGGGGTGCTTATATTAGCCAAAAATTCATCCCTAAATTATTTGATAGACCACATGTGTCCATCTTATTTATAATGCCCTAATTTAATTTGAGGACTATTTATATACTGTCTTCATTTTTGGATGTTTATGCATTGTGCTTACACTTAGAAATATAAATTTGATAGAATGTAGGTAGGGGAGACAGATAAAAGGCATCTGTTATCTAGATGCTGTTAGTGGGTTAGCAGTGGTTAGCATTGATTTTGGTGGTTGGTTAGAATTTCTGAAGTTGGGCCATATGCTATGAAGAATATATTTTAGAGTAATTTTAACTATGCTAAAATCAAGGTAATAAATTTCTGAAATCTGAAACTGTAATGAAAGAAACAGAAGTGGGAAGTTGAATAAACATAAGACAGAATCAAGAAGAAAATAAAATCAGTCACTGCCTAGAGAATACCACAACACTCTTGGAAAGGTAAAAGATTGATTAAGTTATCAACTGAGAGGGCACAATTTAGGTGTATATGGCTAAAAGCATCATTAATAACCCAGGGGCCCCTTTCACGTTCCTTCTAATCACTAACCCCATCCCAAGGGTAACCACTCTCCTGGCTTCTAACACTATAGATGGTTTTGTTAATTTTCAAAGTTTATGTAAAAGGAATTATACAGTCCAAACTCTTATCCCAGGTCTGTTTTCTGCCTGTGAGATTCATCTGTATTTTAAAATGTATTTGTAAATCATTCATTCTCATTGCTATGTAGTCTACTATTCTGTGTACGCCACCTGTGTAATTATCTATTCTACCACTGATGGGAAGAAAATGAAGAACATTTTGAAAGCTACCAGTTGGGTTTCTTGAACACTATGCTGCTATGGACATTTTCTGGGCCATAAGGTAAGCATGTGCTCAGATTTAGTGAATCCTTCCACAGAGGCATTTTAATCAGTTTCAATGAGGCGGATGAACCTAGGATCTATTATACAGAGTGAAGTAAGTCAAAGAGAGAAAGATAAATATTATATACTGACATATACATATGGAATGTAGGAAGATGGTGCTAATAAATGAATATGCAGAGCAGCAGTGGAGAGGTGGACAAGGAGAACAGTCTTATGGACATTGGGGTAAGGGAGAGGAATATGCTGCAGGACTAGGGGATCTCAAACAGGGGCTCTGTGGCGACCTGGAGGGATGAGACAGGGAGGGAGGTGGGAGGCAGGTTTGGGAGAAAAGTATGTATGTATACCTATGGTGGATTCAGATCAATGTGTGGCAGTAAGCAACAAAACCTTGTAAAAAAAATCAGTCAATCAATCACTAATTCAGCTTTTTAAAAAAACAGTAGTTGTAAAGTTTGGGTTTTTAAATACAAAGAAGTCAACACTGACTGCTTGGTAGAAGGGTAATGGATGGATCTGCAGACTGCAGATAAAATTGTGTGAGGTAATTAATGAAATATCAGCTTATGAATGATACTTCCATTGTAGTTCTATCATATTTTGTCTCCAAAAAACATCTCTTGAGGGAAAATATGTAGACATCAGCTATTGTTTTCCTAACCTCCACTTGGCACCAGTACCTGGGAAAGAGGTTCAATGAAATGGTCTAGATGTTTGGAAGTGCATCTATGTCAAAATACGCCTGACATTAAAGTATAAGTTGAAAAAAGTGCACTTCCTCGTAACCTACACAAAGTGTGCAAGTTTGTAAAAATAGTTTTCAGCAAATAATTGTTAGCTGCATGCATATTATGTTTTAGAGTTGAAATGGGGAAATTGTGAAATGGAATAGGTCCATAGGAGATATTTTCCAAGGAAAAATAATGACTACCTGGAACTTTCAAAATAGTTACTTCCCACCATTATATTGCAAATTTCCTTAAAAGGATAAGTTTTAAATAAGTGACTCTGTCACTAAACTGTGGGCTTTGAATTTATGGGAAAAACTATTATGTAATCCTAGTTATACACTCTGTTGTCTTACACTAGAATTTAATTTAGTGTGTAATTATCATTGGGGCTACAGTTGGGTTTCTTGAACACTATGCTGCTATGGACATTTTCTGGGCCATAAGGTAAGCATGTGCTCAGATTTAGTGAATCCTTCCACAGAGGCATTTTAATCAGTTTCAATGAGGCGGATGAACCTAGGATCTATTATACAGAGTGAAGTAAGTCAAAGAGAGAAAGATAAATATTATATACTGACATATACATATGGAATGTAGGAAGATGGTGCTAATAAATGAATATGCAGAGCAGCAGTGGAGAGGTGGACAAGGAGAACAGTCTTATGGACATTGGGGTAAGGGAGAGGAATATGCTGCAGGACTAGGGATCTCAAACAGGGGCTCTGTGGCGACCTGGAGGGATGAGACAGGGAGGGAGGTGGGAGGCAGGTTTGGGAGAAAAGTATGTATGTATACCTATGGTGGATTCAGATCAATGTGTGGCAGTAAGCAACAAAACCTTGTAAAAAAAATCAGTCAATCAATCACTAATTCAGCTTTTTAAAAAAACAGTAGTTGTAAAGTTTGGGTTTTTAAATACAAAGAAGTCAACACTGACTGCTTGGTAGAAGGGTAATGGATGGATCTGCAGACTGCAGATAAAATTGTGTGAGGTAATTAATGAAATATCAGCTTATGAATGATACTTCCATTGTAGTTCTATCATATTTTGTCTCCAAAAAACATCTCTTGAGGGAAAATATGTAGACATCAGCTATTGTTTTCCTAACCTCCACTTGGCACCAGTACCTGGGAAAGAGGTTCAATGAAATGGTCTAGATGTTTGGAAGTGCATCTATGTCAAAATACGCCTGACATTAAAGTATAAGTTGAAAAAAGTGCACTTCCTCGTAACCTACACAAAGTGTGCAAGTTTGTAAAAATAGTTTTCAGCAAATAATTGTTAGCTGCATGCATATTATGTTTTAGAGTTGAAATGGGGAAATTGTGAAATGGAATAGGTCCATAGGAGATATTTTCCAAGGAAAAATAATGACTACCTGGAACTTTCAAAATAGTTACTTCCCACCATTATATTGCAAATTTCCTTAAAAGGATAAGTTTTAAATAAGTGACTCTGTCACTAAACTGTGGGCTTTGAATTTATGGGAAAAACTATTATGTAATCCTAGTTATACACTCTGTTGTCTTACACTAGAATTTAATTTAGTGTTCATTTACTTAGTTATTATAGACATAACATCTTGAAATCTTATTAGATGAATAAAGAACGCAATCAAGTATTTTGTGCTTATGGTCACTTGGGCACTGGGGGTAAGGTGGGGAATAGAGGACTTCCGTCAAAGCTGAGTTCAGCATCTTAACTCTGGAACGTATCACAGGTTTGCCTTCTTCAGTTAGTACTCTAAAGTTGTTTAGGATCTGACAATACACAGAAATAGATCAAATGTCATTAGCACTAATGGTTGCTCCAAAAGAATGACAATTAAAAGTAACTTAAAACACACATTGGCATGCATACATGAATGATCTTAACATAGTGACTACTCAAACTTTAAAAGTGTACCATGGAAATTTTCTTGTTTCCAAATGGCAGAAGTTAGGGGAGGAATCATTCAACTAAATCCCATAGTGTAAAATTGTTTTTCAAAACGTTCAAATAATTCTGAAGGAATAGTCTTACTTACCATATTTTAACTTTGTTAGGTTAGGTTATGCATCTTTTTTGATTTGTTTTTGCTACGGACTGAAATTGTGTTCCCTTCCCCACCAAATTCATGCATTGAAGTCCTAAGTCCCAGCGTGACTATATTTGGACATCGGGTTTTCCGAGGTAATTAAGATTAAATGAGGTTTTAAGGGTGAAACCCTGATCTGATAGCATTAATATACTTATAAGACAAGACACCAAAGAGCTCTCTCTCTCCCTCTCCTGTCTCCACTGCCATGTGATAACACATCAAGAAGGCAGCCATCTATAAACCAGGAAGAGAACTACCACCAGGAACTGATACTGCCAGAAATTAATCTGGGACTTCTAGTCTCTCGTAGAAATTTGAGAATGTAAATCTTCGTTGTTTAAGCTTTACAATCAATAGCATTTTGTCCTCTCAGTTCAAGAACACTAAGACAGTTCATTGAAAAGATGAACCTTTGGGACTTCTCTGAAAGTCTAGTGGTTAGGACTCCAGGTATGCACTGCCTAGGGCTTGGGTTCAACCCCTGGTCAGGGAACCAAGATCCTACAGGCTGAATGATGCAGCCATAAAACAACAACAACAACAACAACAACAACAACAACAACAACAAAGCCTTTTTTAATGCTTTGTTCACAAGAAAATATTTCCTTTTAAAGAAATGAGTTCATATTGCATAGTACCTAAAGAAAAATGTAAAGTGGCATTTGAAATGTAGTATTAGCCTTTCCAGTCAGCCTTTTAGAGGTCTTAGGAAATGGTCAACACAGATCAGAAGAACCTCCTCCCCAAATAGATTGTGGGGTAATTTTTGACTGATTTGCAGACATCTAGCTCTTTGTCTCTAAATGATGACTTCCTTCCAGGAAGGGGGACTGACTCCTCAGTCAGTGACATACATTCAATCAAACATTTGATTTAAATTTTATGCTCTGTAAAACACACATTGGCATGCATACATGAATGATCTTAACATAGTGACTACTCAAACTTTAAAAGTGTACCATGGAAATTTTCTTGTTTCCAAATGGCAGAAGTTAGGGGAGGAATCATTCAACTAAATCCCATAGTGTAAAATTGTTTTTCAAAACGTTCAAATAATTCTGAAGGAATAGTCTTACTTACCATATTTTAACTTTGTTAGGTTAGGTTATGCATCTTTTTTGATTTGTTTTTGCTACGGACTGAAATTGTGTTCCCTTCCCCACCAAATTCATGCATTGAAGTCCTAAGTCCCAGCGTGACTATATTTGGACATCGGGTTTTCCGAGGTAATTAAGATTAAATGAGGTTTTAAGGGTGAAACCCTGATCTGATACCATTAATATACTTATAAGACAAGACACCAAAGAGCTCTCTCTCTCCCTCTCCTGTCTCCACTGCCATGTGATAACACATCAAGAAGGCAGCCATCTATAAACCAGGAAGAGAACTACCACCAGGAACTGATACTGCCAGAAATTAATCTGGGACTTCTAGTCTCTCGTAGAAATTTGAGAATGTAAATCTTCGTTGTTTAAGCTTTACAATCAATAGCATTTTGTCCTCTCAGTTCAAGAACACTAAGACAGTTCATTGAAAAGATGAACCTTTGGGACTTCTCTGAAAGTCTAGTGGTTAGGACTCCAGGTATGCACTGCCTAGGGCTTGGGTTCAACCCCTGGTCAGGGAACCAAGATCCTACAGGCTGAATGATGCAGCCATAAAACAACAACAACAACAACAACAACAACAACAACAACAACAAAGCCTTTTTTTATGCTTTGTTCACAAGAAAATATTTCCTTTTAAAGAAATGAGTTCATATTGCATAGTACCTAAAGAAAAATGTAAAGTGGCATTTGAAATGTAGTATTAGCCTTTCCAGTCAGCCTTTTAGAGGTCTTAGGAAATGGTCAACACAGATCAGAAGAACCTCCTCCCCAAATAGATTGTGGGGTAATTTTTGACTGATTTGCAGACATCTAGCTCTTTGTCTCTAAATGATGACTTCCTTCCAGGAAGGGGGACTGACTCCTCAGTCAGTGACATACATTCAATCAAACATTTGATTTAAATTTTATGCTCTGTAAAACCCACACTATTCATGGTAATAATACATCTACAGCCTTTAAACTCAGAAAACTTTTCTACTCCCTTGACTGTATTCCAACTAAGCCTGAACCAGTGATGTACAACTGACTCCTTTCCACTCCCATCTGCCATCCTTCTTCTATCCAGGAATATATCTCATTACAGAAATTCCAGCTTGCGTCTCAGAAGTCCTGATGTTTCAGTCTTTATTTAGCTCAGCTTTTATACAAAGATATTTTGAAATGGTAATATCACTTGTAAAGAGTCCTTTCTTCAGCTGGGACTGGTAATCGTGTTTTATATTGTTTCTGAAGTGTAACACAGGAAAGAGGTAATATTTCTTTCAAGCTGAATGCTTTCATTGTCACTGGTTTTCATTTTTCACACAGACATTGACATATTTCAGTATTGTTGGTTGTGATGCTGTGAAAGCTGGGAGCCTGGTTCATCAGCATCCTTGGCTTTTCCTCTTTTTTTTCATATAAAAATTGTAAAACTTAATGGATGATGAGTAGCTGAGCAGTCATTCTTCTTAAGTTCTTTGTGAACCTTGTACTTTGGCTGGTATCGATTTCCTTTGCCATTGTCAGCACAGCGTATTGAATCATTTTTGTGCATTTATCCTTCAAAGATCAATAAGTAACACTTTTTATAAATTTGGGGATAGAATCTAATGATCCAAGATGTACATGTGAAATCACACCAAAATAGTTATTGGGTGGGTGTTTGATAAGTTTAAGAAAACCTTTGAACATAAATATGAGGTAACTTTATAATATTATATATCAAAGTATAGGTGTCTATTTTGATAAACCTAAAAATTTTATACCTGTGAAGTATTATATGTAAAGAATATAATTATAATCTAAATTTTCAACTTAAGAATAGTTCTTATATGAATATGATTAAAAATAATGAATGTGATTAAATCAATGAATGGACAGAATGAATTATTATAGCATTATGTGAAGCTTTAATAATAGACAATAATCATAATTCTATAATTACTCTAATTTTAAAAAAACAAATATAAATCTCACTGTTAAGTCTTAATTTTACTATTGCTATCTTTATACTAATTTTCCAAAGGTATTTATGAAGATTAGAGTAATATTTTATTTCATTATTCATATCTTGAAAGATAAGTCTAAATTTTAATTTCCACATCTACCATCCTTGTTAACTATTCTCCCTTGACTGTATTCCAACTAAGCCTGAACCAGTGATGTACAACTGACTCCTTTCCACTCCCATCTGCCATCCTTCTTCTATCCAGGAATATATCTCATTACAGAAATTCCAGCTTGCGTCTCAGAAGTCCTGATGTTTCAGTCTTTATTTAGCTCAGCTTTTATACAAAGATATTTTGAAATGGTAATATCACTTGTAAAGAGTCCTTTCTTCAGCTGGGACTGGTAATCGTGTTTTATATTGTTTCTGAAGTGTAACACAGGAAAGAGGTAATATTTCTTTCAAGCTGAATGCTTTCATTGTCACTGGTTTTCATTTTTCACACAGACATTGACATATTTCAGTATTGTTGGTTGTGATGCTGTGAAAGCTGGGAGCCTGGTTCATCAGCATCCTTGGCTTTTCCTCTTTTTTTTCATATAAAAATTGTAAAACTTAATGGATGATGAGTAGCTGAGCAGTCATTCTTCTTAAGTTCTTTGTGAACCTTGTACTTTGGCTGGTATCGATTTCCTTTGCCATTGTCAGCACAGCGTATTGAATCATTTTTGTGCATTTATCCTTCAAAGATCAATAAGTAACACTTTTTATAAATTTGGGGATAGAATCTAATGATCCAAGATGTACATGTGAAATCACACCAAAATAGTTATTGGGTGGGTGTTTGATAAGTTTAAGAAAACCTTTGAACATAAATATGAGGTAACTTTATAATATTATATATCAAAGTATAGGTGTCTATTTTGATAAACCTAAAAATTTTATACCTGTGAAGTATTATATGTAAAGAATATAATTATAATCTAAATTTTCAACTTAAGAATAGTTCTTATATGAATATGATTAAAAATAATGAATGTGATTAAATCAATGAATGGACAGAATGAATTATTATAGCATTATGTGAAGCTTTAATAATAGACAATAATCATAATTCTATAATTACTCTAATTTTAAAAAAACAAATATAAATCTCACTGTTAAGTCTTAATTTTACTATTGCTATCTTTATACTAATTTTCCAAAGGTATTTATGAAGATTAGAGTAATATTTTATTTTTCATTATTCATATCTTGAAAGATAAGTCTAAATTTTAATTTTATATTTATTTTTATAAAAATCAGATCTATAATTTTTTTCAGTGCAAAAATAAATCTATGTATAATAGCCCATCAAACAATCACAAATAGAAATCCCAAGTTGTTTTCATATAATCAGATGAGTGGCCTGCAATCCAATAAAAGCTCATTGTGAAATTTTTGTATTTTCTCATTATTACCTGCTTAGAGCATGCTTAGGAGTTTCTTCAGCCTACATCAGTTTTGTCATGTAAAATACTGCCTTGCTTCCTATTTACTTCTGTCACATTGCCCCATTTCTTAACTCATGCTATGTTGCTTTGTTCATTTCTTCACTGTTACAGGAAAACAGGAATTGTAACTCTGTAGCTTCATGATTACTCGGAATGAGAATCTCTTAAATAGAATATTTAAAAGATCTGAACTCAACAAAAAAGTTCTCTTAGTCATTCTATTGTAAAAGCACTAACAGCAATTTCCCTAATGGCTCAGATGGTAAAGAATCTGCCTGTAATGCAGGAGACCCAGGTTTGATCCCTGGGTCAAGAAGATCCCCTGGAAAAGGGAATGTCGCCCCACTCCAGTATTCTTCCATGGAGAATTCCATGGACAGAGGAGGCTGGTGGGCTACAGTCTATGGGAATACAAAGAGTCAGACATGACTGAGTGACTAACACACACACAGATACAATTTAAGCTAAGATTCTTCTTAAAATCAGGAAATGCCGCTTTATTATTATTATTATTATTATTTCAAGCTACTTTCTCTTTATACAGGAAATTTGTAATAGTGTATCATAAAGTGATACTTTTAATTTATTTTGATTGGAGTATAGTTGCTTTACAGTGCTTTCTTAGCTTCACAGGAAAGTGAATCACCAATGAGAAGGGCCGAGTCATTGGAAAAGACATAGATTCTGCAAAAGATTGAAGGCAAGAAGAGAAAGGGGTGGCAGAGGATGAGATGGTCAGATGGCATCACCATTTCAATGGACATGAGTTTGAGCAAACTCTGGGATTAGTGAAGGACAGGAAAGCCTGGTGTGCTGTAGTCTATGGGGTCACAAAGATTCAGACGTGACTTAGTTGATTGAACAAAGACAATCCATATATCCCCTCTTGTTTGGATTTCCTTTTCCATTTAGGTCACCCCAGAGGATTCTCATTAGTTATCTGTTTTACATATAGGCATGTATTCATGTCAAGCCCAATCTCCCAATTTTTCCTACCTTCCTTACCTTTTTGAAATTGATTCAAGTTTCTTTTAGTGGTAAAAGGAAAGTTCTACCTGCAATTTTAGTTCTACTATGTCAATTTGAAGTGTCATTAAAAATGTTTTTCCACAAATATCTCATTTAGATATGGATATTACAGAAATGCTCTTCCTCAAAAATTTCATTTAGAGATTTATATTTTGACATAAGTACATTGTCATTTGTTTTTTCTATTGTAAAATACAGTTCCAACTTAGGATACTTTGACTTCAAATTGTTGATTCCATGATGGTGTGAAAGTGATATGAGACAGGTAGAGACTACTTAGAAATTTGAAGAGATTGAAGATCACAAATAGGATATGTGCTATGGATACCCCTTCTTTGCTAATAGTCACTATATTTTTATTGAAAACATGTTATACATACATAACTAGGTTATGCAGATATAGAAACCTATAATTCAAAGTTTATAAACTTAAAACTCAAAGAGTTCAGGTGGTTTAAAGGATAAATGCTTAAATAATCAAATGGGAAGATGCTTATAATGTCATGCAATGAATTTCCTTGAAGTTTTAATGCAAAGTATCTTTAGAATACACCAATGTTCATAATAGCATCATTCACAATGGTCAGAAGATAGAAAACCCAAATGTCCATTGATTAATGTATGGGTAAATAAAATGTGTTATATACACGCAATGAAATACTATTCAGCCTTAAAAGTATTAAGTTCTGACACATGTTACAACATGGATGAACTGTAAAACCACTATTACAAATGAAATAAGCCAAACACAGGAGAACAGCTATCTTATGATTCCTTTTATATGAGTTACCTAGACAAGACAAATTCAAAAAAAAAATGCAATGATTGAAGGCAAGAAGAGAAAGGGGTGGCAGAGGATGAGATGGTCAGATGGCATCACCATTTCAATGGACATGAGTTTGAGCAAACTCTGGGATTAGTGAAGGACAGGAAAGCCTGGTGTGCTGTAGTCTATGGGGTCACAAAGATTCAGACGTGACTTAGTTGATTGAACAAAGACAATCCATATATCCCCTCTTGTTTGGATTTCCTTTTCCATTTAGGTCACCCCAGAGGATTCTCATTAGTTATCTGTTTTACATATAGGCATGTATTCATGTCAAGCCCAATCTCCCAATTTTTCCTACCTTCCTTACCTTTTTGAAATTGATTCAAGTTTCTTTTAGTGGTAAAAGGAAAGTTCTACCTGCAATTTTAGTTCTACTATGTCAATTTGAAGTGTCATTAAAATTGTTTTTCCAAAAATAACTCTTTTAGATATGGTTATTACAGAAAAGCTCTTCAACAAAAATTTTATTTAGAGATTTATATTTTGACATAAGTACATTGTCATTTGTTTTTTCTATTGTAAAATACAGTTCCAACTTAGGATACTTTGACTTCAAATTGTTGATTCCATGATGGTGTGAAAGTGATATGAGACAGGTAGAGACTACTTAGAAATTTGAAGAGATTGAAGATCACAAATAGGATATGTGCTATGGATACCCCTTCTTTGCTAATAGTCACTATATTTTTATTGAAAACATGTTATACATACATAACTAGGTTATGCAGATATAGAAACCTATAATTCAAAGTTTATAAACTTAAAACTCAAAGAGTTCAGGTGGTTTAAAGGATAAATGCTTAAATAATCAAATGGGAAGATGCTTATAATGTCATGCAATGAATTTCCTTGAAGTTTTAATGCAAAGTATCTTTAGAATACACCAATGTTCATAATAGCATCATTCACAATGGTCAGAAGATAGAAAAAACCCAAATGTCCATTGATTAATGTATGGGTAAATAAAATGTGTTATATACACGCAATGAAATACTATTCAGCCTTAAAAGTATTAAGTTCTGACACATGTTACAACATGGATGAACTGTAAAACCACTATTACAAATGAAATAAGCCAAACACAGGAGAACAGCTATCTTATGATTCCTTTTATATGAGTTACCTAGACAAGACAAATTCATTGAGAATTAGAAATAGAATAGTAGTTATCAAGGATTAAGGAGAGGGGAGAATGGGGAACTGTTATTTAATGTGTACAGTGCTTATTTGGGATGATGAAAAAAATTCTGGAGATAACTGGTGGAGAAATTTGCACAACAATATGACTGTAGTTACTGCCACTGAATTAAACATTTGCACACTTAGTGGTTAAAATGGTAAATTTAATTCTATGAATACTACATACCATAATACATTTTAAAAGTACAAAAAAAAGTCCTCAAACTTCTGGGCTACAGAGGAACACTCATTTGAAGAATAAGGGCAGACTATATGTAGGACAGCTGATTACTGATTGCTGAGGCTGAATAGAATTTTGCTGAGTAGATACAAAGAAAAAAGGACAATTCATGCAGAACCAACAACTCAGTGGCAGGGAGATATGCAAATGCATAGCAATATTTTAGAATCTCAAATAGTTTTCTGTGATAGACAATACATGATTGTACATAAAAAAATGGAAGGAATTAACCCTGCCAAATATTAGCTGTGGTCAGGCCCTGAACAACATCTGTGGCTGATACTATTTTTAAAATATAATAGCACTATTTCCTGTCCCACACACTCTCACAGACCCTTGCTACTCTTCCACCCAGAAGGGTACCTTAATAGCTTCCCTTTTGAATCTAGGAATACTTATAACTTGCTTGTCACAGATTTGTGACCTGCTTATAAATAATAGAACATGACTAGGATAACATGCAGGATTTCTACAGGACTAACTCATAAAAGGTGAATCAACGTCCACACAGTTCCCTAGAATGATTCCCACTGGAACTGTCAGTCACACTGTAAGCCATTTGACTGCCCAGTGGCCACCATACTGCGAGGAAGCCTGAATTAACCCATTCAGAATGACCATGCAGAGTGACCACATGGAGAGGGCCTGACCCTAATATCAACAGAAGATAGAAAACCCAAATGTCCATTGATTAATGTATGGGTAAATAAAATGTGTTATATACACGCAATGAAATACTATTCAGCCTTAAAAGTATTAAGTTCTGACACATGTTACAACATGGATGAACTGTAAAACCACTATTACAAATGAAATAAGCCAAACACAGGAGAACAGCTATCTTATGATTCCTTTTATATGAGTTACCTAGACAAGACAAATTCATTGAGAATTAGAAATAGAATAGTGGTTATCAAGGATTAAGGAGAGGGGAGAATGGGGAACTGTTATTTAATGTGTACAGTGCTTATTTGGGATGATGAAAAAAATTCTGGAGATAACTGGTGGAGAAATTTGCACAACAATATGACTGTAGTTACTGCCACTGAATTAAACATTTGCACACTTAGTGGTTAAAATGGTAAATTTAATTCTATGAATACTACATACCATAATACATTTTAAAAGTACAAACAAAAGTCCGCAAACTTCTGGGCTACAGAGGAACACTCATTTGAAGAATAAGGGCAGACTATATGTAGGACAGCTGATTACTGATTGCTGAGGCTGAATAGAATTTTGCTGAGTAGATACAAAGAAAAAAGGACAATTCATGCAGAACCAACAACTCAGTGGCAGGGAGATATGCAAATGCATAGCAATATTTTAGAATCTCAAATAGTTTTCTGTGATAGACAATACATGATTGTACATAAAAAAATGGAAGGAATTAACCCTGCCAAATATTAGCTGTGGTCAGGCCCTGAACAACATCTGTGGCTGATACTATTTTTAAAATATAATAGCACTATTTCCTGTCCCACACACTCTCACAGACCCTTGCTACTCTTCCACCCAGAAGGGTACCTTAATAGCTTCCCTTTTGAATCTAGGAATACTTATAACTTGCTTGTCACAGATTTGTGACCTGCTTATAAATAATAGAACATGACTAGGATAACATGCAGGATTTCTACAGGACTAACTCATAAAAGGTGAATCAACGTCCACACAGTTCCCTAGAATGATTCCCACTGGAACTGTCAGTCACACTGTAAGCCATTTGACTGCCCAGTGGCCACCATACTGCGAGGAAGCCTGAATTAACCCATTCAGAATGACCATGCAGAGTGACCACATGGAGAGGGCCTGACCCTAATATGGAGGGCAGACTCTTAGCCAGCACCAAGCTGCTCCAGCTCCTCACTCTTCCAGGTCCAATTACTGCAGTTTCATGAGGGACCATGAGTCTGTAGTCAACCCAAGATCTTCCCCAATTCCAGACCCACAGACGCCATCAAAGACAAGAAAAGGATTGCTTTTCTAAGCTACTGAGTTTTGGGGTAATTTGCTACACAGGTACAGCACAGTTAATAGTCAGATATCAGGTTTTCGAGTTGAACTTGACTGCTTGCTATCAATATTTATTGTGCATCCCTTGCTTTTTACCTTTGCTCATACTCCTTTCTTTACCCGAATTGCTTCCCACTGAGATTTCTATTAAAAGTCTTTATTCTTTAAGGCTCAGTTACAAAGTACCCTGTGATGACCCCTAGCTCTTCTAAGTGAAAATCATCATGTCATCTTTTGAATAACCATTTTTTTTTACTGTGCAGGTGACATATATGACAATCTACACCATTTTTGGAATTTTCTATGTTGCCCTTTAACAGAATGTGGAAGATGTGACACCAGGTATTGTACTTTATCTTGCCTTCCTGGTCTTTGCAATGTCCAATACTCTGTTTTATAGTTAGTGTATCAAAACTGCTTGAAAATCGTTAATGAAGGTGTGGAAAATGCATAGAACACTGAAAATTTCAATTTGTGGAAAATTATTTTCACTAATTTAGATAATACTTTTCTCTATCATGAACTTACCTCTGTTCTTCATTTTAAACATAAATGTGAATGAAAATTGAGGTTATTTTATTTGGTTTTACCTAAGATGGCTAATTTGAAAAAGCAGTCAAAATATTCAGAAAGGTCAGTGAACTGTCGAGAATTCTTGTCCTAACTGTATAATCAGAACTTTTGTGTCTATGTAAACCCCACACTCACAGACCCTTCCCTTAGGGTACCTTAATAGCTTCCCTTTGAATCTAGGAATACTTATAACTTGCTTGTCACAGATTTGTGACCTTCTTATAAATAATAGAACATGACTAGGATAACATGCAGGATTTCTACAGGACTAACTCATAAAAGGTGAATCAACGTCCACACAGTTCCCTAGAATGATTCCCACTGGAACTGTCAGTCACACTGTAAGCCATTTGACTGCCCAGTGGCCACCATACTGCGAGGAAGCCTGAATTAACCCATTCAGAATGACCATGCAGAGTGACCACATGGAGAGGGCCTGACCCTAATATGGAGGGCAGACTCTTAGCCAGCACCAAGCTGCTCCAGCTCCTCACTCTTCCAGGTCCAATTACTGCAGTTTCATGAGGGACCATGAGTCTGTAGTCAACCCAAGATCTTCCCCAATTCCAGACCCACAGACGCCATCAAAGACAAGAAAAGGATTGCTTTTCTAAGCTACTGAGTTTTGGGGTAATTTGCTACACAGGTACAGCACAGTTAATAGTCAGATATCAGGTTTTCGAGTTGAACTTGACTGCTTGCTATCAATATTTATTGTGCATCCCTTGCTTTTTACCTTTGCTCATACTCCTTTCTTTACCCGAATTGCTTCCCACTGAGATTTCTATTAAAAGTCTTTATTCTTTAAGGCTCAGTTACAAAGTACCCTGTGATGACCCCTAGCTCTTCTAAGTGAAAATCATCATGTCATCTTTTGAATAACCATTTTTTTTTACTGTGCAGGTGACATATATGACAATCTACACCTTTTTTGGAATTTTCTATGTTGCCCTTTAACAGAATGTGGAAGATGTGACACCAGGTATTGTACTTTATCTTGCCTTCCTGGTCTTTGCAATGTCCAATACTCTGTTTTATAGTTAGTGTATCAAAACTGCTTGAAAATCGTTAATGAAGGTGTGGAAAATGCATAGAACACTGAAAATTTCAATTTGTGGAAAATTATTTTCACTAATTTAGATAATACTTTTCTCTATCATGAACTTACCTCTGTTCTTCATTTTAAACATAAATGTGAATGAAAAATTGAGGTTATTTTATTTGGTTTTTACCTAAGATGGCTAATTTGAAAAAGCAGTCAAAATATTCAGAAAGGTCAGTGAACTGTCGAGAATTCTTGTCCTAACTGTATAATCAGAACTTTTGTGTCTATGTAAACCAGACGGACTTTACTTTTAATAACAACTCATCTAAATTTTGGAAACCACCCAGGAAAATATCGGCTGTCCTGACAGCCAAGTTTCCCACCAATTTGCTGGCAGCAGTGGATGCTGAGAAATGAATGCAGGAATTGCTTTTGTATTCTAAGGCTTCATCATCCTTTAAGCTAAACAAATGACAATCAAGCACACTTCCAGCAAATACACTTTCCTCATACTGACCTCCACAAAATCATTCGTGAGGCAGCAACCATACTTTTCTTTCGATTAAAAAGTTCTGCTAGACCTGAGGTAATTAGCAAAGTAATAGAGATATCTAGCAATACAGCCATAAAATAAATGTGTTAAAGATCATCAGATTTAAGAAACGCTGATCTGAGTTCTACTAGGGGTCGTGATTTTATGCTTTCATAAGAATGCTAAGACTTGTTCAGTGAAAGCACTGGATGAAGGAAGCTTGGGAATTTGCTCTTTTTTGTTTTTTTTTAGACAAAAGGAGGAAAATAAAGAGATATAAAATCTGGAATTCTTATACTTTTCACTCATTGCTTTCAGGTTTTGTTCCACTGTCTCAGCTACTAGTCTGTGGTGTTTAGAATTAACCTGTGAGGTGAGACTTGAAATGAAATCAGTTTAATTTATAACACAGGTTGGAAGGGAAATGGGAGAAGTACAAGGAAAGCCAGTGACATCTACTGCTTTTATGGAGGTTAAGCGTGGTTGTCAAGGAAAAACAGCCAATGTCAGACCTTTGCTGAGTTACAAAGTACCCTGTGATGACCCCTAGCTCTTCTAAGTGAAAATCATCATGTCATCTTTTGAATAACCATTTTTTTTTACTGTGCAGGTGACATATATGACAATCTACACCATTTTTGGAATTTTCTATGTTGCCCTTTAACAGAATGTGGAAGATGTGACACCAGGTATTGTACTTTATCTTGCCTTCCTGGTCTTTGCAATGTCCAATACTCTGTTTTATAGTTAGTGTATCAAAACTGCTTGAAAATCGTTAATGAAGGTGTGGAAAATGCATAGAACACTGAAAATTTCAATTTGTGGAAAATTATTTTCACTAATTTAGATAATACTTTTCTCTATCATGAACTTACCTCTGTTCTTCATTTTAAACATAAATGTGAATGAAAATTGAGGTTATTTTATTTGGTTTTTACCTAAGATGGCTAATTTGAAAAAGCAGTCAAAATATTCAGAAAGGTCAGTGAACTGTCGAGAATTCTTGTCCTAACTGTATAATCAGAACTTTTGTGTCTATGTAAACCAGACGGACTTTACTTTTAATAACAACTCATCTAAATTTTGGAAACCACCCAGGAAAATATCGGCTGTCCTGACAGCCAAGTTTCCCACCAATTTGCTGGCAGCAGTGGATGCTGAGAAATGAATGCAGGAATTGCTTTTGTATTCTAAGGCTTCATCATCCTTTAAGCTAAACAAATGACAATCAAGCACACTTCCAGCAAATACACTTTCCTCATACTGACCTCCACAAAATCATTCGTGAGGCAGCAACCATACTTTTCTTTCGATTAAAAAGTTCTGCTAGACCTGAGGTAATTAGCAAAGTAATAGAGATATCTAGCAATACAGCCATAAAATAAATGTGTTAAAGATCATCAGATTTAAGAAACGCTGATCTGAGTTCTACTAGGGGTCGTGATTTTATGCTTTCATAAGAATGCTAAGACTTGTTCAGTGAAAGCACTGGATGAAGGAAGCTTGGGAATTTGCTCTTTTTTTTTTTTAGACAAAAGGAGGAAAATAAAGAGATATAAAATCTGGAATTCTTATACTTTTCACTCATTGCTTTCAGGTTTTGTTCCACTGTCTCAGCTACTAGTCTGTGGTGTTTAGAATTAACCTGTGAGGTGAGACTTGAAATGAAATCAGTTTAATTTATAACACAGGTTGGAAGGGAAATGGGAGAAGTACAAGGAAAGCCAGTGACATCTACTGCTTTTATGGAGGTTAAGCGTGGTTGTCAAGGAAAAACAGCCAATGTCAGACCTTTGCTGTTCCTCCACAATATTATTGTAATGGTAGCACAACCTAGGGACAGGCAGATGCACAATATTTGACCTTACTTTTAGCAGACTTCAACACTGTGGAAGTTTAAGAAATAAAAGATGGTAAAACTATTGTAAGAGAGTGAGTTTTATTGTCTCAATAAAATATTTTTTCGCATTTTTCCCTTGTCCTCATCAATTTCTCCTAGAAGCTAATTTTTTAAATTGTGATATAAAAACTATCTGATATTTCCTTGCTTTGTCTAAGTATCTATATCACTGATAACTGTTAAAGTATATAAGGAGATGTAGTAAAAATGTTCTCAGGTCAAATACTGATGTTTATTGCAAAGAAAAAAAGACAATTTGGAAATGAGTTTTATTCCAGATTTTCTCTGTATTCAGAGCAGGCAGAAAAACTCTATAGTTGTGAAAAGACATTTTAGAAAAAGATAAAGTCATTTAATTAACTTTAAGCTTGTAATGAGCCTTCTGATTATGACTCTTGCAAGAGGAGTTTTCCCTTGGCCTGGATCTCAGTGTCCTTATTCCCAGTCACTCTGTTCTCTGTGAATCCTGTCCTAGGAAATGAGCAGGATGGCAGCCCTGCTGGTAGAAGGTAGGAGAGAGACATATTCTTTTCTTTAAATATCGACATCATTTGGAATTACTGACAACTACCTTTGTACTTACACAATAGAATTACTGTAAGAAAGGTTACCTTGGGAATTTTAATAGAAAGGATTATAACTTTAAGATCTGCATGAAATTTATTATGCATTATTATGAAATTATTTCTGAATTATCTAGGGAAATTTGAAATTATTTCTGAATTACCCAGGGAAATTTGAAATAGGCCCTGTGGGAATTCTTTTGTAAGTCAATTTTACTCTTCAGATGAGGATGGATTGGATAAGGGGTGGAGAAGAAGAGTTGAAACAGTGGTCAAATAAATCATTCCCATGTAAGAAGTAGGTCACTTAGCAATGGTTATCTTTTTAAAAACCAAAAGATGTCTATTGCCATGACAAAATGTTCTATGAATATAACTCATATTGGAAAATCGCTATGTCTTGATTGCATTCATTTACCCATCAGGGATTTATAACTGAGATATAAATATTTCATTGAATTTTTAATAAAACCTTAATGTGCATGATATACAGAGAGTACACTACTATTTGAAAGCCCTGATATATGTAAACTCCAGCAGTTTTGAGATGGATCAATAAATTTCATGACTTTGTGTTATGAGGGCTTAGTATCATCTTGTCATTTACCATCCATTTCTCAAGAGAAAATAACTACAATTAAAGTCTTGCACTGTGTTTTTGGTAAGAAACCAAATATCTCCCAGACATATCACTGTCTGGAATATCCAATATGTCTGTGGCCTGATGGCTTTTTTTTTTTTTAATTTCAGTTTACTCAGATTAAAATCAGGAGAGTGGAATATAGCAAACGCCTTTTGGTGTGTCATAAAACAAGACAGTAAATAGAGCCTGGAAATTATTCTATGAGAAAGTAGAATTTCTAGAATATATCAAATATGATGCAATAGGTCCGATATTATGACATCAAGTGACAAGATCCTATGAATTGCAAATGCCCTTATTAATGCCACATGGGAAGTGAAAACACAATGCTTCTAATGATTTCTATTGGAGTGTTGTCTAATGCTGAATTTATAAAGTAAGTTTTGAACTGAGTATTTCTAAATTCTTTTCTTGTTTTGAAATGCATTTCCCTCATGTTTGTGAATAAGAGCAATACATGAAATTTAAAGTAGAGTAGACTGACTCTATTAGAAAATTCCAATTCCATGAAAATTCTATTGTATATTTCACTTTTGGTGGTAATACCTGGTAAACAGTTGGAAGAATAAAAGTGATAATACAAGCTCTCCTTAAAATGACATCCATTCATTTAAAATTCGATTGATTTTCTAATTGGAATACCTGGTAACAGTAAAAATCAGGCAAGAGATAGGCAAGGTGATAAATTACCAAGCTCTCCTTAAACACTGACATCTACTTTTCATTTTAAAATTGGAGAGATTTTGGTCAAATAAATCATTCCCATGTAAGAAGTAGGTCACTTAGCAATGGTTATCTTTTTAAAAACCAAAAGATGTCTATTGCCATGACAAAATGTTCTATGAATATAACTCATATTGGAAAATCGCTATGTCTTGATTGCATTCATTTACCCATCAGGGATTTATAACTGAGATATAAATATTTCATTGAATTTTTAATAAAACCTTAATGTGCATGATATACAGAGAGTACACTACTATTTGAAAGCCCTGATATATGTAAACTCCAGCAGTTTTGAGATGGATCAATAAATTTCATGACTTTGTGTTATGAGGGCTTAGTATCATCTTGTCATTTACCATCCATTTCTCAAGAGAAAATAACTACAATTAAAGTCTTGCACTGTGTTTTTGGTAAGAAACCAAATATCTCCCAGACATATCACTGTCTGGAATATCCAATATGTCTGTGGCCTGATGGCTTTTTTTTTTTTTAATTTCAGTTTACTCAGATTAAAATCAGGAGAGTGGAATATAGCAAACGCCTTTTGGTGTGTCATAAAACAAGACAGTAAATAGAGCCTGGAAATTATTCTATGAGAAAGTAGAATTTCTAGAATATATCAAATATGATGCAATAGGTCCGATATTATGACATCAAGTGACAAGATCCTATGAATTGCAAATGCCCTTATTAATGCCACATGGGAAGTGAAAACACAATGCTTCTAATGATTTCTATTGGAGTGTTGTCTAATGCTGAATTTATAAAGTAAGTTTTGAACTGAGTATTTCTAAATTCTTTTCTTGTTTTGAAATGCATTTCCCTCATGTTTGTGAATAAGAGCAATACATGAAATTTAAAGTAGAGTAGACTGACTCTATTAGAAAATTCCAATTCCATGAAAAATTCTATTGTATATTTCACTTTTGGTGGTAATACCTGGTAAACAGTAAAAAATCAGGGGCAAGAGAATAAGGCAAGGTGATAAATTACCAAGCTCTCCTTAAACACTGACATCTACTTTTTCATTTTAAAATTGGAGAGATTTTCTAGAATTCAGAATCTAGCTGATCTATCAGTAGACTTGTGCTATGTTTTAATGAGATTCCAAATATTTATGTGTGATGCTCTGTGCTCTGTAAATTGGATAACATTGCAAAGTACTTCACTAGAAAATATGAATTATTTATGTACTTCATTTATTTTGACCTAAATTACTCAATGGACTTAGTGTGTTTGCATGGATATTTATTCTCTCTCTCTCTTTTTTTTTTTTTTTTTTGGTAAAATGTCATATGCTGAAGGGTAGCTAAACACCTCCATTTTCAGTCATTTTTTGTCCTTTGCATAACAGATATTAATGCTGTAAGGTCACCTTGAATTAAATAATATACAAAAAATGCCTTCAGTTTGTTGTACCAACCTCAGTTGGTTTACAAATGCTATTGACATCATCTGGAGATTAACCAAAGTTTAATACTGAATTCTGTGCATTTGCCAGGAGCTTAAATGTTGGAAGGACTGTTATTCAGGTTTTTTTTAATTGTATTTCTTAAGACCCTTAAAAATTTCTTTCAAAAAAGTTTACTTTTGTATCATAAAATCTGGAGAATGAGTGACAGCTGAAAAAAAGTACACTATTCAGTGAAGATTCAAGCAATCATCAGATTTAAATACTTTGATACTATCAATCCAGTTTTAATCTTAGATTATCATTGCATTATAAAAAAATCAATATAAGCTTTCCTTATATGGAGCTCTATTTCATTCTTGATTCCTCCTAATTCATTGTAGACCTATTTAATGTGAGTCAGGAGGTGTTTTACACTGCTTTTAGAAAGGAAAGAGTAATCTTTTACTGGGAAAATTTCATTCTAACTTCATATTAATTATTCTCTTAAACAAAACTTGAAGTCTCTTTTTAAATGTGTCAGATTCAGTTTTCCTTTGGACGTCTTTAAAGTTTAAGTCTCTTCTATATCTATTGAGAATGTGCTCTCAGGGGCAGAGAATATGATAGCAACTTTAGGATTGACTGGTTAGCCTCAATTGAATGGGGGAAAATGATTTTTTAAAATGTCTTCTCAGGCCTTGCACACAGATTGGCACTTTCTAGGTACTCAATTGAATGGGGATAAGAATTTTGACTCATGGTAAACAGTAAAAATCAGGGCAAGAGAATAAGGCAAGGTGATAAATTACCAAGCTCTCCTTAAACACTGACATCTACTTTTCATTTTAAAATTGAGATTTTCTAGAATTCTGATCTATCAGTAGACTTGTGCTATGTTTTAATGAGATTCCAAATATTTATGTGTGATGCTCTGTGCTCTGTAAATTGGATAACATTGCAAAGTACTTCACTAGAAAATATGAATTATTTATGTACTTCATTTATTTTGACCTAAATTACTCAATGGACTTAGTGTGTTTGCATGGATATTTATTCTCTCTCTCTCTTTTTTTTTTTTTTTTTTGGTAAAATGTCATATGCTGAAGGGTAGCTAAACACCTCCATTTTCAGTCATTTTTTGTCCTTTGCATAACAGATATTAATGCTGTAAGGTCACCTTGAATTAAATAATATACAAAAAATGCCTTCAGTTTGTTGTACCAACCTCAGTTGGTTTACAAATGCTATTGACATCATCTGGAGATTAACCAAAGTTTAATACTGAATTCTGTGCATTTGCCAGGAGCTTAAATGTTGGAAGGACTGTTATTCAGGTTTTTTTTAATTGTATTTCTTAAGACCCTTAAAAATTTCTTTCAAAAAAGTTTACTTTTGTATCATAAAATCTGGAGAATGAGTGACAGCTGAAAAAAAGTACACTATTCAGTGAAGATTCAAGCAATCATCAGATTTAAATACTTTGATACTATCAATCCAGTTTTAATCTTAGATTATCATTGCATTATAAAAAAATCAATATAAGCTTTCCTTATATGGAGCTCTATTTCATTCTTGATTCCTCCTAATTCATTGTAGACCTATTTAATGTGAGTCAGGAGGTGTTTTACACTGCTTTTAGAAAGGAAAGAGTAATCTTTTACTGGGAAAATTTCATTCTAACTTCATATTAATTATTCTCTTAAACAAAACTTGAAGTCTCTTTTTAAATGTGTCAGATTCAGTTTTCCTTTGGACGTCTTTAAAGTTTAAGTCTCTTCTATATCTATTGAGAATGTGCTCTCAGGGGCAGAGAATATGATAGCAACTTTAGGATTGACTGGTTAGCCTCAATTGAATGGGGGAAAATGATTTTTTAAAATGTCTTCTCAGGCCTTGCACACAGATTGGCACTTTCTAGGTACTCAAAGGTGTTAGACTATTGAAGGAGAGGATCTCCTCAAGAATTTTGACTCATGGTTCAGGCATGTGGTCCTGTGTCATTATCTCAATTTTTATTTTACTGACCATACATTGTGAATATTTGACTATAAAGATACACTGTTAAAAATTCGATATTAAACATTAATATGGATATAGCTCACATTGGGGCTTACTTGTATGTATTACAGTCATTCCACATCTTAACACTGCAAGAGCTAAACCACTCTAACTGACCATATTATTTGCGTTATCCTCAGGAAAACTTGGGAAGGAGGGAAATTTTGGTCCCTGAGAAACAAAGAAAGCAGATGGAGTAGACTGACTAGGAGGTGAAGTGAGAGTCAAAAATACCATCCAGTAAGGGAAACAGCAAAGATGATCAAGTCAGTGGAAACTGCTGTATCCAAAAGCACCGAAAATGGTGACTAGGGAAAGGTATACTTTTCAGAATAATATATGTCAATCATTCAAATAAATGGGAGTTTTCTTGAGAATAGGGAGCGATGGATTCTTCTGGAACTTTAAGAAAGAGAGAAGAGGGAGGAGGGAAGAAAAACTAAGGTAGGCTGTGAGGCTGGTGAATGTTTGGAGGCCAGTTTAATGGTTATTTAACTCTAGTCATTTAGTCTTCACTGCCCAAGTCCCTTACCTTACCTGGAGGAAAGATATGAAGCTGGGGAGGGACACACCAAGTAAAATGAAGCCATTGGTGAGGTTACTTTTTATTGCTTTTCTCTGCACTTTTGTCCCAGTTTTGCATCTCAGGACTCTTCCCAGGTCTTTCTTCCACATCTACCAGCCCATCCTCTTTCTGTCCTCTATTAGGAATCAGATTTTACAATTTTGGGCTTTTTAGAAAGGAAAGAGTAATCTTTACTGGGAAAATTTCATTCTAACTTCATATTAATTATTCTCTTAAACAAAACTTGAAGTCTCTTTTTAAATGTGTCAGATTCAGTTTTCCTTTGGACGTCTTTAAAGTTTAAGTCTCTTCTATATCTATTGAGAATGTGCTCTCAGGGGCAGAGAATATGATAGCAACTTTAGGATTGACTGGTTAGCCTCAATTGAATGGGGGAAAATGATTTTTTAAAATGTCTTCTCAGGCCTTGCACACAGATTGGCACTTTCTAGGTACTCAAAGGTGTTAGACTATTGAAGGAGAGGATCTCCTCAAGAATTTTGACTCATGGTTCAGGCATGTGGTCCTGTGTCATTATCTCAATTTTTATTTTACTGACCATACATTGTGAATATTTGACTATAAAGATACACTGTTAAAAATTCGATATTAAACATTAATATGGATATAGCTCACATTGGGGCTTACTTGTATGTATTACAGTCATTCCACATCTTAACACTGCAAGAGCTAAACCACTCTAACTGACCATATTATTTGCGTTATCCTCAGGAAAACTTGGGAAGGAGGGAAATTTTGGTCCCTGAGAAACAAAGAAAGCAGATGGAGTAGACTGACTAGGAGGTGAAGTGAGAGTCAAAAATACCATCCAGTAAGGGAAACAGCAAAGATGATCAAGTCAGTGGAAACTGCTGTATCCAAAAGCACCGAAAATGGTGACTAGGGAAAGGTATACTTTTCAGAATAATATATGTCAATCATTCAAATAAATGGGAGTTTTCTTGAGAATAGGGAGCGATGGATTCTTCTGGAACTTTAAGAAAGAGAGAAGAGGGAGGAGGGAAGAAAAACTAAGGTAGGCTGTGAGGCTGGTGAATGTTTGGAGGCCAGTTTAATGGTTATTTAACTCTAGTCATTTAGTCTTCACTGCCCAAGTCCCTTACCTTACCTGGAGGAAAGATATGAAGCTGGGGGAGGGGACACACCAAGTAAAATGAAGCCATTGGTGAGGTTACTTTTTATTGCTTTTCTCTGCACTTTTGTCCCAGTTTTGCATCTCAGGACTCTTCCCAGGTCTTTCTTCCACATCTACCAGCCCATCCTCTTTCTCAAGTCCTCTATTAGGCAGAATCCTAACTTCTTTCTTATTTTTTCCATCAATTTGGATTTTAAGAGAAATTTCATCATTAACTACAGAGAATCAGTTTTCAGAAACTCCCAAGGTAAAGCATTTCAAAACTCACTAGAAAAAAGAAAGTAACTTCTGACACTAGAAATGAAAGCTGTTCCTCATATAAAGTAAATCACTACTGAGTTTGCATTATCTAGTTGTCATGAGTTATCACCTCTCCTTTGCTCAACTTGCTTCATTGACTTAAAAATTTCAGGAAATTTCCTATATTGAGATTAGTTTATAATTTTATTTTTGGTATAGTAAAAATTCTTTACAGATTGTACATTGATCAGGGATCATCCATCTCTTCATCAGCATATACATATACCCAGGCTAGCGTGGCATGTGGTAGAGCATGACATTAAAGGTTGCAGGTACTGGAGCCAGACATCTGGGGTACACTCTGGCTCTGCCATCTTGTGACCTTGGACATCTAATTAACCTCTCTCTGTCTCAGTACAATGAGATACTAAGAATCCCAATAATGCTCTGGTACCAAATAAGGATAATAATCAATAATAATCATTCCTCCCAGGCAAGATTATTATTGAGAGCTAAAGGATTTACACATGCAAAGTCTTCAGAAACCTCCTTCACGTGCACTGCTTTCATTCTGCTGCTATTGTGATTATTATTGATGGTGGTAAAGGTAGAACTTAATAACTATTGAAGGAAAAAGGGAAAGATCAGAGTTTTCATAGATTTGTTAGAAACAAATAAGATATGCTAAGTCACTGTGTCTGACTCTTTGAACCCCAGGTTCCTCTATCAGTGGGATTCTCTAGGCAAGAATACTGGAGTGGGTTGGCATTTCCTTCTCCCAAAGGGAAAGTTCCCAAACCAGGGATCAAACCCACATCTTTCATGTCTGCTGCATTGACTGGCTGCTTCTTTACCACTAGTGCCACGCAGAAAGCCCTAAAACAGCTCACAACATTAAAAAGAAAGATTGTTAATCGTTACTAGAGACAAGGATATTCATATTGAAGACTAGTGTCAAGAATCTTTGCCCTTCTTTGTTCCTCACTAGGCTGGCGGAAGCATAGAGTTTTGTAGACACTTTGCCTTTGCCCTCTACCACACCTAAACACCTTTGGTCTAACACATTCTCAACAATGCCTCAAGCAATGTATTGAAAATCCTTTTCCTAAGACCCCACCCAAGATTTCTTCTGCTTAGCATGTGTTGTCCTTATCACGGCATGTTACAGCTTTTCTCAAGGTCTCAACATATGGATTTTAAGAGAATTTCTTTTGTCAAGAAACTCCCAAGGTAAAGCATTTAAAAAAAAATAATTGAAAAAACTGTTCCTCATATAAAGTAAATCACTACTGAGTTTGCATTATCTAGTTGTCATGAGTTATCACCTCTCCTTTGCTCAACTTGCTTCATTGACTTAAAAATTTCAGGAAATTTCCTATATTGAGATTAGTTTATAATTTTATTTTTGGTATAGTAAAAATTCTTTACAGATTGTACATTGATCAGGGATCATCCATCTCTTCATCAGCATATACATATACCCAGGCTAGCGTGGCATGTGGTAGAGCATGACATTAAAGGTTGCAGGTACTGGAGCCAGACATCTGGGGTACACTCTGGCTCTGCCATCTTGTGACCTTGGACATCTAATTAACCTCTCTCTGTCTCAGTACAATGAGATACTAAGAATCCCAATAATGCTCTGGTACCAAATAAGGATAATAATCAATAATAATCATTCCTCCCAGGCAAGATTATTATTGAGAGCTAAAGGATTTACACATGCAAAGTCTTCAGAAACCTCCTTCACGTGCACTGCTTTCATTCTGCTGCTATTGTGATTATTATTGATGGTGGTAAAGGTAGAACTTAATAACTATTGAAGGAAAAAGGGAAAGATCAGAGTTTTCATAGATTTGTTAGAAACAAATAAGATATGCTAAGTCACTGTGTCTGACTCTTTGAACCCCAGGTTCCTCTATCAGTGGGATTCTCTAGGCAAGAATACTGGAGTGGGTTGGCATTTCCTTCTCCAAGGAATGTTCCCAAACCAGGGATCAAACCCACATCTTTCATGTCTGCTGCATTGACTGGCTGCTTCTTTACCACTAGTGCCACGCAGAAAGCCCTAAAACAGCTCACAACATTAAAAAGAAAGATTGTTAATCGTTACTAGAGACAAGGATATTCATATTGAAGACTAGTGTCAAGAATCTTTGCCCTTCTTTGTTCCTCACTAGGCTGGCGGAAGCATAGAGTTTTGTAGACACTTTGCCTTTGCCCTCTACCACACCTAAACACCTTTGGTCTAACACATTCTCAACAATGCCTCAAGCAATGTATTGAAAATCCTTTTCCTAAGACCCCACCCAAGATTTCTTCTGCTTAGCATGTGTTGTCCTTATCACGGCATGTTACAGCTTTTCTCAAGGTAACTAACATGTGGAATGCTCATCCAAGATATTAATAGTGTTTCATTTTTAACCTTTCCATTTGCAAATCTGGCAGACTGGACTTGATTCCTGAATTTGCACAACTTCTTGGAGTCTTTAATACCTTAATGTATTTGAAGATTTCTTTAAAAATTAAAATAACACTATGCATACTTTGCAAATATGTTTCAGCCTGTAATCTTTTCTAATTCTTAACACCTTTTAAAACTGCTTGAAGTAGTGCAAAATGGAGTTTGTTCAAACAAGTTAAGTACATGATTTCTGTTCTCCTCATGGAAAAGTAACCTGGTTTGGAAGATCCCCTGCAGTAGGAAGGGCAACCCTGTATTCTCGCCTGGAAAATTCCATGGATAGAGGAGCCTGGCAGGCTACAGTTCATGGGGTTGCAAATAGTCAAACACAACTGTGTTCTACGCACACATTTGTACTTTGTCTGCTTCTATTGCCCAACTAATATATGAATCTCTATGATCACTTTATTTAATAATGTTTGAGTGATAACCATATGCTAGACCAAATACAAGACTCTGAGAATAAAAGATAAACAAGATACGAGTCACATCCAATTGAACTTATTTTCTAAAACAGTACTTCTCATAAAATCTTTATAAAAATATGCACTGTTGTAATCTTGATTCCCGAAACTCGTTCTGAGAGACTTACTCAGTGGGTTTGGCAGAAAGTCGTTTGCTCTGAGTAGTTTCTGATCCACTTCATTAGAATGAAACTGGTATATTAATTTGGACTCTTTTAGTTACAAGTACCAAAAATCTATTCAACCCCTGCTGTCATTGACTGGCTGCTTCTTTACCACTAGTGCCACGCAGAAAGCCCTAAAACAGCTCACAACATTAAAAGAAAGATTGTTAATCGTTACTAGAGACAAGGATATTCATATTGAAGACTAGTGTCAAGAATCTTTGCCCTTCTTTGTTCCTCACTAGGCTGGCGGAAGCATAGAGTTTTGTAGACACTTTGCCTTTGCCCTCTACCACACCTAAACACCTTTGGTCTAACACATTCTCAACAATGCCTCAAGCAATGTATTGAAAATCCTTTTCCTAAGACCCCACCCAAGATTTCTTCTGCTTAGCATGTGTTGTCCTTATCACGGCATGTTACAGCTTTTCTCAAGGTAACTAACATGTGGAATGCTCATCCAAGATATTAATAGTGTTTCATTTTTAACCTTTCCATTTGCAAATCTGGCAGACTGGACTTGATTCCTGAATTTGCACAACTTCTTGGAGTCTTTAATACCTTAATGTATTTGAAGATTTCTTTAAAAATTAAAATAACACTATGCATACTTTGCAAATATGTTTCAGCCTGTAATCTTTTCTAATTCTTAACACCTTTTAAAACTGCTTGAAGTAGTGCAAAATGGAGTTTGTTCAAACAAGTTAAGTACATGATTTCTGTTCTCCTCATGGAAAAGTAACCTGGTTTGGAAGATCCCCTGCAGTAGGAAGGGCAACCCTGTATTCTCGCCTGGAAAATTCCATGGATAGAGGAGCCTGGCAGGCTACAGTCCATGGGGTTGCAAATAGTCAAACACAACTGTGTTCTACGCACACATTTGTACTTTGTCTGCTTCTATTGCCCAACTAATATATGAATCTCTATGATCACTTTATTTAATAATGTTTGAGTGATAACCATATGCTAGACCAAATACAAGACTCTGAGAATAAAAGATAAACAAGATACGAGTCACATCCAATTGAACTTATTTTCTAAAACAGTACTTCTCATAAAATCTTTATAAAAATATGCACTGTTGTAATCTTGATTCCCGAAACTCGTTCTGAGAGACTTACTCAGTGGGTTTGGCAGAAAGTCGTTTGCTCTGAGTAGTTTCTGATCCACTTCATTAGAATGAAACTGGTATATTAATTTGGACTCTTTTAGTTACAAGTACCAAAAAAATCTATTCAACTTGCCTAAGCAAAATCAGAAAATTTTTATCCAACAAGATGGTAAAGTCTAAGCATGGCTACATCAGGGTCCTAAAATAATATTTTAAGGAAATCATCTCTCTCCTTCTGTTGGCTGTTTACTTTCTCTTTGTTGACCTAATTCTTAGGCAGACTCTTCCATTATAAAAGCCCTTAACAGTTTTAGGTATACATTCTCAGAGTTTCCAGGATGATCCCCTGGAGAAGGGATAGGCTACCCATGCCAGTATTCTTGGGTTTCCCTGGTGGCTCAGATGATAAAGAATCTGCCTGTAATGGGGGAGACCTGACCTGGGCTTTAATCCATGGGTTGGGAACATCTCCTGGAGAAAGGAAAAACTACCCACTCCAGTATTCTTGCCTGGAGAATTCCATAACTTGTCCATGGGGTTTCAGAGTGAGACATGACTGAACAACTTGACTTTCTCACAGTTAAGCAAAAGGAGAAAAATAAGAATGTGTTTTTGAGTGTTTCAAAACAAATGAAAGATGAAAGAATGATGAGTTTACAAGGAAAAGTAGGATTCTAATTTTCAATCCCCCAACTCAAATGAAACAAAAGAAAAAGAAGCATACGTAAGTGTCAAGTTGGAAAATACTACTCAGTAAGATATTGGTTGGTATTTTAGATAGCCTGATCAATTAAACATGTATATGGGGCTTCCCCTGGTGGTCCAGTGGGTAAGGACACCGCCTTGCAGTGCAAGGGGCGCCGGTTCGATCCCTGGCCTGGGAAGATCACACATACCGCGGAGCGGCTGGACTGATGTGTCCAATTACCGAGCCGGAGCTCTGGAGCGCATGCGCCCAGAGCCGGTGCTCTGTGACAACAGACGCCACCGCGATGGGAGGCCCGCAGGAGACAAAGAACAAAGATAGATGAAAATAGAGAAATGAAAGACCAATAGCAGTGGCCTGCCCGCTCCCCTCCCTCCCCAACCCGACCCCCGCCCAAAAATAAATAAATAAATAAAAATCTTAAAAAAAATAAATAGTAAGTTGGGGAAAAAATAAAAACATGTATATGACAATAAATAATCTTATAAGATTGACAATTTAACCATGTTTTCCAAATAGAGATGATAATTTTTATTTTTCATTCTTTATATAATTTCCATGTCAAGGTCAAGATAGGAATGTGCATATGCTTAAAATTTTATTTTCTTTATTTCACAAAATATTTTTCTGTGAATTAAAGATTTATAATTTATATATATATATTTTTTTGCCACTTCTATTGGGTCTTTCACTTATTTCCGTCTTTGTTCTTTGGCCTGTGTGGGCCTCCAGTCACAGTGGCCTCTCGCATTGCAGAGCACTGGCTCAGGGTACATGCGTTTCAGAGCACTAGCTCCGTAATTGGATACATCGGTCCTGCTGCTCTGCGGCACGTGGGATCTTCCCAGGCCAAGGATCAAGCCAGCGCCCTTGCACCACATGGCGGTGTCCTTACCCACTGGACCACCAGGAAAGCCCTCCGAATTTTACAGCTGAATATTTTTTAAGAGAAGAGAAACTGACCTAATAAACAAGTACTAGTGATGACTTGTATTCCTACTATATTTATTCACCTCTAGGGATACTGTTACACACCTCCAAGGAAATTATCATTTTTTTTTTACCTCACTCTACTGAGAATGTCATCAGAAAATAAAGTGGTTCTAATGTACATTCTGACAGGGGCAGCACATATGGACCATGAGGCCCTGACCCAGCAAATACATTTTTCTCCATCCCATGATTTATTTGATTCTGACAACTACTTACTCATCTGAGGAATGAAGAGTTTTATGGATTCTTGTGTTTTGAATATCATGAGCATGAGTCCTAAGTCACTTCAGTCATGTCTGATTCTTTGCAAACTTAGGGACCGTAGCCCACCAAGCTCCACTGTCCATGGGATTCTCCGGGCAAGAATAATGGAGTGGGTTTGCTTGCCCTCCTCCTGGGAATCATCCTGACCCAGGTACCTCATGCCTATCTCTTACATCTCCTACATTGGCAGGTTAGTTCTTTACCACTAGCACCACCTGGAAAGACTGCTGAATACCACAAATCTATTCAAATAGATGGTGCTATGTTTCTGTGATGTTTAGCCAGCACACATGTCTATGGGAAGACCTGATTCAGGAAACCCATAATTACTAAAATTTGATTATATTGTTGGGTGAAAAGGAAAATCTAGCTTTAGTTCATGTTTGCAATTATAAACTACTGTCTTTACCAAATTATTATTTACCTACTTCTGAATGAAGACAAAACCAGAAGCACACAAAGTACCTAAACACAAGTCTTTCTTCCAGAACTACTGCCAGATTGTGTTCCATTTCTTTCATAAACTTTGCTTGGAAAATGCTACAAATGCTGAATGTACTGAAAATACTTCTGTTGTTGCTTTCACTGTATTAGTTTACAATTTATATCCCAAAAGGTTGTGAATTGGTCACTTGAGGGTGGAAAGATTATCAGTACAGTACTGGGAAATAAAATTAGAAATCAAATGCTTGCCCTTAGACATGGGAAGGTATCTGAAAACCAAGTTTCCACTTTCAAAATGAAACTTCAGTATAGAATAAGTTAAAGTTTGCAAAGGAAATCAAGAATTATATTATATTAGGTGGTCGGGGAAAAATAAATCAGTCTGTCTTTGCAGCTGATACTATTTTGAAAATTCGACCAAATTAATAAGTATTAAATAAAGCTAGAGATAGAAAGATAGAGAACTGAGAAGTAGAAGGAAGGCTTATAGGGAAATATGCTTTACATTACAAATAAAAGGGTCTCTTCAAGGTCTAGCCAAGATTGCTTTAGCATTTTCTGCATGTGTCAACAACTAATCCACAGTTTTGCTGACTTGGGATCCTTGTCAAAAAAAACCAGAGTCAATTGCATTCAGCATGAATTTTTTTTTCCCATTATGCTATCTCATTAATTTATTTACTTGAAAACTTAACTGCTTAAGTGTTTAATTTCAAAGTACCTTTTTTCAATCTTTTGTGACTAAAAAAATGAACTAGTCAAGTAGGTCCAACTAATAGTCAAGAAAATTGAAGGAAATTCAAATATATTGATACTCTTGAGAAACTGATAGATTGTTTGAAACACCATGCCTCATGTAGTGCTACTGACAACCCTTCACATTATGAATTACAACTCTATTTTCTAGGTGAGAATGCAAAGGCTCCAGGAGTTGGTGAACTGATATAGAAGTTCACTTAATAGTGACAGACTCAAGATTGTAATCAACAGAGCTAGTCTAATTAACACATACCCAATTCTGCCAATACAACAAAATAAAAACCCTAGAAAGATAGTTTAAAATTAAACAATTATAAACTACTTTTTTTTCTTTACCAAATTATTATTACCTACTTCTGAATGAAGACAAAACCAGAAGCACACAAAGTACCTAAACACAAGTCTTTCTTCCAGAACTACTGCCAGATTGTGTTCCATTTCTTTCATAAACTTTGCTTGGAAAATGCTACAAATGCTGAATGTACTGAAAATACTTCTGTTGTTGCTTTCACTGTATTAGTTTACAATTTATATCCCAAAAGGTTGTGAATTGGTCACTTGAGGGTGGAAAGATTATCAGTACAGTACTGGGAAATAAAATTAGAAATCAAATGCTTGCCCTTAGACATGGGAAGGTATCTGAAAACCAAGTTTCCACTTTCAAAATGAAACTTCAGTATAGAATAAGTTAAAGTTTGCAAAGGAAATCAAGAATTATATTATATTAGGTGGTCAGGGAAAAATAAATCAGTCTGTCTTTGCAGCTGATACTATTTTGAAAATTCGACCAAATTAATAAGTATTAAATAAAGCTAGAGATAGAAAGATAGAGAACTGAGAAGTAGAAGGAAGGCTTATAGGGAAATATGCTTTACATTACAAATAAAAGGGTCTCTTCAAGGTCTAGCCAAGATTGCTTTAGCATTTTCTGCATGTGTCAACAACTAATCCACAGTTTTGCTGACTTGGGATCCTTGTCAAAAAAAACCAGAGTCAATTGCATTCAGCATGAATTTTTTTTTCCCATTATGCTATCTCATTAATTTATTTACTTGAAAACTTAACTGCTTAAGTGTTTAATTTCAAAGTACCTTTTTTCAATCTTTTGTGACTAAAAAAATGAACTAGTCAAGTAGGTCCAACTAATAGTCAAGAAAATTGAAGGAAATTCAAATATATTGATACTCTTGAGAAACTGATAGATTGTTTGAAACACCATGCCTCATGTAGTGCTACTGACAACCCTTCACATTATGAATTACAACTCTATTTTCTAGGTGAGAATGCAAAGGCTCCAGGAGTTGGTGAACTGATATAGAAGTTCACTTAATAGTGACAGACTCAAGATTGTAATCAACAGAGCTAGTCTAATTAACACATACCCAATTCTGCCAATACAACAAAATAAAAACCCTAGAAAGATAGTTTAAAATTTTTCATTTAAATGTACATATCATACCTGAACATGAAATATCCATCACTCATCATTCAGCCTACAATTCCATGCTTCGACACGTAATTTGTTTCCTCTTTGATTATTATCGTCTTGTTAAAAACTCTTTCTGACACAATCTTTTCTCTCCTTTCCATCTAGCCAAACTTTACTCATTCATCAGATTACAGTTTAGATGTCATATCATCGAAAGAAATCCCTCCCTGCCAAACCTGGTTTGCCCTCTGTGATTTGTGCTCCTATGATCCTTCTCTTCTTCCATCACAATGAATTGCACTTGCACTGAATTACAATTGCCTCTTTAGTTATCTCATTCCCACGCTAAACTCAAAGCTTTTTGAGAGCAAGAACTTTATCCATCATATTTACCATTGGTATCTCCAGCAGCTAATGTGGAGACTGCAGCGAGAAATTGTTAAGTGAAGTAGGAAAAACATATAACTAAAGAAAATTTCCAAATGCAGAATGGATTTTTAACTGATTCCATTAAGTTAGAAGTAGAACCAAATGTTTTCTGGGCTGTTATAAAAACACAACCTGAAATTTGGATTTGTTCTCTGTACTACATACAGACCCATAAGGTGCATACGGATTTTTCCATCAGTCCTAGGTTTTTAGCAAAGAGAAATGTTAAGATTCTAGAAATCTTCAGGATGTTCTTTCATTAGCATGCTCTTCTATTTGTCTCCTTTTGATATACTGATTTTCTTATTAAGGATTTAACTCACTTTGTGATTACTTTAAGATACCATACCTTGGGTATCTATTTTTCTTAACTCTCTATTATGAACCCCCACTCTCAGGCAGCCATTGCAGTTGACTGTACACCCTAGCCATGGAAGGCCTGTAAGAATCAGTTTCCTTAATATTGGGGAAAATATCAGCTCCTTTTATTATTGTAATAGGTAGGTATTTTATTTCAATTACTCTTAAAATTTTTTAAATTTTCTATTGGAGTATAATTAATTAACAATACTGTGATAGTTTCAGACTTTCAGCAAAGCAACTCAGCAAAGCATATACATGTCTCCATTATTTCTTTTTTATGCATTTTCACTGAAATACAATTGTTTGCCATGTTCTGTTAGTCTCTGCTCTATAATGAGGTAAATCAGCCGTATGCATACCTCTATCCTCTCTCTCTTAGACCTCCCGCCAAGGAGGAAAGGTACAACTATCTAAGCCTGAACCAGGAAGAATTAGAAAATATAAATAGATCAATCCCAAGTAATGAAATTGAAACTGTAATTACAAATCTTCCAACAAACAGAAGTCCAGATGGCTTCACAGGAGAAAACATTTAGAGAAGAGCTAATACCTTTCCTTCTCAAACCCTTCCAAAAAATTGTGGAAGGACCACTCCCAAATTTGTTCTAGAAGGTGACCATTACCCTGTTACCGAAACCAGACAAAGATATTACCAAAATAAAAAAAGACAAGAAAATTGTAGACCAGTATCATTGATGAACATAGATGCAAAAATCCTTAACATGTACCCATTACTTTTAATGGTGCTTTCAAACTGAATGCACAATTCTCAGCATACAACTTGATAGTCATGGGAACCTTTAAAAAAAACACACCTGTGATTACGTTTCTGTTTCTATTATTTAAAGTGAGACTTAAGAATTCACAATTTCACTTATCATTCTTAAGAATTGAAGTTTGTCCTTTCTCTATTTTACATCTTTCTGAGAAAAAGAAAAGAACACTCCTTTAACACAGAGTTGATACTTATATTGTAACACATTGCTGTATTTGATTTGCTGCTGGTAAATGAGACACAGTTCCTAAAGAAGCTTGAAGTTTGTCCTAAATGTAAAAGAGACATAAATAAATAAATTCATTATTATGGATTTTAATTTGTATGTTTTGGGGGCTCCCTCTGTCTATGACGATCATAAAAATAAGAAATGATACAATAGTGATAGCACTTCATACCCTTAAGTAAATTTCACCTGTCAAAATAGCATCCTGGCTTGATAAAAATAAGTGTGAAAGAAGGGAACACACTTGATGATTAACATCACATTGTTTTTAGTGTTTAGAAATCACTTGCGGTATAATACATGTGAGCTGGAAGGAAGAGCACTCTGATTGTTTGATTTATTTAGTAAGTGTGTGTGCATGGGAGAGGAAATGATATGATACTAAGGGCATTTACTCCTACAAAACACTAAATTGCCATCTGTTTTAATAAAAGAGGCAATTTAGCAAATGGGCACTAGCAGCTTATACAAGATAATGTGCTATCATAGTGAAGAATGACTTTAGTTTTTAAAATCAGCTTGATCAAGCCTGTTAAATGATTTGGCAGAGTCAAATTGCCATCACCTTCCTTTTCCACTCCAAGAGTCTAAAAATTCTATAATTGTGTGAGAGTAGAGCAGGGGACAGCCAGAGACATGGAAGATAAAATGATGAAAATGTAACAAGACAACAAGAGAAGCCTAAAGTTTTCATGTTTAAAAGGGTCAAATTAAATGTAAGTTTCCTCATTTGTTCTAGTTTTCCATCTGGGATATAACACTGATAATGCTCTGCTGGTTTCATGCATTATTAACTAATTAATTAGTTCTTACACTGTGAAAATATTTGAAATTAAACCTGCCTATGTAAAAGAGCTAAATTTGCAGTTTAAAAGGATAAACCTCTCAGAGTCATTCTTGCCTTTGCTTTAATTTTGCTATAATTATAGCTTTGACATATTTAATTTTGAAGGCCCTCGCACAACAAGTGCTGTTCCGAGAAATCTAAATGGACAGTTTAATATGTCCAGTCGGGGGAGGTAGCTTCAAATGAGTAGACTTAAGTTTAAATATTCTAAGGCAGGTCAAGTGGGAAAAATGGAAGTCATACATAGTAAACTATAGTATTTACATGTAGACACTACAATACATATTAAATAAACTGAAGGTGAGAAGAATAAAACAAAGCTTATTTTGATTCACTTTTTATGGGCAAATTATAACAAAACAAGGGCAAGGCGATGGTGAATATTGCCATTAAACGTCCCTCTGATCTTTCCATATGATTGTGTGCAAGTAAGCACTTATATACTTGCAAGAATATCCCCTAGAAAAAATTTGAAAACGTGACATCAGGGTTTCCTCTCGTATGTCTAGACTTGACTAAAGATAAGATTCTTCCATCCTTCCTACTAGAATTGTAGAACACTATTATCAAAAATTTAATTACCATATACAGTTTTGACTTCAAAAACAAGGGTGATAAATCCTTGGTTTTAGACTTACGGGAAATATTTTAGTCAGAATGTATGTTGTTTATATATATTATTCTTTCTAATTAACTAAATAACCACAAGCCACATTAACAAAACCGCAGCAATGTAGTAAAGAAAATCTGTGTTTCCAAGTGCCCTCAGGGTCATCTGCCAGACTTCTCCAAATCACTATAATTAAGAGGCAATTGACAACTCAACTTTTCATTGGCCATTTTTGGTTTGCAAAACTGATTGAATCAATTAATGGACCTAACTTAAGAAGCAAATTTAAAAGAACCATACAAAAATAAGTCTACCAAATCCCTGTTTAAAAAGTTGGCATTGTGTTATTAAAGTAATAAACCTTATATTAAATTTTATAATCCTGTGTGTTTTTATTGTACAATTAAATATAGAATTTCAAAGAAAATACACTTTCTTCATCACTCATCACATTGTGGTTGTATTAGGTCAACTGTTCCTTTTGATTTGTCAGTTCTTTATGATTTATTCCTGCAAGTACTCTGGACTGAAAGTGTTTTCTCTTCTCTATATCTATATTTATGAATTATAAATGTATTAGGCTTGCATGTATAAAACATGTAACATTGAAACATTAATTCATTCATCTATGATTGCAACACAAGTTTCTTGGACATCAGTTATATCCTAAGCACTATGTTATTTTCCTGGGCTACAATGTCTAAAACCATTTTCAAAGTTATTAGGACTTAATTTGAGAATAAGAGAAATATGTGTGTATAATAAAGTGTGGTAATTGCTCTATTAGACTTTCTATAAACTGTACTGGGGAAAGACTTCTAAATCCAGGTAGGGGAGCATGGACAGCTTGCACTGAGTTGTATTATTTACTGAGTAGGTATTATTTAATGAAGTCAGGGTGGAGAAGACAAGGACTTTTGAGCTTCCAAACAAATAAGTGATGTAAAAGGAGTTACTAACTGATGAATGGTGCTCTGTGTTAGGTAATGGTATTTTAATATTGCCTTGAAAACTGCAGGGAGTCACCACAGGATTTTTAAATGTTTAATAAAATGGTCAGATTTGAATGTTTAAAAGGTCACTCTAGGAGCAGCTTGGAGAATGGACTGTAGTTGGGTCCAGGTTGGAAGCAGACAGTAAAGCTGGTACTTGACATCATTATCTCATAGTTAAATGTAGGTATTAGTAATTGGGAACAGGAGAAAAGAGATAGGACAGATTATAGATCATTAGATGGATAGGTGATTGACAGAAAGACAAGTAAAATGCTAGCTAACTAGCTAGCTATGTAGATAGGAGATAGATATAGAAATACAAGTTTAAGGAATAAATAAATATTGATTCAGAAATATGAACTTTGAGATATTTGCATAAGTTTTGAAAAAGAGCATCTTTTCTCATATGAGGCTGCCCTCAGAACAAAGGTATGCAGATATTAAAAGCATCAGCTAAGGAAGATGACAGATTTCTGAGGAAGCAAATGCATTTAATAGGTGACTGACATCTCCTGGCCAGAGACTATTACAGAGGCAAAGAACCCACCTGCCAATGCAGGAGGCCAGGAGACAGGAGTTCCATGCCTTGGTTGGGAAGATTCCCTGGAGAAGGAAATGACAACCCACTCCGGTATTCTTGCCTGTATAGTTCCATGGACAGATGAGCCTGCTGGCCCACAGTCTATGGGTCACAAAGAGTCAGACATGACTGACTACACACATACTTATACAAACACACTAAGTAGTCACACAGGTAAAATTTCTCCCAGTGATTAATACAATCCCAGAAAGGTAATTTCATACATCTTTCCCAGGATATTTTGTCCAAAATTTTACTTATCCTGCTTTTTGTGATAAAACCACTAGCAAGAGTCCAAAAGTAGTAGGTATTAAAACTAAGAGCAAAATAACCTTGAAAATTCCATAACCTGACAAATTATTCCCTAAAAATAGAGATAGGCTATAAAAGTAGAAGATATTATAGTGCAAAAAAAGTTCCTAAAATATGTCAATCAATTTATTAGAAACCTAGACACATTATACTAGACTGATACTAACAAAAATTAATTTATATTAAACATAATATGATATCTGGGTAGACATACCTTCCTGTGAGATTTAAATTAACAAAATTTATTGCGTTTGGAATTATCTTGACTATACCTAAATTGATGTAAGAAAATTGTTATTGCAAATGTCTCAGGAAGAGCAATCACTTTACATTTTAAATGTGTGGCTATTTTGGTGAGAACTGTGTAATGAGAGCTAGCCCCAAATCTGGACGCCTCTTGAGTCCCAGGCCCTTCTCAGCCAAGGTCAGAACTCTCCCCTTCCTGGGAACACCCCCTAGGCCCTGCTGTCTATATCCTCGTGGACGCTTCCTGGCTACAAAGAGAAAGGGGTTCACGGGTGGCTCAGTGGTAAAGAATCTGCCTCTTAAATGCAGGAGACTTTGAGTTCAATCCCTGAGTCAGGAAGATCCCCTGGAAAAGGAAATGGTGACCCATTCTAGTATTCTTGCCTGAGAAATCCTATGGGCAGAGGAGCCTGGCATACTGTAGTCCACAGGGTCACAAAAGAGACAGACATGATTTAGGGACTAAATAACAACAACAACAAAGTGGGAATCCTTCCTTCCCACCTTCCCTGTCCTTGTTTCCCGCAAACTACCTGCATATGAAGCCTTCCCTCCCCCTCCAATTTTTGAAGGTTTTTCTTCTACCATTTACTACAGATAAACACAGAGGCAACCTTAACGATTTCAAACCCAGAGAGATTATAAAGCTTCTCAGAATACATATGTTCTTTAAAACAATTATGAATGAGAAAAGACATCTTTAGGACCTGTATTTCTCTGCTATTTTTATGTTACATTTTATACATATAAATTTTTTAAGAGGCTGTCTGAACACACCGTTTTTTTTTCCCCTCTGGGATCTTGTCACTTTCCTGAAGATGTTGTTGGTGGGGTTTACTCTGCTCTGGGGAACTTCAGAACTACAGCTTGGGAGAAAATATAATCCAAAATAAGCCAAGTTTCATGAATAAATTGAACATGTACTTGACCCTGCTCTGTCCTTAAGTCCATTAAAGTGATACGTTGCATATTAGTGATTAAAGAAAACCCTCTCTAGTGAAAGATAACACCATCAAGTGTATCCACAACTCTCATCAAGCAATCTTTCTCAAAAACAAATTAGAAAAAAATCCCTATCAGTGGGCTTTAACCCAGGGATGCAAGATTAGGTTAAGATCTACAAACTAATCAATGTAATTCTCTCAAAAAGAGACAAATCACATTTATTTCAATATTTCAACATATGCATGAATATATAATTAATACAATTTAACAACCATTTACAATAAAAATTCTTAGCAAACAAGAAGCAAAACCAGACACCCTTTAATGATATTGAATTTTTACAAAGACTCATAGAAAACTTCATACTTAATATTGAAAACTTTCACTCTGAGATTAACCATGAGGCAAGCGTATTTAATGTCACTGCTTTTAACATACAGGAGGACAATGAAATAAAAAGAAGTCATAAGAATTTGAAAAGAAGAATGAAATGATCCTTATATTTCGGTGGCAGTATTGGCAATGTAGAAACTAGAAAGGAATATACTGTTTATATTTACATTTTTGAGTCATCAAAATTTTTCTAAGTGGTACAAAAAGCATGAACCAGAAGGGAGAAAATGATGACTAAATTAAGAGCTACTGTTCATCAAGACATATAATGAATGAATGAAAAAGCAAGCAACAGAATAGGAAGAGGTATTCACAACAAATACATGATAAAGCTCTCAGAATATATAAAAGAATTCTAAATATTTTATGGTTAGTCAAAGTCAGATCATTTATGAAATAGACAAGATGGTTGATGTACTTAGAGGAAAAGGAGACAAAACATAGGAAAATGTCCTTGATCTCATGAGCCATCAGAAGAATATAAATTAAAAGCAAGACAATTAAACTCAAGACACCAAGACACCTGCCTGAGTGGATAAACATATAGGTGAGGGAAATTGATAATAAAATAGGTGCTTAAGTTCCATTTCTGTATGTGGCATGAATACCAAAGTGTGTTCACTTTGTGAAAATATTAAGAGCTGCAGAGTTATGATTTGTGCACTTTTATGTAAATGTGTGTGTATGAGTACATGCTTAGTCTTGTACGATCTTTGTGACCTTCATGGACTGTAGCCTGCCAGGTTTCTCTGTCCATGGGATTTTATGTATATGATATACATCAATAAACATTTTTTTTAAAGTTACAAATAAGAAATCAAGTGGCAAACAGGGATCTAGATGAGGTTTGAAATTGATTGGGAAATTTATGTTGATAGGAAAGAAGGCTTGTGAAATTCCAGTCATTCTGCTGAAAGAAGATCTGGGCTTAGGTTACAGACAGTGAGAAAAGAATAAAAGTGAGAGTGCCCTACAGAGAACCACCACTAGAAATAGTCACAGAATGCATATCAGGAACGCAGGAACTCAGGGCTTCTTATGATGGACTTGTATGCTGTGTGGCATAAAACATTTCAAGAGGAAAATTTTGTGCAAGAAAAAAAAATAACTCAGAGGGAAGATGAGAATTTTTGTTTTTCTGTTTAGATGGCAATTTCTAATGGGTTCTCATTTCCCATAATGTTAGTGCTAGATGCGTATACTTTTCACATGCTTTGGGAATGAGATCCAACCAAGAATCAGGCAAACATGGAAAGGAACAATATTTGAAGATGCTTGTTCAATTTTCTTCCCCCAAATAATGCAGACCTCTACTGATCTAGCTTTATGTGGTATCTGTTTCCTTTCATTAGCTCGGAAGTTATGCTTGTGTGTCTCTGTATAAGCCAAATATACAAAATGAACTCAATGACTGAAGTAGCTATTTATTTTAAGTGTTGACAGTTTTTTAAAAACCTTAATGGAAACCAATCATTACTCTCCTTTATTAATAAGACAGTTTCTACAAGCCACAAGGCAATAATCCGACAGTTCTTTATAAACTAAGATTCATAGGTTAGTCTCAGCATGGTTACTTAGAGGAAAAGGAGACAAAACATAGGAAAATGTCCTTGATCTCATGAGCCATCAGAAGAATATAAATTAAAAGCAAGACAATTAAACTCAAGACACCAAGACACCTGCCTGAGTGGATAAACATATAGGTGAGGGAAATTGATAATAAAATAGGTGCTTAAGTTCCATTTCTGTATGTGGCATGAATACCAAAGTGTGTTCACTTTGTGAAAATATTAAGAGCTGCAGAGTTATGATTTGTGCACTTTTATGTAAATGTGTGTGTATGAGTACATGCTTAGTCTTGTACGATCTTTGTGACCTTCATGGACTGTAGCCTGCCAGGTTTCTCTGTCCATGGGATTTTATGTATATGATATACATCAATAAACATTTTTTTTAAAGTTACAAATAAGAAATCAAGTGGCAAACAGGGATCTAGATGAGGTTTGAAATTGATTGGGAAATTTATGTTGATAGGAAAGAAGGCTTGTGAAATTCCAGTCATTCTGCTGAAAGAAGATCTGGGCTTAGGTTACAGACAGTGAGAAAAGAATAAAAGTGAGAGTGCCCTACAGAGAACCACCACTAGAAATAGTCACAGAATGCATATCAGGAACGCAGGAACTCAGGGCTTCTTATGATGGACTTGTATGCTGTGTGGCATAAAACATTTCAAGAGGAAAATTTTGTGCAAGAAAAAAAAATAACTCAGAGGGAAGATGAGAATTTTTGTTTTTCTGTTTAGATGGCAATTTCTAATGGGTTCTCATTTCCCATAATGTTAGTGCTAGATGCGTATACTTTTCACATGCTTTGGGAATGAGATCCAACCAAGAATCAGGCAAACATGGAAAGGAACAATATTTGAAGATGCTTGTTCAATTTTCTTCCCCCAAATAATGCAGACCTCTACTGATCTAGCTTTATGTGGTATCTGTTTCCTTTCATTAGCTCGGAAGTTATGCTTGTGTGTCTCTGTATAAGCCAAATATACAAAATGAACTCAATGACTGAAGTAGCTATTTATTTTAAGTGTTGACAGTTTTTTAAAAACCTTAATGGAAACCAATCATTACTCTCCTTTATTAATAAGACAGTTTCTACAAGCCACAAGGCAATAATCCGAATTCTTCATTATAAACACTACACAGTTCTTTACAAGCCTGAAATCTGAATGCATTTGCAAAATCATCCCCAAAGACCTCCTGTTCTCCAATCCTCATCAGATTTTTTAAAAAGCTTTTTTAAGTTTAATAATATTTCACATTAACCTCAAGATTTCATCTGCTTATTTGTGAGCCATTTTTTTTTTTTTGCTAATTTTAAATTATTGGATTTTATCAAGCAATTGAAATAATCTAGGTATTGTACATAAGCATCATTGTAGCCACTTACGGAGTGTTGCAGTGGTAAAGAATCCTCATTCCAATTCAGGAGATGCAAGTTTTATCCCTGGGTCAGAAAGATCCCCTGAAGTAGGAAATGGCAACTCACTCCAGTATTCTTGCCTGGAAACTTCTATGGACAGAGGAGCATGGTGGGCTATAGTTCATGTGGTTGCAACGTGTTAGACAAAACTGAGTACACAAACACACATGCTGCTTAATTTATCCTCAGAGTTGTGTTTACATCCCAGGAGAAAATCATTCACTTTATGACCACTTGAAACCAACAAACTGCATTGAAAATATTCATTTATTCAACTATGATTGATTCATTCACTATAGATAGACAGGTGATAGGTAGATAGTTTGATAGATTATAGATAAATAGAGAGATAACAGAAAATATGTATTGGTCAACAGTTGTGCCAGGAACTAAAATTATAATACAGTCTTTGCCCCTTGCAGTATGACACCATAGTCATCTGTCAGTTTATCATTACAGCATCTTAACTACTTAAGATCTTCCATGGATCTGGGCCCCAAACAGAAGTTCAATAAATATTTATATATTTAAAGAGCCTTAGAAAGAAAGGAGACATCTAACATATTTTGTGCTAAGTCAAAGAAGATTAATAAAATAGAAAAAATAAAAAGGAAATCAACATTTCTTGCTATAATCTCTAATACTGTTTTAAGAGAAAGTCCTTATTCACATATACCCTCTAGGTATTACCCAAGCTAATTCAGAAATAACATCACAAATACTTGACATTTGGTTTTTCACAATTAAATAATATTCCTAAGATTTACACACAATATGGTTATTAGAAAAATTCAATTATGAATGTTGCAAAGGTTGAGATTTCCATGGAATTGTAAGATTTATTATGACTGGGTAATATGACCAAGACATATGTTAAGAACTGGATATTCCTAGGTCACCAAGACATGGTTCTGCCAGATGATTAGGTTTCAGAAAATCCAACCAACCATAAATTATGATGGATTTGACTGTATACCCCATCTCAGTCTTTTGTTCTAAGGTTGGCTCAAAATCAAGCAGTAAACAATTAAACAAATATACCACCTACCAACTTAGCCATGCACTCTCATAATTATACCATTGACCTTAAAAACAGCAAATCTAAAGACATAATTTCCTCCAAGGGATCTGTAGTCTGTCAGAAGGAAGAACACACATGGTCTACAAAAGAAAATAATTTAAACCAAAATGTCATCAGCACTGAGGCCTTTATATGTTTTGTGGGTTTTTTCTTCACTGAAGCAGGAAGAATAGTGTTTCAATTTCTAACATATTGTTATGATTATCTTGAACTGAGTTGATCTTTGCTGAAGAAACCTAATGTTGCTCTTTCCTTGTATGTGAGGATTTCACTCTTCATATAGGGAAAATACATTTGAATCCTATTTGTCAAATTTTAGTATATCCAGGGTAAACTATCTGTATGTAATTGTGTAAGTTTTTCTGATAAAAGAAAAGGACCTAGGCTCTAGGGTTATTAGAAAAAAAGAAGAGTCAAAGAAAATATCTGCATAAAAATATAGCACTGGTGGAAAAAACATAGTTACATAAAGGAGGTAAAAGCCTTGTATTTTTAAAATGTTGTTTAGTTGCTTAGTCATGTCTGACTCTTTTGCAGCCCCATGGACTATAGCCCACTGGGTTCCTCTGTACACGGGATTTTCTAGAAAAGAATACTGGAGTGGGTTGCCATTTCTGTCTCCAGGTTTTTGTAAGGTATCTACTTAAAAAAAAAGATGGGGGTTTATGTTAAATCTTTATAATTAATTTATTACTCCAGATAAGCAATAGTTGTTGGACCTTTGCATGCAGAGTTTTTGAAAATTGGGCCATATTTGTAGAATCAGAATGCTTATTTCAATAACATGTGTTTAGTTGCTAAGTCTGATTCTTTGAAACCCCATGAATTGTAGCCTACCAGGTAAAACTCAAAATTTAGTTTAATCACATTAATATTTAGAGAAAAATTTTTGGTTTACCACAGTAAAATGTTCTGAAAAATACTGGCCATTTGTGATATCTGTTGTTCAGTCACTAAATCGTATTTGGACTCTGCAAACCCATGGACTGTAGCCCACCAGGCTCCTCTGTTCACAGGGTTCTTCAAGGCGAGAATACTGATGTGGGTTGCCATTTCCTTCTCCAGGGGAGAACCCAGGATTGAACCCATGTCTCTTGCATTGGCTGGCAGATTCTTTACCACTAGTCACCTAGGAAGCCCGAGCACTGGGAGTTTCACTTAAAATGGTCAACTTTTACACTTTGTGTAGTGTGAAGGGTTAACAACTAGGTTTAGTAAATGTAAGAGAAATTGAAAATAAGTGAAGATTACTATCCTGTTTCAGAAAAAAAAAAAAAAAAAGGAAAGCAGAAAGGGACCCCAAGGAGCTTAACAACCCCACAATATGAAAACTGGAGTTACAATTACTAACGTCAATTCAGATCTAAGCAAGGCTGACTATTTCAAGTAGAGACCCTTTTAGTAAAATAATTACAGGCAGATAAGAACTAGAGAGGCACTTAGAGATCTTGCAGAGGAAGCCCTGGATTTCACAGGTAAACTCTGCCTTGAAGCAGCTGTAATTGGCCTGAAGCACAAAGCAAAGTGAGCCAGATTTCATGAGAAGCTTGGTCTCCTGGCTCCATTGGTCCTGTGGAATCTGGTCTAGGAACATACTTGCCTTTCCTAAGTAGCAAAGTGTCTACAACTGCATTTTGAATTTTAAAATATCGTTTCACCATTTTTATTCGCATAAAGAAAAATATAAAAACATAAAACCAAAGAATAAACCACTACTCTCATAAAGGTTTTTTATTTCAGATCAAGCAAATGCTATTTTTAAGTGAACAATTATTCTACTTATTTGTTTCCTTTGTTGACATGTTGTTATGTCAACTGCTTGACAGTAGTCAAGCCATATACTTAACTACCTCTTCTCTGCAGGAAAAATTGTGAGGTGGAACCTTCCCAGTGGGGAGGGGGAACTTGTCTTTGCTAAAATGGTTTGACTTCAAGAGGATAATGAGCTAGGGTAAAAAAAAAAAAAAAAAAGTTGGAAACAATTTCTAAGCAGGTTTGTACTCACTAATTGTAGATTTTTTAAAACATACATTTCAAAGATAATCATAAAACCTGCTTTTTGGACATAGATAGATTGTACCTTCTTGTATTGATACAAATAATCAAAAATATATTTTGATTTTATATTCATATTAGATGCTGGGGCTTCAGTATTACTATAATTTAAACTAAATAATGTAAAAGATTTGATGTAATATTTGTTTGGATGGTCTCGTTAACTATTACTCATCTATTAATCCAATAACAATTGAAAATGATGTAGAATGAGTTCATCAAATGGAAAAAGAGATATCTTCATTGTGTACAATTTTCCTATAATAACTGGGTCTCCATAAGAAAAAATATTCTGGGATAGCAAATATGAATTTTGAGACTGAGCCTAAGATTGGTCAACATGCGATTATGAAGAAACACTGAAGTGATTTTTAGGATTTAGGAATGTGTCATAAGCTGTGTTCCATTTCCTAGAGAATAAGCCAGATCATATATTATGAGAACTCCAAGTTGAGTGAAATCAGAATAAATTTATGCAATTCTCCTTGTAGGAAACTAGATCCTAATAATTCCCCACTGAGACACTGAGATGGAAAATATTTGAGTCTTAACTAGAGCCATATATTAAAATAGGTGGCTCGAACTCTTAAAAATGTAGAAATGATTTTAGAAAGCATCCAAGAAAATAAAGTAGCTCAGGATAATTATAAATGTTTAACATACTTGCCTTTCCTAAGTAGCAAAGTGTCTACAACTGCATTTTGAATTTTAAAATATCGTTTCACCATTTTTATTCGCATAAAGAAAAATATAAAAACATAAAACCAAAGAATAAACCACTACTCTCATAAAGGTTTTTTATTTCAGATCAAGCAAATGCTATTTTTAAGTGAACAATTATTCTACTTATTTGTTTCCTTTGTTGACATGTTGTTATGTCAACTGCTTGACAGTAGTCAAGCCATATACTTAACTACCTCTTCTCTGCAGGAAAAATTGTGAGGTGGAACCTTCCCAGTGGGGAGGGGGAACTTGTCTTTGCTAAAATGGTTTGACTTCAAGAGGATAATGAGCTAGGGTAAAAAAAAAAAAAAAAAAGTTGGAAACAATTTCTAAGCAGGTTTGTACTCACTAATTGTAGATTTTTTAAAACATACATTTCAAAGATAATCATAAAACCTGCTTTTTGGACATAGATAGATTGTACCTTCTTGTATTGATACAAATAATCAAAAATATATTTTGATTTTATATTCATATTAGATGCTGGGGCTTCAGTATTACTATAATTTAAACTAAATAATGTAAAAGATTTGATGTAATATTTGTTTGGATGGTCTCGTTAACTATTACTCATCTATTAATCCAATAACAATTGAAAATGATGTAGAATGAGTTCATCAAATGGAAAAAGAGATATCTTCATTGTGTACAATTTTCCTATAATAACTGGGTCTCCATAAGAAAAAATATTCTGGGATAGCAAATATGAATTTTGAGACTGAGCCTAAGATTGGTCAACATGCGATTATGAAGAAACACTGAAGTGATTTTTAGGATTTAGGAATGTGTCATAAGCTGTGTTCCATTTCCTAGAGAATAAGCCAGATCATATATTATGAGAACTCCAAGTTGAGTGAAATCAGAATAAATTTATGCAATTCTCCTTGTAGGAAACTAGATCCTAATAATTCCCCACTGAGACACTGAGATGGAAAATATTTGAGTCTTAACTAGAGCCATATATTAAAATAGGTGGCTCGAACTCTTAAAAATGTAGAAATGATTTTAGAAAGCATCCAAGAAAATAAAGTAGCTCAGGATAATTATAAATGTTTAAACATGATTGCTAAAATACTATCACAGCAGTTAACTTTAAAGCAAGAAATTTCCTATAGAGTCAGAGCTTGTTATTTTATTGATGTTATATTGATGCTTGATTTTTATTGATGCCATGTTAATTTTATATCTGTGTATTAGTATTACCTTCTCCTATCCTGCTCCCTGATTTAACTGTCATATGCTGTCTCTTTTTGCTTAAATTTTCACAGAATGGTTGCATTTTAAACTTCAGATTAAAACCTTGCCTATGGCTTCCTTGGTGGTCCAGTGGATAAGGTCACCACCTTGCAGTGTAAGGGGCGCCGGTTCGATCCCTAGCCTGGGAAGATCCCGCGTGCCCTGGAGTGGCTGGACCCATGTGTCCAATTACCAAGCCGGAGCTCAGGAGCGCATGTGCTCTGCGACAACCGAGGCCACTGCGATGGGAGGCCCACGCAGGCCAAAGGACAAAGATGGATGAAAATAGATAAATGAAAGATGAATAAAAGTGGCCCACCCGACCAGGTACGAATTGGACGGGAAAGCTCGCGTCCGACTTTGGGACTTAGACATGTAACCGGCAGCGCGCGTATGCCAGTGGCGGAGGAGCCTGCGCTTCCCTAGAACTGCAGCAGCAGCGGAGGAAGCCGGGGAAAGAGCAGGGATTGGAGACTGCAGGCGGGTGCGCAGTTGAGCCAGGGCGCCCCCCTCCAACACGGGTTTGCGCGCGCCGCGGCCTCCGCCCGACTGACTGGGATCAGCCCACCATCCCGGCCAGCACCCAGTATGGCAGCAAAGCCCTCATTTTGCTGAACACAAAAACAGAAACCACAGCAACCGGCGCTATAAGGGAAAGACTACGCCATCAAGACACCACCATCAAGAGCAGATTGGTTTCCAACAGGCAGATGAGAAGATAAAAACCAAGGACAGTATTTACCTTTTTTTTTCTTTTTTTTTTTTTTCGTTTTCTTCTGCTTGTTTGTGGTGGGCTATTTTGCTTATTCAATTGATTGGTCTGGTTTGGGGTTTATTAGTTTCTTTGTTTATTGATTTTTTTTTTTTGGTTTTTTTTTTTTTCATAGTTGTTTTCATTTGTTTGATTTGTTTTATGTGTTTTTTCTTTGTTTTTCGGTCTCTTATTAATTTTTTCTGCTCTTTTTAATTTTTAACTTTTTTTGACTTTTATTTTTTTTTTTTAACTTGAATTTTAATTCTTGAAAACCTCTAATTCTCTTTTCTCTTTCCTCTTTCCCACTGCTTTCTTCCTCTATGTTCTAAATGTAAAACATTTTCCTAGCTACCAATATCCTCTATATAAATTATTTCCTATCTTCCTGTCTCCACTATTCACTTCCAAATACACTAAACAATACACCCACAAATCTTTGCTACCTAATCCTATAAAATACTTCCAAGACGAATCTTTTCCTTTTTATTACTTATAGACTCTCCTCCTTGTCACCCCGAGCACATGTCCTAATTTAAAATTGCTCTCATTGTAATTATCCAAGCCAGGACCTTGTGCTGGGTCTATTCATTCAGGCACTATTTTATTAATTCATTGCTTAATGGGCAAGTATCATCTGTGATTGCATGAGTTGCTAGAAAGTTTTCCTGCGCCTTACCTCTGTAAAACTGGTCAGTTGTGGGGATTGCTGTATATGTATGTATATCGTACGATTATGTTAGAAAACATCTGCATGCTTTTACGACTGTCACCCATCAGGGATGCACCTCTTGTTCCTCAGATGCTAGGGTGTGAACTAGTATCACAGAACACCATAGCAAACCAGACATAGAGCCTACACCCCCTGACCAATTATCAAACCAAGGATCCTCGAAGTGGAAGCTCTGATTCCAAGACCCCATACTATCAAAGAACATACAACACTACAGATTATTCACCTGTAAACAAGGTCTAACACCACCCAAGACACAAACCACTGAACACTTCTACAAGGACAGAAACCCAAAGAAAGGGAGAATTCAACCAAGAAGCCTGGTGGGAATAAGAACTCCATACACACAGACACACACAAAGAAACAAAAATTAACCTAATAATGAAACGTCAGAGAAACACTGTACAAATGAAGGACCAAGCTAGAGAAACACCGCTTCAAATGACAGAGGAGGAGATAGACAAACTATCTGAAAGAGAATTCAGAAAAGCTATGCTAATGAGGATGCAAAACACCAAAAACAGAATATTAGAGGAAATTAGTGCATTGAGAAGAGACATGCAAGAAATGAAAAATAAGCAAATGGAGACAACTAACTCAATTGCTGAACTCAAAAATACTATAGAAGGTCTCAACAGTAGAGTATCAGAGGCTGAAGAATGGATAAGTGAGCTGGAAGACAGAATGGTGGAAATAAGTGCTGAAGAACAGAACAAAGCCCAAAGAATTAAAAGAACTGAGGATAGCCTCAGAGACCTATGGGACAATATCAAACGCACCAACATTAGAATTATAGGAGTTCCAGAAGAAGAAGAGGACAAGAAAGACTGTGAAAAAATTCTTGAAGAGGTTATAGTTGAAAACTTCCCCAGCATGGGAAAGGAGATAGTCAACCAAGTCCAAGAATTACAAAGAGTTCCATACAGGAGAAACCCCAGAAGAAACACACCAAGGCGCATACTAATCAAACTAACGCAGACTAAATATAAAGACAGATTACTAAAAGCAGCTAGGAGCAAACAACAAATAACGTGTAAAGGAAACCCCATACGTTTAACTGCGGATCTCTCAACAGATACCCTACAGGCCAGAAGAGAATGGCAAGATACATTTAAACGGCTAAAAGAGAACAACCTCCAACCAAGAATTCTCTACCCAGCAAGAATCTCATTCAAAATCGAGGGTGAAGTCAAAAGCTTCACAGACAAGCAAAAACTAAAAGAATTCTGTACCACAAAACCAGCCCTACAACAAGTGTTAAACGGCCTGATATAGACAATAAATACAAGAGTAGGAGAAGCCTTACAAATCAAACCTCAAATTTCTAAGAAGATGACAATAGGAACATTCGTATCAATAATTACTTTGAATGTAAATGGACTAAATGCTCCAACCAAATGACACAGGCTGGCTGAATGGATCCAGAAGCAAGACCCATATATATGCGGTTTACAAGAGACCCACTTCAGACCTAGAGACACTCATAGACTGAAAGTGAAAGGCTGGAAAATGATATTTCATGCACATGGAAAGCAAAAGAAAGCTGGAGTAGCAATCCTCATATCAGACAAAATAGCCTTTAAAGTGAAGAAGATTCTAAGAGACAAGGCAGGTCACTACATCATGATTAAGGGATCTATCCAAGAGGAAGACATAACAGTCATGAATATCTACGCACCCAACACAGGGGCACCTCAATACACAAGACAGGTACTTTCAGACATGAAAGAAGAAATCAACAATAACACAATAATAGTAGGAGACTTTAACACTCCTCTCACAGCAATGGACAGATCAACAAAACAGAAAATTAATAAAGAAACACAAGCCTTAAATGCCACACTGGAAAAGATGGACCTCGTCGATATCTTTAGGACGTTCCATCCAAAAGAAGAAGAATACACTTTCTTCTCAAGTGCTCACAGAACATTCTCCAGGATCGACCACATCTTGGGCCACAAATCTAACCTCAGTCAGTTCAAGAAAACCGAAATTATATCAACCATCTTCTCAGACCACAATGTAATGAGACTAGAGATCAACTACCAGAAAAAAAACCCTAAAAACACAAACACATGGAGATTAAACAATACATACCTAAAAAAACAGCTGATCATTGAGGAAATCAAAGGAGAAATTAAACAATTCCTAGAAGAAACTGACAATGAACACACGACAGTGCAAAACCTATGGGATACTGCAAAAGCAGTTCTAAGAGGGAAATTTATAGCAATACAATCCCACCTCAAGAAACTAAGAAAATATGAAGCAGATGACCTAACTCTCCGCTTAAAACAGTTGGAGAAAGAAGAACAAAAACACCCCAAAGCCAGCAGAAGAAGAGAAATCATAAAGATCAGAGCAGAAATAAATGAGAAAGAAACGACAGAAACAATAATAAAGATGAATAAAACAAAAAGCTAGTTCTTTGTAAAGGTAAACAAAATTGACAAGCCACTGGCCAGACTCATTAAGAAAAAGAGAGAGAAGAACCAGGTCAACAAAATCAAAAACGAAAAAGGAGAGATTACAACAGATAATGCAGAAATCCAAAGGATTCTAAGAGACTATTATGAGCAACTCTATGGCATCAAACTGGACAACCTGGAAGAAATGGACAGTTTCTTGGACAGGATGAATCTCCCAAGACTGAGCCAGGAAGAAACAGAAACTTTGAACAACCCAATCACAAGCTCAGAAATCGAATTTGTGATAAAAAATCTACCCAAAAATAAAAGCCCAGGGTCAGATGGCTTCACAACCGAATTCTACCAAACATTTAAAGTAGAGCTAATGCTTGTCCTTCTAAAACTCTTCCAAAAAATTGCACAGGAAGGAAAACTTCCAAATACATTCTACGAGGCCACCATCACCCTGATACCCAAACCAGGCAAAGACAACACAAAAAAGGAAAACTATAGGCCAATTTCACTGATGAACTTAGATGCCAAGATCCTCAACAAAATCCTAGCAAACAGAATTCAACGACACGTCAAAAATCTCATACATTACGATCATGTCTGGTTCATCGCAGGCATGCAAGGCTTCTTCAACATCCACAAATCAATCAACGTGATACACCGTATCAACAAGTTGAAAGACAAAAATCACATGATTATTTCAATAGATGCAGAGAAAGCCTTTGACAAAGTACAACATCCATTTATGATAATAACTCTTCAGAAAATGGGCATAGAAGGAACCTATCTCAACATAATAAAAGCCATCTATGAGAAGCCTACAGCGAACATTACTGTTAATGGTGAAAAACTGAAAGCATTCCCTCTAAGATCAGGAACAAGACAGGGGTGTCCACTTTCACCACTACTATTCAACATAGTCCTGGAAGTCCTAGCAACAGCAATAAGAGAAGGGAAAGAAATCAAAGGAATCCAGATTGGAAAAGAAGAAGTCAAGCTCTCTCTTTTTGCAGACGACATGATATTATACATAGAAAATCCCAAAGACATGGTTACAAAGCTACTAGAGCTAATCAATGAATTCAGCAAAGTCGCAGGATACAAAGTCAACACACAGAAGTCACTGGCATTACTATTCACAAACAATGAAAAATCAGAAAATGAAATCAAAGTGGCAATCCCCTTAACCATTGCAACCAAAAGAATCAAATATCTAGGAATAAACCTGCCCAAAGAAACAAAAGAATTGTACACAGAAAATTACAAGACACTCATGAGAGACATTAAAGAAGACTTAAACAGATGGAGAGATATCCCATGTTCCTGGATCGGAAGAATCAATATTGTGAAAATGGATATCTACAGCCATGAACAACCCAATCAAAGCTAATCCCAAAAATAAAAGCCCAGGGTCAGATGGCTTCACAACCGAATTCTACCAAACATTTAAAGTAGAGCTAATGCTTGTCCTTCTAAAACTCTTCCAAAAAATTGCACAGGAAGGAAAACTTCCAAATACATTCTACGAGGCCACCATCACCCTGATACCCAAACCAGGCAAAGACAACACAAAAAAGGAAAACTATAGGCCAATTTCACTGATGAACTTAGATGCCAAGATCCTCAACAAAATCCTAGCAAACAGAATTCAACGACACGTCAAAAATCTCATACATTACGATCATGTCTGGTTCATCGCAGGCATGCAAGGCTTCTTCAACATCCACAAATCAATCAACGTGATACACCGTATCAACAAGTTGAAAGACAAAAATCACATGATTATTTCAATAGATGCAGAGAAAGCCTTTGACAAAGTACAACATCCATTTATGATAATAACTCTTCAGAAAATGGGCATAGAAGGAACCTATCTCAACATAATAAAAGCCATCTATGAGAAGCCTACAGCGAACATTACTGTTAATGGTGAAAAACTGAAAGCATTCCCTCTAAGATCAGGAACAAGACAGGGGTGTCCACTTTCACCACTACTATTCAACATAGTCCTGGAAGTCCTAGCAACAGCAATAAGAGAAGGGAAAGAAATCAAAGGAATCCAGATTGGAAAAGAAGAAGTCAAGCTCTCTCTTTTTACAGACGACATGATATTATACATAGAAAATCCCAAAGACATGGTTACAAAGCTACTAGAGCTAATCAATGAATTCAGCAAAGTCGCAGGATACAAAGTCAACACACAGAAGTCACTGGCATTACTATTCACAAACAATGAAAAATCAGAAAATGAAATCAAAGTGGCAATCCCCTTAACCATTGCAACCAAAAGAATCAAATATCTAGGAATAAACCTGCCCAAAGAAACAAAAGAATTGTACACAGAAAATTACAAGACACTCATGAGAGACATTAAAGAAGACTTAAACAGATGGAGAGATATCCCATGTTCCTGGATCGGAAGAATCAATATTGTGAAAATGGTCATACTACCAAATATCATCTACAGATTCAATGCAATACGTATCCAACTACCATTGACATTTTTCACAGAACTAGACCAAATAATAACACAGTTCATATGGAAACACAAAAGGCCTCGAATAGCCAAAGCAATCCTGAGGAAGAAGACTGGAGTTGGAGGGATCAGCCTCCCTAACTTCAGACTCTACTACAAAGCAACAGTTATCAAGACAGTATGGTACTGGCACAAAAACAGAACTGTAGATCAGTGGAACAAGATTTAGAACTCAGAGATTAACCCACGCACCTATGGTTTACCTTATTTTTGACAAAGGAGGAGAAACTATAAAATGGGACAAAGACAGCCTCTTCAACAAATGGTGCTGGGAAAATTGGACAGCTACATGCAAAAAAATGAAGTTGGAACATTCCCTGACCCCATACACAAAGATCAACTCAAAATGGATTAAAGACCTCAATGTAAGACCAGAAACCATCAAACTCTTAGAGGAGAATATAGGCAAAACCCTCAAGGACATCAATCAAAGCAAGATCTTCTCTGACCCACCTACTAAAATAGTGGAACTGAAAAGAAAAGTGAACACGTGGGACCTCATGAAACTTAAAAGCTTTTGTACAGCAAAAGAAATCACCAAAAAGTTGAACAGACACCCTACAGAGTGGGAGAAAATCATAGCAAATGAAACAACAGACAAAGAATTAATCTCTAAAATCTACAAGCAACTCAGACAACTCAGCACAGGGAAAATGAGCAGCCCAATCGAAAAATAGGAAAAAGATCTAAAGAGACGCCTCTCCAAAGAAGACATACAGATGGCCCAAAAATACATGAAACGATGCTCAACCTCGCTTATTATCAGAGAAATGCAAATTAAAACCACAATGAGATACCACATCACACCTGTCAGAATGGCCATCATCAACAAATCGACAGACAACAAGTGCTGGAGAGGGTGTGGAGAAAAGGGAACCCTCTTGCATTGCTGGTGGGAATGAAAAAATCAGGAGCATATGGAGACAATAAACCCCAAACCGCAATCTCAGACATTAAAGAAGACTTAAACAGATGGAGAGATATCCCATGTTCCTGGATCGGAAGAATCAATATTGTGAAAATGGTCATACTACCAAATATCATCTACAGATTCAATGCAATACGTATCCAACTACCATTGACATTTTTCACAGAACTAGACCAAATAATAACACAGTTCATATGGAAACACAAAAGGCCTCGAATAGCCAAAGCAATCCTGAGGAAGAAGACTGGAGTTGGAGGGATCAGCCTCCCTAACTTCAGACTCTACTACAAAGCAACAGTTATCAAGACAGTATGGTACTGGCACAAAAACAGAACTGTAGATCAGTGGAACAAGATTTAGAACTCAGAGATTAACCCACGCACCTATGGTTTACCTTATTTTTGACAAAGGAGGAGAAACTATAAAATGGGACAAAGACAGCCTCTTCAACAAATGGTGCTGGGAAAATTGGACAGCTACATGCAAAAAAATGAAGTTGGAACATTCCCTGACCCCATACACAAAGATCAACTCAAAATGGATTAAAGACCTCAATGTAAGACCAGAAACCATCAAACTCTTAGAGGAGAATATAGGCAAAACCCTCAAGGACATCAATCAAAGCAAGATCTTCTCTGACCCACCTACTAAAATAGTGGAACTGAAAAGAAAAGTGAACACGTGGGACCTCATGAAACTTAAAAGCTTTTGTACAGCAAAAGAAATCACCAAAAAGTTGAACAGACACCCTACAGAGTGGGAGAAAATCATAGCAAATGAAACAACAGACAAAGAATTAATCTCTAAAATCTACAAGCAACTCAGACAACTCAGCACAGGGAAAATGAGCAGCCCAATCGAAAAATAGGAAAAAGATCTAAAGAGACGCCTCTCCAAAGAAGACATACAGATGGCCCAAAAATACATGAAACGATGCTCAACCTCGCTTATTATCAGAGAAATGCAAATTAAAACCACAATGAGATACCACATCACACCTGTCAGAATGGCCATCATCAACAAATCGACAGACAACAAGTGCTGGAGAGGGTGTGGAGAAAAGGGAACCCTCTTGCATTGCTGGTGGGAATGTAAATTAATACAACCTCTATGGAAGACAATATGGAGATTCCTTAAAAAGCTAAAATTAGAAGCACCCTATGATCCCGCAATCTCACTATTAGGCCTATATCCTGATGAAATCAAAAATGAAAGAGGCACCTGTATCCCAATGTTCATTGCAGCTCTCTATACAATAGCCAGAACATGGAAGCAACCTAGATGTCCATCGACAAATGAATGGGTCCAGAAGCTCTGGTACATATATACAATGGAATACTACTCAGCTGTTAAAAGAAATGCAGAAGACTCAGTCCTAATGAGGTGGCTAGCTCTAGAACCTATCATAAAAAGTGAAGTAAGTCAAAAAGAGAAAGACAAGTATAGTATACTAGCTCATATATATGGGATCTAGTAAGATGGTCATGATAACACATGCTGTGAACTCATGAAAAAAGAGAGAATAGACATAAAGACATTGTGGAGACTGAACAGTAGGAGGGAGGCATGGAGGGAGTAACATGGAAGCCTATACTGTCTTGCGTGGAAAAGATAGCTATTTTCATTGTGCTAAGGGAATAGGATTACCTACAACCACTTGGGGCGATGGTCTGGAGGGATGGGAAGGGGGGAACTGGGTGGGGGGAGGGCCCAGGGATATGCATATGAATGATCTGGGAACATACATGTAAATAAATAAATAAATAAATAAATAAATAAATAAAAGTGGCCCGCCCGCTCCCCTCCCTCCCCTACCCGCCCTCTCTCCCCTCCAAAAAATAAAACAAACAAAAAAAAAATTAAAAAAAAAAAAAAAACCTTCTCTGATAGTTTTTCTCAACTTTAATTTATTCATTATTTATCTAGTTGTTTCTGCTTAGTTTGTGTGATAAGATTAAAACATTGACATAGACCTTCCTTGGTGGTCCAGTGGGTAAAGAGTCTGCCTTGCAGTGCAAGGGACTCTGGTTCGATCCCTGGACTGGGAAGATCCCCACAGGCCGTGGAGTTGCTGGACCAATGTGTCCAATTCCGAGTCAGTGCTCTGGAGCTCACGTACCCAAAGCCGGTGCTCTGCACAATGAGAGAAGCCACTGTAATGAGAGGCCCACACAGGCCAAAAAAAAAGATGGATGAAAAGAAATAAATGAAAGACCAATAAAAGTAGCCATAAAATTAAAAAAAGAATTGACATATACATATAATAATATACATATATGCATATTTATACCAATGATATACATATATCATGGACTATATATTGTATATCCATCCACATATTATATATCATACTTAGTACATAGTTTTGAGTTGAACTGAGTTGAATTATTAATCACTCAAGTATATACCTACATGTAATTTGCATACATTGATACATACACATAAACATTACTTATATATTAGTTAGGTATATCACTATATAGGTAATACTAATGCTTTCAAACAAATAGTTATTCAGATAAAAAGTAATCTTTGAGGTTCTATTATAAAGTCATGTTTTGTTCAGTCTTTTATTTGAAAAATGAGGCTAATACAGATGCAATAGAAAGATACACATTTGGAGACAGATCAAACAAATTTAGTCTTTGATTTTTATTTATATTAATTATACCCTTGATACTAATTGAAAATTATTTTTGTTGCTTGAGAATAATAAAGTGAAATAATTTAATGGTTCTATGAATCAACATATCCTTTGCATTAAATTTTCTAAATCTAAATTACAAAAAAGCTCTTTCAATTAGCCTAAAGTATACTAGGTTTTTTTTTTTTTTTCTTTTCAATATAGAAGACTAACCATTTGCTTCTCACAACATTGATATCATGTCACCCCTTGGATAAACAATGATAGTGTAGAGGAGGAAAGAGTAATTTCCCTCTACACTTTTAGGTCTTTCGCCTGGGCCCTGCAAATTAAACTAACAAAAGAAAGATAAATAGAAGAATAGGGAAGGAAATGAGCACCCAGTCCACTATTCTTGCCTGGAGCATCCCATGGATGGAGGAGCATGGGAGGCTGCAGTCCAGTCCCTGGGGTTGCAAAGAGTCAGACATGACTGAAGTGACTGAGCACAAACAGAAGAAAAGACATGCAAAATTTATTAACATTGTTTTGTTTATGGGAGCATCATAGCAAGAACTGAAATTCCAAAGAAGCAGTTAGATTAGGGGACTTATATACCATATTAGCAAAAGACAATAGATTGTGGAAAAAGGATTAGACAAAGCAAGAGGGTGTTTGGGCCCCTAGAGGCTCCTGTGGGAATGTCAATAACAAACACACGGCAGATAGGGCTGTTTAGTGAGGTTTGTTATGCAGACTCAAGCTGTTTTGGGTAATAAGGATTCTTCCTTGAGTCATTCTACTATGGGAAAGGGAGACACCTGGACATTTATATCACCTTTGCAATAGGGAAATGTATGCTCTGCTTTTACACAGACAGGAAAAGAGAAGAGAGCCTCTGCTGTGTCTGCTGTTTCTTAGTTGTCTTTAATTCAAAATAATCCTATGCCAAAAATGGCATTTTGGGGAATGACATATTTTAATTCTGCTCAACAATACAGAATATCATCTGTCTCTGGCCCCAGTTGTGTATATGAACAGGCACAATAAAGAGGAATGGAAGAAATAAGAAAGGAATTCATGAAACAAACTATTGGTTCCCTTAATACAATTACCAAAACAAAAATGTCTTCCTCTTTTTTTTTTTTCCCCATAAAGCCTCATATTTTTTTTTTTTTTTTGAAGATTTATTTATTTATTTATTTTGGGCGGGGGTCGGGTTGGGAAGGGAGGGGAGCGGATGGGTCACTTCTATTGGTCTTTCTCTATTTTCATCCGTCTTTGTTCTTTGGCTCCTGTGGGCCTCCCATCACGGTGGCGTCTGTCGTTGCAGAGTGCCGGCTCTGGGCGCATGCGTTCCAGAGTTCCAGAGCTCCGGCTCGGTGATTGGACACATCGATCCAGCTGCTCCGCGGCACGTGGGATCTTCCCAGACCAGGGATCGAGCCGGTGTCCCTTGCACTGCAAGGCAGTGTCCCTACCCACTGCGCCACCAGGGGAAGCCCAAGCCTCTTTTATTTATACTTATTTTCATCGATCTTTTTATTCTTTGGCATGTGTGGGCCTCCCATTGAAGCGGCCTCTCTCATTGCAGAGCTCCGGCTCTGAGCACATGCACTCCAGAGTGCTGACTCATCACTGGACCCACCAATCCAGCCATTCCAGGGCATATGGGCTCTTCCCTGGCCAGGGATTGAACCGGTGCCCCTGGCAGCCACTTTACCCACTGGACCACTAGGGAAGTCCAACTTTCTGTTTTGTTTTGTTTTTTTTTTTTAATTTTTTTGGCCACTTCTTCTATTGGTCCTTCATTTATTTCCATCTTTAGTTGTTTTGGCCTGTGTGGGCTTCTCATTGCAGTGGCCTCTCAAACACACGGAATTTTTATAGGTTGTATAGACTGTTTTTAATGGATTCTTCCTTGAGTCATTCTACTATGGGAAAGGGAGACACCTGGACATTTATATCACCTTTGAAAAAACCAAAGACAGGAAAAGAGAAGAGAGTCTCTGCTGTGTCTGCTGTTTCTTAGTTGTCTTTAATTCAAAATAATCCTATGCCAAAAATGGCATTTTGGGGAATGACATATTTTAATTCTGCTCAACAATACAGAATATCATCTGTCTCTGGCCCCAGTTGTGTATATGAACAGGCACAATAAAGAGGAATGGAAGAAATAAGAAAGGAATTCATGAAACAAACTATTGGTTCCCTTAATACAATTACCAAAACAAAAATGTCTTCCTCTTTTTTTTTTTTCCCCATAAAGCCTCATATTTTTTTTTTTTTTTTGAAGATTTATTTATTTATTTATTTTGGGCGGGGGTCGGGTTGGGAAGGGAGGGGAGCGGATGGGTCACTTCTATTGGTCTTTCTCTATTTTCATCCGTCTTTGTTCTTTGGCTCCTGTGGGCCTCCCATCACGGTGGCGTCTGTCGTTGCAGAGTGCCGGCTCTGGGCGCATGCGTTCCAGAGTTCCAGAGCTCCGGCTCGGTGATTGGACACATCGATCCAGCTGCTCCGCGGCACGTGGGATCTTCCCAGACCAGGGATCGAGCCGGTGTCCCTTGCACTGCAAGGCAGTGTCCCTACCCACTGCGCCACCAGGGGAAGCCCAAGCCTCTTTTATTTATACTTATTTTCATCGATCTTTTTATTCTTTGGCATGTGTGGGCCTCCCATTGAAGCGGCCTCTCTCATTGCAGAGCTCCGGCTCTGAGCACATGCACTCCAGAGTGCTGACTCATCACTGGACCCACCAATCCAGCCATTCCAGGGCATATGGGCTCTTCCCTGGCCAGGGATTGAACCGGTGCCCCTGGCAGCCACTTTACCCACTGGACCACTAGGGAAGTCCAACTTTCTGTTTTGTTTTGTTTTTTTTTTTTAATTTTTTTGGCCACTTCTTCTATTGGTCCTTCATTTATTTCCATCTTTAGTTGTTTTGGCCTGTGTGGGCTTCTCATTGCAGTGGCCTCTCTTGTTGCAGAGCACCGGCTCCAGGCGCATGTACTCCAGAGTTCCACTCAGTAATTGGACACATCCGTCCAGCTCCCCCGCAGCATGTGGGATCTTCCCAAGCCAGGGATAGAACCGGCGCCCCTTGCACTGCAAGGAGGTATCCTTACCCACTGGACCACCAGGGGAAATCCCAAATTTCTGTTTTAGAGATTTATTGTTTATGGGCAATTTTGCCAAGTCATTTGCTTATATAAGGACAACCTGGTAGAATTCTGTCTTCTTTTCCAGCTGATTTTTTATTGTCACATATAAATGCTTGTGTTGAACCATCTTTATTTCTCTATGTTTTATGTGAGTGGTATGATTACCTTTTTGATGAATAAATAGAAATTAAAAAATGCATAAGCATCCTTTATACCCATTCTAATCAAACTTAGCATTTAAACTGATCCTTTATCAGTGAACTCTATTATGCATGATTCCATAAAACTTCATTTATTGACATACATTTAAAGCTAAAATTAGTCTGGATAGGTTTCCTTACAGGAAAGGGTCATACTCATTATTTTTAACCTGTGGATGCTTGCCTGTCTTTATTTGTGTCAATTTTGTGTGTGTTAAATCAGTCTGTAAATATTATTTATAAAATGTTGACTCTATATATTCATAGTAGTTAGTAGGAAAAAATACCACTTTGGGAACTTAGGAGAATGTTCATCATTTCTCTCTGTCTCTCTCTCTCTCTTTTTTTTTTTACAAGCAAAGAGAGAAAAAATGAGTCCCTTTAGAGAGAGCTGCTATCAGTGTTAGTTTTTGGAAAGTTCATGTCACACAGTATGACTTTCCTAATAGCTTTTCGGAACAGAGCTCCGGCTCTGAGCACATGCACTCCAGAGTGCTGACTCATCACTGGACCCACCAATCCAGCCATTCCAGGGCATATGGGCTCTTCCCTGGCCAGGGATTGAACCGGTGCCCCTGGCAGCCACTTTACCCACTGGACCACTAGGGAAGTCCAACTTTCTGTTTTGTTTTGTTTTTTTTTTTTAATTTTTTTGGCCACTTCTTCTATTGGTCCTTCATTTATTTCCATCTTTAGTTGTTTTGGCCTGTGTGGGCTTCTCATTGCAGTGGCCTCTCTTGTTGCAGAGCACCGGCTCCAGGCGCATGTACTCCAGAGTTCCACTCAGTAATTGGACACATCCGTCCAGCTCCCCCGCAGCATGTGGGATCTTCCCAAGCCAGGGATAGAACCGGCGCCCCTTGCACTGCAAGGAGGTATCCTTACCCACTGGACCACCAGGGAAGTCCCAAATTTCTGTTTTAGAGATTTATTGTTTATGGGCAATTTTGCCAAGTCATTTGCTTATATAAGGACAACCTGGTAGAATTCTGTCTTCTTTTCCAGCTGATTTTTTATTGTCACATATAAATGCTTGTGTTGAACCATCTTTATTTCTCTATGTTTTATGTGAGTGGTATGATTACCTTTTTGATGAATAAATAGAAATTAAAAAATGCATAAGCATCCTTTATACCCATTCTAATCAAACTTAGCATTTAAACTGATCCTTTATCAGTGAACTCTATTATGCATGATTCCATAAAACTTCATTTATTGACATACATTTAAAGCTAAAATTAGTCTGGATAGGTTTCCTTACAGGAAAGGGTCATACTCATTATTTTTAACCTGTGGATGCTTGCCTGTCTTTATTTGTGTCAATTTTGTGTGTGTTAAATCAGTCTGTAAATATTATTTATAAAATGTTGACTCTATATATTCATAGTAGTTAGTAGGAAAAAATACCACTTTGGGAACTTAGGAGAATGTTCATCATTTCTCTCTGTCTCTCTCTCTCTCTTTTTTTTTTTACAAGCAAAGAGAGAAAAAATGAGTCCCTTTAGAGAGAGCTGCTATCAGTGTTAGTTTTTGGAAAGTTCATGTCACACAGTATGACTTTCCTAATAGCTGCTTTCAAGAGTTATGATTGATTAGGGCTTACTAAAAATTCCAGTGTCAGTTGCAGCCTTAAAGGCAACAATTCCCCTGTATTTGTAAGAAAAACAATCTAAGTCTTCAGATCTTGACATTCTTTTCTCTCTTCTTGAGGATAGAGGTAATACTTATTGTCTCCAACAAAAGCAGTGCATGAACTGGCTGTAATTTTTAACCTTGAATTTATTAATAATTTTTTCCTCAAATAACTTTATCTTTTCATGAAAAAAAAGTTTCTAAGAAATTAATAAGAATTTAAAGTATCATTGAAAAATCAAGGTTTTCCTTATTTTAATCTAAATGTGAAATTTTTTTGGGTGAGGGGAAAAAGTTTGGTGGGAGTTTTCGGGTTTTTTTTGATGGCTGTTATTATTTCCTTTGGGGTTTTTGTTTTGTTTTGTTTGTTTTGTTTTTGATCAGCTTTCCTAGACCTCTTTAAGTTTTACTTCTTTTTCCTGATGATAAATGTGGACAAATTATTACTATTAAAGTCAAAATAGATGTTTTAATGTAAGACAAAAAACTTACTAACAATGAAACGAGTTATTTAGTAAAGTACTAGGGGCTGGTGATTAATGATTGTCAAGGTATATTAATGAATTTGATCACTAATGACATGAAAAATAAAAAGTGAAGACAAAAGTTATTACTGTAATTAAATAGCAATTGCCAATGGGAATCTGTAAAATTTAACTATGGAGTTCTAATTTTTCGAACTATACTTGAAATTTGAAAGAAAAATTGACAAACATAAAAGCTTCGGGGTCAAACAGTCAATATAGTTACTTCAGTAAGAGACAGAAAAATTGAGAGTAACCCAGCAAGCAGCACCATAAAACAGGGACATTCTTTTGCTACTGAGAAACTTTGCTTCTTACTATAGAATGAATTTACAAAAATTTCACTATTTCCATGATCTTAGTGATAGGGATAGAGTAGAACAGGTAGAGTCCTAGTGGGGGACAATAGGTAGAAGGGTGAAACCTGGGAAAGATTGGGAGGCCAGTAAATTGATGATAACTTAGGAGAGCTGCTCTTTGTTTAGTAAAGCAGGCTTGACTGGGCATGGACAGCTGACGAAGGAGGAGCTGGTGAGAAAGGAATTAACGATGTATGTCTTGCACCTGTGTCTACTTGAGGGGGGCGGTCTTCTACCATCCTATATATTGCTGCCCATTCAGTCAGGGGGTAGAGCAGAGCAGAGCAGAGCAGAGCAGAGCAGAGCAGAGCAGAGCAGAGCAGAGCAGAGCAGAGCTTTCCTGCTCGCTCGCTTACACCTCTTACAAGTACTCTATCCTAATAAATCCTCTTCTTGCCTATCACTGTGCCTATCGCTGAATTCCTTCTGCATTGAGGCATGAAGAACCTGAGCCTCAGTGGGTCCAGACGTTGGGTGAGTGCTGGATTAAGTCCCGACTGCATGTTTGAGTCCCAGACAGGGTTTTGACCAGGATCGAGTCCTGACTACCCCAAGCAGGGTTTTGGCTGGGGTTGAGCCTTAGCCATGAGGGTTCGAGTCCCAAACTGGTTTTGGCTAGGTTCAGGCCCCAGTCACATGGGTTCAAGTCCCAGACAGGGTTTTGGTTGGGTTCAAGTCCCAGCAGCGTGGGTTCAAGTCCCAAACAGAGTTCTGGCTGGATTCAAGTCCTAAACCAGGGATTGAGGGTTTGAGTCCTAAACAGGGTTTTGGCTGGAATTCAAGTTCCAGCCACATGGGTTCAAGTCCCAAGCAGGGCTCGATCAGGTCTGGGCCCTGGGTTTAAGTCTCAAAGTAATCTCTTGAGGGGTTAAACTACGTTCTTACATTTAGCAGAAAACAGAATTACTGGAGGACAGAACTACAAAGAGATTACATTTAAAGTTATTTCATGAGTTGAAGACAGCAGATTCTGGAGAATTTGGGCAGGATAAAGTCTTCAGGTTAACCAGGGATTAACATTCAGATTGGAAGAGAATATATAGAAACCAAATATTAAACTGCTTCTTCAGCAACTATAGATTGCCAAAGTGTAAGAAACTTTATATGTAATAGTGTGGTTTTTTCAGGGTTTAATATACGTTTGTAAAAAGATGCTGTATATTTTCTTTGAATGGGGGCTTTGTTTTCCTAATATTAAGGAAAATTCAGTCTATTAGAATCCAGGAGCTGGAATGAACCTCTTAGCTAATTTTCAAGGACCAAATCTTAATTACCATTAGGCCAAACAAATTTTTAAAAAGCCTATTTATGTTGATAATGTAGTTTTATGGCACATGTGAATAAAACCATAAATTAGTCAATTTTGAGAAATATCTAGTATGTTCCTTGCAATCAGCAAATATTTACTAATACCCTAATTCATGTGTGGAACATACTAATGCTCAAATTCTGCCTTGTTAAGACATAAAACATAAAATGAAAGAATTAGATACAAGAGATAAAAACAATCTAAACAAGCTAAAATATCTATTCAAGAAAACATATCTTTCTCCTCAAACTTCTTTGTGTTTCTGATTTAATTTCCTTAGAGCATAATTATATAATTTTAGTATAAATATTCTACAATTGTATTTTAATGAAGTATTAAAGTAAGGATGTTTCAAGTAAAATTTATTTCCATGTTAATAGATATACATAGTGAGATAGATGCACAATTATATGTGTCAGTAATTAATTTTGGTATTAGTTGGGCTTTTAGATAAAAAATAAGCTATTACTGACTCTTGTTCCCAAAATTTATTTAATATCAAACAGTCAACTCTAAAAATGCTGGGTTTTTTTCACATTATTTATTTCACTTATGTTTGTATCACTCGAATACTTCCCTTCTCCTCCCTATCCATAAAAATAAATTCATGAGGGTTAAATCAGCTAGTAAGAAGAATATGGTATTTGAACCAACAGAATAAAATGTTTGGTTTAAATTGTCTATATGGTATTAAATAAAGGATTTAATTACTAAATATGGTAACATAACTTGAAAATTCTTTTGAACCTATAACAAGTCAACAAGAACTTCCAGAAGACCAAAGAAAGATTATTGTTCATAGTATAAATTGGTTTATAGAATCACAGAGTCTTATGGCAGGAAAATTCCTTAAAGATGAAGAAATTAATTCCATACACTGTGGAGGAAATTGTTATATAAATGTTATAATTGAGTGACCATTCTTTCTGCATAACCACTTACTTTCATGTCATAGGACAGAGCACTATTGTAGGGGCTAAATGGATAAACATTATTAAGACTCTTTTCTTATGTTTACTTAAAGAAAAATTTCCACTCGTTGATTTTATTAATAGTTCTACCCTCTGGAAAACTCCAAGTTATGTATAATATTTTTTTCTGCTCTACAGTCTTACATACATTTTAATACTAGTTTTTATTCTCTCACACATTTTCCAGCATAACCCATCCAGCTCTTTTAATTACTATGTAGGTCTTTAGAAAAAAATCAAGAGAAGTTATAGGAACGAGGCTTATGTTTGCAGGTAAAACCTGATGTGTCTCAAAGCAATTTGACTGTGTCATAAAACTCAGAATAATTATAAGTAAATCTACTTAGATGTACAAAACCTGTATGAATGGCTCCCACTTGTAGAGTGAAATAAAGGAGATCTCCTTAAGTACACACTATGATAGTATCTACCTCCTAAATTGCTCAGTATCTCAATATCAATAAAACTGTCTATCATTCTAGGTATTTACCTATTTGACCTATCATCCAACCTCCCAGATGAATCCATTTCTGAGATTTATCTTCTCTTTAGCCATATGCCATACCATGAAGATGGAACCACCAGTCCCTGGCAAATTTGAACTGTACCCTCCCATTTCCATTCCCAGTCTTGAGAGAGATTGTGCTCAGATTTAATTAAGACCTCATCTAGCATGTTAATCATTCCTCCTATTTGTGTCATCTGCAAATTTAATAATCATGCTTCATAGGCCTTTAGCTAAGTCATGAATATAAAAAATGATGGTCTATAAAGTGAGGCATTCTCATACCAAGGATTTAACAAGATAACTTGAGCCACTGGGATGGGGAAGATAATATTAAATGACTTCTACTTATCTATTTTTTATCCAAACAATTAGACACAATTAATTTTTACTAATATTTATCATATTAATCAACTCATAATCTAACTAAATTTTGATGTCAGAAAGAATGAGAATTCTCTACCATAGAGGTTTTGGCGGGGACAGCCTATAGAGTTGATTCATTTTAGTATACTGCCACATACTGCAGTTTGTGTGTTGTAAGTGGATTTCCTTGTTATTTAAATATACAAGTAGCATAAAAGATTTCTGCCAAAATACTCCAAATGGAAAAACATATTATTTTGCAAATATAAGTAAAGAAGAAGAAAACAGCACAGATGATACTTCTCTTCTACCATAAGTTTAAAATCAGGCACATCACACACATAATGAGACTCAGTAAATATGACAAGAAATTAGCCCCAAATTCTGTAATCATCGAGAAGATTATTTCAAATACAGTTGTGTATCCTCAATTGAGAATAAACACAGCCATAAATGTACATTATGCCTTGGGATATTACTTAATAAAATTAAATGAAAGCATCACAAGTAACAAGACATTTAAAAAAGAAGCATTTAGAACATTATTAATAATATATACTGGGACTAAAACAACCTTTGCATGTTCATTCATGAAGCAAATGTTAATCTGCTTAGTCTTTATCCAATTCTTGTCAATTTCTATACTATTGTATAGATTTTATACTCTATATCATTTAGCATTGAAATATATGAATAATTTATATGTGAATAAATATAGACTGACCATCCCAAATTGCTTTTTTATATATTCCTTTCTATGTTCCAAACAAAAAGTTTGATGATCACCACTTTAAGAAAGTTCTCCAGCTAAATGTTGAAAGTCTAAAGAGAAATATGGATCAGCCAACTACAAATTTTCACAGTAGTCCATACTTATTTTTCCTGACAGCAATGATCTATGAGAGATTGCCAAATATTCAGTTGGAACACAACTAGAGTGGAATTTCCTTATTTTCTAGTTTTTTATCTGAGTGAAAAAAAAATACTAATTTAGAACTGTCATTGTTCTTATAGGTCACTCTTCTTAAATATTCACAAATCATCTATTTACTTATCAAGGCTAAGGTGGTTCTAGGACATATTATCAAACTCACTGTATAGTTTTCACATACTACCTTTTCCTCCCTGGACTGGGAGAAGTATTTTTTCATATTTTATTGTTTCTCTTCTCCTTCACAGTCCTTAAAACATAGTAATAGCAACTGTAACATCCAATTCATAAAATTTCTATTCATTTGAAATTGTTAGATATATGTTTTAAGTTTTTTTCATCTGTTTTAGACTTGTAGCCTTTTCAATGGTTATTTCATGGTTCAATGAAGAAACATTATAAATATCATACAATGTGTTGAGCATTTTTGCTCTATGTCTTTTCATTGTACTGTTTAATGACATACCTCCCCCTTTATCCCTGGTTACAAACTCCTTTGTATATTAGTTTAAAAAGCAGACACTATTAAAAACTGAAAAATAAGTTGAGGGCAGATACATGTACTGAATTAAGTAACAAATAATGTCCTCCAAATAAGGATAGGATCCTTTCAAAGTAAAAACATACATTTCTGATAAATGACCAAAGGACATGAATTACAATTTTCCAGTAAAAGTCTATCAATAGCTAAAAAATGTATAAAAAATTTAAGATTTCTAAAAAATGAACAGTTACAGATTAGAACAATGAGATATTTTTTAAGTGTCAGAGTAGTCAATACTTTTTACAAATCTTTATAATCTATGAGATAGCATTTTAATGTCACTGATAAAAAGATGTTCAAAATTCTGTATAAGTCTAGGCTCAACATTTGCTGCTCTGAAAAGTTCTTAAGATGGTATAAAAATACATAAATGAAAAATAGTATAAATAAAAATAAGAACTAATGAAGAAGTATGACTGAGACTGGAAACATAAAACGTAGCCCAGATTAGGCTTCAAAAATAATATTATAATACAGATACTTGCTTCTTTTCCACTATGAAACTTCCATCAGAATGTTTGATTGGCAGTATATTAATCACATCCTGAAACTTAACTACAAGGACATCTTAGAAATGTAGATTTTTAGTTCCCTAGTTTAGGCACACAAAAGGTATTGTTTTTAAATGGCAATCACATTTAGCTAAAGAAAGGCAGAAAGGTGGTTCTAGGACATATTATCAAACTCACTGTATAGTTTTCACATACTACCTTTTCCTCCCTGGACTGGGAGAAGTATTTTTTCATATTTTATTGTTTCTCTTCTCCTTCACAGTCCTTAAAACATAGTAATAGCAACTGTAACATCCAATTCATAAAATTTCTATTCATTTGAAATTGTTAGATATATGTTTTAAGTTTTTTTCATCTGTTTTAGACTTGTAGCCTTTTCAATGGTTATTTCATGGTTCAATGAAGAAACATTATAAATATCATACAATGTGTTGAGCATTTTTGCTCTATGTCTTTTCATTGTACTGTTTAATGACATACCTCCCCCTTTATCCCTGGTTACAAACTCCTTTGTATATTAGTTTAAAAAGCAGACACTATTAAAAACTGAAAAATAAGTTGAGGGCAGATACATGTACTGAATTAAGTAACAAATAATGTCCTCCAAATAAGGATAGGATCCTTTCAAAGTAAAAACATACATTTCTGATAAATGACCAAAGGACATGAATTACAATTTTCCAGTAAAAGTCTATCAATAGCTAAAAAATGTATAAAAAATTTAAGATTTCTAAAAAATGAACAGTTACAGATTAGAACAATGAGATATTTTTTAAGTGTCAGAGTAGTCAATACTTTTTACAAATCTTTATAATCTATGAGATAGCATTTTAATGTCACTGATAAAAAGATGTTCAAAATTCTGTATAAGTCTAGGCTCAACATTTGCTGCTCTGAAAAGTTCTTAAGATGGTATAAAAATACATAAATGAAAAATAGTATAAATAAAAATAAGAACTAATGAAGAAGTATGACTGAGACTGGAAACATAAAACGTAGCCCAGATTAGGCTTCAAAAATAATATTATAATACAGATACTTGCTTCTTTTCCACTATGAAACTTCCATCAGAATGTTTGATTGGCAGTATATTAATCACATCCTGAAACTTAACTACAAGGACATCTTAGAAATGTAGATTTTTAGTTCCCTAGTTTAGGCACACAAAAAGGATGTTGAAATGATTATTTAGTCTATCATATCTGCTACAATGCAATGGTCAATCACATTTTTAAGCTAAAGAAAGGCAGAAAAAGTTATGTGAAAGACTTTATCCCTTACCATTAAGGCAGGTCTCTGCTCATTCAACACTTGAATCTTGTTTATAATTTCTTTTCAGTTGGGTGCCATTCCTTTGGATATTTGTCAACTCCTCCATTTTGCCATCCTTGTTTTTTTTTTTTTTTTAGCAAGGTGAAATTACAGTCAGTCCCCTTGATGCCCCACTGCAACTTTAGGCTCTGCTTTTGATGCATTCTTCATTAGAATCACTGTGACTTTGTCACTGAGATGTTGTGTATCAATAGTAAAACTGTGAACGTGAGCAATGGAAAAAGTAATATACTCACCTTTGTCTTCACATTTACCCTATTTCCTTTGGTGCTTGCTCCACCAAATCCTGGGAAACCCATTTTCAGAGAATCAAGACAATAGGTGAGGCAATTATAAATATTAAAGGAAGCCCGGAGAGGCCAGGCTAACTGACACAGTGTAGAGCTTAAAGATATGGGGCTCTGGAGCCTAGAGAATACTCAATATTGTGACTGTAAGTTTTTGGTAATGGAAGAGAGAAAATTAATAGAATTAGTGGTCATAAATTTATACCTCTATAGGTGTTCTCTGAGAGAAAAAAAAGTAAAGATGTGAATTAAATTTATTTTTGATTTATAAACTGTAACTCCTTGAATTTGATGATTCCACAGTAAGGCTGGTCCAAATAGGTAATTGACTCATATAAAGTTTAAGCAAAGTGGCCCAGTGATAGACAAGAGTTTTTCCACCATACCTACAGCAGAGTTCTTCTACCCAATCAAACAAATTCTGGCAAGATATTAAAAATTTTTTTTAATGACGTACTGTTATTAATACAGATGAAATCCTATCTAATTGCCAGGACTGAAATAAAGCTCGTAGTACATTAAAAGACTGCACTGGAAGTCTTGTAGTGTGAATGGATTGTAGACTTAAGTGTGGAAGTGCTGAAAGATCTAGCTGAAGAGGTTTGGCCTTGGTGTGCCTGCTTGGTTGCTCAGTCCCTCAGTCATGTCCGACTCTTTGTGACCTTTTGAACTGTACCTTACCAGGCTCCTCAGTTCATGGGATTCTCCAGGCAGGAATACTGGAGTGGGTTGCTATTTTCTTTTCAGTTGGGTGCCATTCCTTTGGATATTTGTCAACTCCTCCATTTTGCCATCCTTGTTTTTTTTTTTTTTTAGCAAGGTGAAATTACAGTCAGTCCCCTTGATGCCCCACTGCAACTTTAGGCTCTGCTTTTGATGCATTCTTCATTAGAATCACTGTGACTTTGTCACTGAGATGTTGTGTATCAATAGTAAAACTGTGAACGTGAGCAATGGAAAAAGTAATATACTCACCTTTGTCTTCACATTTACCCTATTTCCTTTGGTGCTTGCTCCACCAAATCCTGGGAAACCCATTTTCAGAGAATCAAGACAATAGGTGAGGCAATTATAAATATTAAAGGAAGCCCGGAGAGGCCAGGCTAACTGACACAGTGTAGAGCTTAAAGATATGGGGCTCTGGAGCCTAGAGAATACTCAATATTGTGACTGTAAGTTTTTGGTAATGGAAGAGAGAAAATTAATAGAATTAGTGGTCATAAATTTATACCTCTATAGGTGTTCTCTGAGAGAAAAAAAAGTAAAGATGTGAATTAAATTTATTTTTGATTTATAAACTGTAACTCCTTGAATTTGATGATTCCACAGTAAGGCTGGTCCAAATAGGTAATTGACTCATATAAAGTTTAAGCAAAGTGGCCCAGTGATAGACAAGAGTTTTTCCACCATACCTACAGCAGAGTTCTTCTACCCAATCAAACAAATTCTGGCAAGATATTAAAAATTTTTTTTAATGACGTACTGTTATTAATACAGATGAAATCCTATCTAATTGCCAGGACTGAAATAAAGCTCGTAGTACATTAAAAGACTGCACTGGAAGTCTTGTAGTGTGAATGGATTGTAGACTTAAGTGTGGAAGTGCTGAAAGATCTAGCTGAAGAGGTTTGGCCTTGGTGTGCCTGCTTGGTTGCTCAGTCCCTCAGTCATGTCCGACTCTTTGTGACCTTTTGAACTGTACCTTACCAGGCTCCTCAGTTCATGGGATTCTCCAGGCAGGAATACTGGAGTGGGTTGCTATTTCCTTCTCCAGGTGTTCTTTCAGAACCCAATGACCTTGGTAGGAAGGACCTGATAGAAAGATTTTATTTTATTCAAAAAACATCAGGTTTTAAGTAGGTCAAGATCAGGATCATATTTGCATTAAAAAGATCACCCAGGATTTAAATTGAAGAATGGATTAGGGGAAGCGAACAAAATCAGAAAGGGGAATTAGTTAGGTAATTATTGCAAGAATCTGAAATAGATCATGGTTTTACTTAGATCAATGTGGTAGGAAGAGAGGCAAGTGAGCAGAATCTAAAGATCTGGGCAGTGTTGTTGTCATTGTTGTTGTTTTTTTCTATAAGATTTGATGCTTGCTTGGATAAAGAGTGAGGAAGAACATGGTGCTGTTGATCAGTTGCTAAGTACTGTATAACTCTTTGTGACCCTGTAGACTGCAGCACACCAGGCTTTCCTGTCCTTCACTATTGAGAATAATGTCTGAGTGTCTGGGCTACATAACAGGGAAGACAATGGTTTGAATTTGTTAGATCATTTATGAGATGAAGTAGGTTTTCTAGGGAAGACAATATATTCATGTCAGGAATATGGTGCATCTGAGGTGCTGGTCCAATTGAACATTCAAATATGCAGTTGTGTGTGATTCAGGAAGATACCATTTCCTTTGCTGTTTATTATTCATCCTACTGGGCTTCCCAGGTGACTCAGGGACCAAGGAACCACCTATAATGCATGAGATGCAAGAAACACGGGTTCAGTTCCTGGGTAGGGAAGATCCCCTGGAGGAGGACATGGCAACCCACTCCAGTATTGCTGCCTGGAGAATCCCGTGGATAGAGGAGCCTGGTGGGCTACAGTCCAGGGGTCACAGGAGTCAGACACGATTCAGCAACTGAGCACACATGCCCAGGAATTCATCCTATTGCTTCCCTCTCAGGGATGCTTTTAACTATAGTGTTTTTTTCAAACTATGCATCAACTTTCTGGTATTAAGTCACATCATGCCTGACAATGGAGCAGCTTTTTATGCACCACCATGAGCTGTTCCAAACCCGAGTCTCCTATGGAGACCTCAGGTAATTGCTCTCAAATAGAATTTCCATGAATCCTATAGGGTTATTCAGTTTTTTAAGCAAAAATCTACTTGAAGAATAGACAATGAAATGTGCAGTGAAAATAAATTTACTAAACAACTTCTTTCTCCTTATTGCTTCTTTTCTTCTGACTCCTGATGGTTCTGAGTTTTCATAACCTGCTCCCAAAAGCAGCTGCTGCATCCTGTAGATGTGTTCCTATTAGAGAGAAAAGCAGCTTCAAAGGATCAGATATTGCTGCCCAAGAAGTATGGCTTTTTCACTTTGCTTCACGTTTTTATGTTATTTTATTTCTTGAGAATAACTACTAAGAATTTTGAGGCTGGCATGAATATCAAATACAGAACACTGCCTATGTGCAAAATAAAGCAAAGATCTCATTTTAATGAGGTTTTAGTGTCATTTTCATAAACATACAAACACACATAAGCATAACAAACCCTCTTTCTAACGTGACAACCAGAATGCAAATTAAAGTAATAATAAAAGATGTAGACAACTTAGAATTAATGAGAGTTTCCTGATGATCAATTTCCCTATTAACCATATTTTGAGTTAAAGTGGAGAAAACAGAGTCTCAATGGGAAAACCATATTTATTTCTCTAAATGACTACTGATCCATAGCTCTACCCTATGTAGTTGACACTTAAAGTATCTCAACAGTATAATTATTCCTTTGTTTTACAAATATTCATTAAACATGATCATGATGTATTCATCAGCCAACCACATGTTTATTGCTATAGTTTGTTTGAATACCTCTTTAAACCATGTTACTCAATACAAATTGTCTGTTTGATGGAGTTCACTGTGATTAGTAGCGTCAGAGCGGCTCTCACGTTTACCTTATTCTAGAATAAAAAACACACAACTGAGAAAAGAGGCTTTTTCCTAAGCTTAACTTTAGAGTTGATTTGGCCTATTACATTCAGCAACTGAGCACACATGCCCAGGAATTCATCCTATTGCTTCCCTCTCAGGGATGCTTTTAACTATAGTGTTTTTTTCAAACTATGCATCAACTTTCTGGTATTAAGTCACATCATGCCTGACAATGGAGCAGCTTTTTATGCACCACCATGAGCTGTTCCAAACCCGAGTCTCCTATGGAGACCTCAGGTAATTGCTCTCAAATAGAATTTCCATGAATCCTATAGGGTTATTCAGTTTTTTAAGCAAAAATCTACTTGAAGAATAGACAATGAAATGTGCAGTGAAAATAAATTTACTAAACAACTTCTTTCTCCTTATTGCTTCTTTTCTTCTGACTCCTGATGGTTCTGAGTTTTCATAACCTGCTCCCAAAAGCAGCTGCTGCATCCTGTAGATGTGTTCCTATTAGAGAGAAAAGCAGCTTCAAAGGATCAGATATTGCTGCCCAAGAAGTATGGCTTTTTCACTTTGCTTCACGTTTTTATGTTATTTTATTTCTTGAGAATAACTACTAAGAATTTTGAGGCTGGCATGAATATCAAATACAGAACACTGCCTATGTGCAAAATAAAGCAAAGATCTCATTTTAATGAGGTTTTAGTGTCATTTTCATAAACATACAAACACACATAAGCATAACAAACCCTCTTTCTAACGTGACAACCAGAATGCAAATTAAAGTAATAATAAAAGATGTAGACAACTTACAATTAATGAGAGTTTCCTGATGATCAATTTCCCTATTAACCATATTTTGAGTTAAAGTGGAGAAAACAGAGTCTCAATGGGAAAACCATATTTATTTCTCTAAATGACTACTGATCCATAGCTCTACCCTATGTAGTTGACACTTAAAGTATCTCAACAGTATAATTATTCCTTTGTTTTACAAATATTCATTAAACATGATCATGATGTATTCATCAGCCAACCACATGTTTATTGCTATAGTTTGTTTGAATACCTCTTTAAACCATGTTACTCAATACAAATTGTCTGTTTGATGGAGTTCACTGTGATTAGTAGCGTCAGAGCGGCTCTCACGTTTACCTTATTCTAGAATAAAAAACACACAACTGAGAACAGAGGCTTTTTCCCTAAGCTTAACTTTAGAGTTGATTTGGCCTATTACATGCCCTACTGCATTTTGTTCAGAATGTTGTAGAACTGAGTTTGCATTATAGCTTCTGTTCTGTCGAGAATATTCAGACAGTGTAATTTATCCTTTGGTGCCAGCAACGGCGTAAGTAATACACTGTCTAGAATATGACAGGAAAAAAAATCATCTTCATCACTTTCCTGAGTCTTTCCTTAGGCTGGCTCCATGGTTTTTCAGGCTGCCTCCAGACTGTGCTACGTGCTGTGGTCCACATGGACTAGGCTTTCGCCCGGAGGGAGGCTCCAGGTTATCTGACTAGTCAGTGATTCACCTGCTCCTCTTCCTTCTCTGCTAGGACATGATATGTACCAGGAGCAAACTAAAGAAATTCACAACACGGGGCACAGTTCAGAAATTATATAGAATACAATAGAACAAATGTAGGATATAAAACTATTCTTCTTTATGGTGACCTTTTCCTCTACTGGTTTCTATCTCATGAGAATAAAGGGGTACAATGGGAATAGAGCTACTTCCTGCTCTGGATGCTACCCTAACATTAGGAGAATAAACAATGTAAAGGTAGGAGGTGGTCTAGACCATCCTTGCTTTGAATTTTAAGGGAGAAGGTCTCTTGTGTGGTCTGTTTCTTCTTATACTAGAATGATTAAAAACCAGAGGAACAAATAATAACAGATGGGGTTTTTCTTCTTAGGGCTGCTTCTGCTGTTAAGCTATCCTGTTTTTTGTTGTTGTTCTCCTGTACAACAAAGTGAATCAGTTATATGTATACATATGTCCCCTTACTCTTTGATCTCCCACCCCACTCCCTGCACCATCCCATCCACGTAGGCCTCACTGAGCACCGAGCTGCGCCCCTGACACTATGCAGCAGGTTCCCACTAGCTATCTGTTTTACACATGGCCCTGCATATATGTCAATACCAACCTCCCAATTCATCCCACACCTCTTTCTGTGTCCATATGTCTGTTCCCTATGTCTGTATCTCTGTTCCTGTCCTGCAAAAAGCTTCATCTAAACCATTTTTCTAGATTCCACATATGTGTTAATATACGATATTTGTTAAACAAAAATAAACAAATGGGACCTAATTAAACTCAAAAGCTTTTGAACAGCAAAAAAAACCCATAAATGACATTAAAAAACAAACCTCACAATGGGAGAAAATATTTACAAATGAAGCAGTTGACATGAGATTAATCTCTGAGTCTTCGAAGAAATGAGAAGGAGCCTCGCCACTCCTGTTGTCCAGGCCACTAGAGTAGAAAGACTTCTAGGTGGTAAAACAAGAGGTGTTTACCAGTCTCAGAACCACAGGAAGACAGGAACTGACAGCTCTGTTATTGTATTTCTAGTACTAAACAGGCACTGAACCTAGAACGTCGCAGAAACTCAGAATGTTTTCATTTACTTAATCATATCATCTGGTTGATGATTCAACAATTAAATGGTTAATTGTCTGATGTATGCTGAATTAAATCTGGTTAAGAAGCAGGCTATTAAGCGAATGAATATGAGTCATTGAAATATTGGTGTTTCTGGCTCTATCTGACACAACTTATCATTGATAATGTAAATGTTAGTCAAGCTGATCATAAAGGATAGAACAATGACTCTGGAACTTGTTACTCCTTCTCTAACCAAAGATAAACAGTTCCCAATCAGAAATGTTGTTTTTCCTGTTCTTATTAGTGTAATAAAAGCAAGTCCCACTTTATTTTTACAAAATAGGGCCTGCTACCCTTGATCAAACCATCACATGCACCTAAACAAAAAAGGTTATCACTTATATGGTGTGAAAAAGATACTGGCAAAAGTGTCCATTCCCCATTTTTTTTCTTGACAACTTTCAACATTCCTGTAATTCCACAAATACATGTGTTTTACTTTAGGCAGTGTATCCTTTGGTGTACAAATGTCCCCTTTTATAATGCTAAGACCTCAAATTGTTGATAGACAAATTCTGATTTGGAGCATGGCCACTGAGGAGTGATTGATACTGAGAGCATACTGATTCTAGAAGATCATCTGTTTCCATTTTTGTGGTGGCCACTAGATGGTCCATAAAGAACTAATAATCCCGTCCACAATTTTTAGGCATGTTTTATATTTATTTTTTGGAGGATCTTAGATAATTGTGAAGAATATACGATATTTGTTAAACAAAAATAAACAAATGGGACCTAATTAAACTCAAAAGCTTTAACAGCAAAAAAAAACCATAAATGACATTAAAAAACAAACCTCACAATGGGAGAAAATATTTACAAATGAAGCAGTTGACATGAGATTAATCTCTGAGTCTTCGAAGAAATGAGAAGGAGCCTCGCCACTCCTGTTGTCCAGGCCACTAGAGTAGAAAGACTTCTAGGTGGTAAAACAAGAGGTGTTTACCAGTCTCAGAACCACAGGAAGACAGGAACTGACAGCTCTGTTATTGTATTTCTAGTACTAAACAGGCACTGAACCTAGAACGTCGCAGAAACTCAGAATGTTTTCATTTAATTAATCATATCATCTGGTTGAGGATTCAACAATTAAATGGTTAATTGTCTGATGTATGCTGTATTAAATCTGGTTAAGAAGCAGGCTACTAAGTGAATGAATATGAGTCATTGGAATATCGGTATTTCTGGCTCTATCTGACACAATTTATCATTGATAATGTAAATGTTAGCCAAGCTGATCATAAAGGATAGAACAATGACTCTGGAACTTGTTACTCCTTCTCTAACCAAAGATAAACAGTTCCCAATCAGAAATGTTGTTTTTCCTGTTCTTATTAGTGTGATAAAAGCAAGTCCCACTTTATTTTTACAAAATAGGGCCTGCTACCCATGATCAAACCATCACATGCACCTACACAAAAAAGGTTATCACTTATATGGTGTGAAAAAGATACTAGCAGAAGTGTCCATTCCCCATTATTTTTCTTGACAACTTTCAACATTCCTGTAATTCCACAAATACATGTGTTTTACTTTAGGTCGTCTATCCTTTGGTGTACAAATGTCCCCTTTTATAATGCTAAGACCTCAAATTGTTGATAGACAAATTCTGATTTGGAGCATGGCCACTGAGGAGTGATTGATACTGAGAGCATACTGATTCTAGAAGATCATCTGTTTCCATTTTTGTGGTGGCCACTAGATGGTCCATAAAGAACTAATAATCCCGTCCACAATTTTTAGGCATGTTTTATATTTATTTTTTGGAGGATCTTAGATAATTGTGAAGTCCAATTCTTTTTAAAATCTTTAAATAATAGTGTGATGAAACATCAAAATATTTAGAGAAATAAGAAGCTATTTGTGATCACAGCTTTATAGATTTTAAGAAGTAGACGGTAACCTAGAGTCTGTCATGCAATTGTTGCTTCTAAGGCTTTGATTAAATTCAAAAGTGTAATATGTTGTCTACGTGCTTTGTTTTACAAATGAGCAAATAAAAGTGTTTAGAGCTTGTTGCTAATTAGTCACTGAGTAATGTCCAATTCTTTCACAAGCCCACTAGGCTCCTCTGTCCATGGAATTTTTCAGACAAGAATACTGGAGTGGAGAAGCCATTTCCTTCTCCAGGGGCTATTTCCAACCCAGGAATAGAACCTATGTCTCCTGCTTGGCAAGTAGATTCTTTACCATTGAGCCACCAGGGAAGCCTCCATAGAGATTAAGTCACTGCTTTAAATTCATATAGACAGAAGCTGAATTGAGGGCAAGACTAGATCAAGAAGAAGAGAAAAAGTGAAGAAAGGAAGGTTTCTTCTGATTCTCCCAGTTTCAGTCTTCCTTTCTACAATTTTCTCCCATTAAAGATTGATAACTGTCATGTACAAGGATAAACATTCTCTTCTTATTTCTGCTCAGTCTACTAGAGCTGTTTGCAGTGGAGAAGGATCATGTGGCTACCCTTCTATTGGCAACAACAACTAGCTATTTTTCCTGGCTGCTTGGTTTTATGTCTGAAAGCCGAAGAAAAAAAATAAAAAGAAAGAATAAAACATCCAGCTTTGGATTCATAATTTCAATTAATCAGATTACAAGAATTCAATTTGTAAAATATTAGAAAAGAAAATGAAAAGGAAATACCTGGATTAAAGAACTGAGTTAAAAGTAGCTATAATATGCATAATTAACTTGAATCATGTCATTTCGTCTCAATTTTACTCCTATTTGAAAGATGCACACTTGGATCAAGTGATCTTTACTTTTTATTTCTAAAATATCACAGCTCATACTCAATGTGATCATTTGCACAGAGGCCAATTTGATGATAGTGTATCCCTTCTGTCCAATTCAATATGGTATTAACTAAATGAAGATGGCATGTGTCAGTCTGTTAGTATCAAGAGTATACCTCTACAATTAGAGTTAACTTTGAAACATGATTATACAATGGGTTGGAAAATGTCTTTATTGTTCAGTTTCCATGCAGTCCCTGTTCAAGTAATTCTCAACCTGTTATCCTAAAGACCCTGAGGTCAGGAAATACAGACTTTGTCCTGGGGGGGAAAGGGGGCATTTAGGAAATCAGGTTTCAAGAAATCAAAAGTCAAAAATATGTCTCAAGTTTTTCTTTTATTCCTGAAAACATAGTGTAAATACTACATTCGATTTGGTAAAATCCCTTTTTAAAATTAAAAACAATATTTTAAGTAATTGGTTTCCTTTTTTTTGGCCACTTTTATTGGTCTTTCATTTATTTATTTCCATCCATCCTTGTTTTTTGGCCTGTGTGGGCCTCCCTTCGCAGTGACCCTTCTCACTCCAGAGCTCCAGCTCTGTAGTTGGACACACAGGTCCAGCTGCTCCGTGGCATGTGGGATCTTCCCAGGCCAGGGATCAAACCAGCACCCCTTGCACTGCAAGGTGGTGTCCTTACCCACTGGACCACCAGGGAAACCCTATTTTGGGTAATTGTTACCAAGCAAAGTCCTTATCTTGTATCTTCCTTTACAAGACATATACTGTGCACCTTCCAGAAACATGAAGTTTACTTGATAACAATTATTTAAAACACTTGTTTTTCTAAGTAACAACAAATCTGGATTTTTTATATTAATTCATTTTTGTTTTACTTTTACAGAGTTTTGTTGTTTACTGCTATACATAAACCCAAATCAACCATAGGTATACACATGACCCCTCCAACTCTAACTTCCCTTTCATCTCCCTCCCCTTCCCACCCCTCCAGCTTGTCACATAGCCTCTGGGTAAGTTCCCTTAGTCTTACAGCATATTCACATTGGTTGTCTCTTTTACATATGGTAATATAAGTTTCCATGTTTACTCTTTCCATACATCTCTCCCACTTCTCCCTTCCCGCAATGTCCATAAGTCTGTTCTCTATGTCTGTTTTTCCATTGCTACTCTGAATGTACATTTATCAGCACCATCTTTCTAGATTCCATATATATATGTTGGTATACAATATTTATTTTTCTCTTTCTGACTTGCTTCACTCCATCTAATAGATTCTAAGTTCATCCACCTCGTTAGAACTGACTCAAATGCATTTTTTTTTTTTTTACGGCTGAGAAATATTCCATTGTATATGTATACCACAGCTTCTTTATCCATTCATTTGTTGATGGACATCTAGGTTGTTTCTAGATGTTTTTTAAGCATCCACTTTCACTCACATCCCTGTTGCTGTCCATGGGGTTACTTAGACATTATTTGAGAAGTGTGATGAGGACTCATCTTCCCCTCTAGAACTCCATTCCATGCATGTCGGGCAGAGAATGGGCATTATCACGTATATTTTATTTTTTAATCTGACACCCTTGCCAAAAGGAAAATTAATGATAAGTGGATTTTGAGATAGTGATTATTTCCTAATGTGGTTGATATTTTGGAACAATTTAATTGGATTGAATGTTACATAAATGGAACAATTTATCAGGAAAGTTTTAAATGTTTTATCCAGAAAGATTAGTTGATAATGGCCTAAGAGCAAGAGTATATTAGAAGAAAAAGAGCTGGAATCTTAGGAGAATTTCTGAGAAGAAGAGCTGACCCAGAAGGGGAAGTGTGCCAACTTCTCTTCACAATTCTGCTAAGGCCAAGCGCAAACCCGGCTTCTATGTACTAGTAAAAATCAAATACGTGGCAAACTCTATGCAGACAGATGAAATGCTATTTTGAAAACCTCTTTAGATAATTCAAGCACTTTAGTGTTGACCACGGAGCATTTAATATTTTACAGATTGAGAAATACAATGTCTTATTAAGTGCACAGGTTCTTAAGTTCAACTAACTCACTTCAAAACTTGGTTCAGCCCATTATGCTTCTGTAACCTTTACCAGATTTCCTATGCTCCAGGAGGTTAGTTCCTCATTTGTAAAATGAGGACACTAAAGAGACCTTTCCCCTACAGGGCTGCAAGCAAGGTTACATGAGATGTGACAAATAAAGCATTTAGAATGGTATCTGGTGCTTGACACACAGTGATTAGCATTCACTCTTTTTTTTTTTTTTTTTAAAGATACATACATTTATTCATATTTTTGCGGGAGGGGGACAGATTAGGGAGAGAGGGGGACGGGCAGGCCACTTCTATTGGTCTTTCATTAATCTAGTTCCATTCATCTTTGTTCTTTGGCTCCTGTGGGCCTCTCATTGCAGTGGCGTCTGTCTTTGCAGAGCACCGGCTCTGGGCGCATGCGTTCCAGAGCTCCGGCTCGGTAATTAGACACATCAGTCCAGCCACTCCGCGGCACGTGGGATCTTCCCAGGCCAGGGATCAAACCGGCACTCCTTGCATGCGGTGTCCTTACCCACTGGACCACCAGGGAAGTCCAGCATTCACTCTTATTACACAATGTTATTAAATCCCAGAAATATGATATAAAAACATATGCCTGGGCTTCCCCTGGTGGTCCAGTGGGTAAGGACACCGCCTTGCAGTGAAAGGGGCGCCGATTCGATCCCTGGCCTGGGAAGATCCCACGTGCCGCGGAGCTGCTGGACCGATGTGTCCAATTACCGAGCCGGAGCTCTGGAGTGCATGCGCCCAGAGCCGGCGCTCTGCAAAGACAGACGCCACCGCAATGGGAGGCCCACAGTAGCCAAAGAACAAAGATGGATGAAAATAGAGAAATGAAAGACCAATAGAAGTGGCCCGCCCGCTCCCCTCCCTCCCCAACCCGACCCCCACCCAAAATAAATAAAATAAATAAATCTTTAAAAAAAAACAAAAACATATGCCTGTTTGTTTGAAAGATCATATTATATTTTTTGTGAAATTAATGTATGCATTTACACAATTTTCCCTATTGTATTTGGAGAAAATATGTTTATTGTGAAAATTAATTTTATTAAGGCTTTTATTTGACATAACATAAGAATATTTCTAGACTTCCTGGAAAACCTTAATTTCATTAACAAGAGACTTATTAGTCTATGGGTCTTCTAAGGGATAAATTAAAAAAAGGAACCTCTTGATCATAAATAACAGGTCTTAAACAGTGAGCAACTCAATTACAGCAAATCAGGGTACACATACATTTTAAAGGATGCATATAGATTCTTGTATAGCAATTCTCTGCTCAATGTTATAAACTCCCAAACTTATAAATAAAGCATATATTGAAGGGAAATTTAGAACATTGTCTGAAGACCATATATTCTTTTTAAGCTTTAAAATTAAATGGTTAATGATCCAAGTCTCACGGGTGTATTTAGGACTTTGAATTTCTGCCATGGAAAATTTAATGTATGTTATTAATTCTGATTCAAGCCTTGTATTAGTGTCTAATATCAATGCTTCTAAGAACAGTGTATCTTTTTCGTAAAGCATTTTGGAAGGAAAATTTCATAGCATTCCTCTCAAATTGGTTTTAGTTAGATATTCTAAAGTTGAAATGTTAATCAAAACTGATATTTTTGGAACAGACTTCAAATTTTCTTTTTCTGTTGGGGGAATAAAATTAGGACATCTATGATTTTAGAGTTGAACATTTGCTTTGAAAATAGAAAGAGAAGATGAAAATGTTTTCCCTTTTTATATGATGGTAGTTTGGGCTCTAATCTTATCATCTTTCTGTATCACTCATGAATTCAATCTGAAATATACTGATTTCATTACATTGATTACAATTTACCCAAGTAGATATGATTGTTTGTATAATAAGTTTATAGGCTTAGTATGCTATTTTCCAAAAGTTTAATCTTCTAAAACTTTATGAAATATATATTTACATATATATATGTATCCAAGGAAAGTGAGTTATTTAAAGATTAGAACTGCCTGCTAATTTGCTATGTTATTTCATTTCTGTTCATATGAATCCCGTTACATAATTTTTCCAAAATGGAATACTTTTAGTAAGCTGCTAAAATTGGTCAGAATCTTCAAGCATAACTTGAATATTATAATATTTTAATTTTATTGCCTCATAGATAAAAAATGTGATTCTGGTTTTCCTTTTTAAATGCATCTGACTGGTATAAAATTTAAGAAAGTGAAATGGGAATTCTGTTCAATATTGTTAATTTCATTAACAAGAGACTTATTAGTCTATGGGTCTTCTAAGGGATAAATTAAAAAAAGGAACCTCTTGATCATAAATAACAGGTCTTAAACAGTGAGCAACTCAATTACAGCAAATCAGGGTACACATACATTTTAAAGGATGCATATAGATTCTTGTATAGCAATTCTCTGCTCAATGTTATAAACTCCCAAACTTATAAATAAAGCATATATTGAAGGGAAATTTAGAACATTGTCTGAAGACCATATATTCTTTTTAAGCTTTAAAATTAAATGGTTAATGATCCAAGTCTCACGGGTGTATTTAGGACTTTGAATTTCTGCCATGGAAAATTTAATGTATGTTATTAATTCTGATTCAAGCCTTGTATTAGTGTCTAATATCAATGCTTCTAAGAACAGTGTATCTTTTTCGTAAAGCATTTTGGAAGGAAAATTTCATAGCATTCCTCTCAAATTGGTTTTAGTTAGATATTCTAAAGTTGAAATGTTAATCAAAACTGATATTTTTGGAACAGACTTCAAATTTTCTTTTTCTGTTGGGGGAATAAAATTAGGACATCTATGATTTTAGAGTTGAACATTTGCTTTGAAAATAGAAAGAGAAGATGAAAATGTTTTCCCTTTTTATATGATGGTAGTTTGGGCTCTAATCTTATCATCTTTCTGTATCACTCATGAATTCAATCTGAAATATACTGATTTCATTACATTGATTACAATTTACCCAAGTCGATATGATTGTTTGTATAATAAGTTTATAGGCTTAGTATGCTATTTTCCAAAAGTTTAATCTTCTAAAACATTATGAAATATATATTTACATATATATATGTATCCAAGGAAAGTGAGTTATTTAAAGATTAGAACTGCCTGCTAATTTGCTATGTTATTTCATTTCTGTTCATATGAATCCCATTACATAATTTTTCCAAAATGGAATACTTTTAGTAAGCTGCTAAAATTGGTCAGAATCTTCAAGCATAACTTGAATATTATAATATTTTAATTTTATTGCCTCATAGATAAAAAATGTGATTCTGGTTTCCCTTTTTAAATGCATCTGACTGGTATAAAATTTAAGAAAGTGAAATGGGAATTCTGTTCAATATTGTTAATTCTTACTTCTTTCAATGATACTGTCTTTCTCTAATAGTCATGATAACCTGAGAAACATGTACGTTTCCCCATGGTTCTGGAATCTCAACCTGTGTTTCATTCCATACTGTTAAGTATAGCATATTTGAGAGTAATCAGCTTAAAACTCTAAGAATATTCATTTTTCCTGATTACTTTCCTTGATTATATAGGTATATCACAGATGTCTTAAGTTTGAATATATACATAGATATATTTAGAAATTTACTCTATTTTTTAAAATATATTTTTTTAGTCATATTGAAAAATTATTATAATCTGTGTTTTATAAAATGATTTTTCTATATCACTTACTTTATATTTCCTGACATTTGTGAAGTGGAAATAATGAGAATATTCCATTAATTTTTTCCCAAAATGAATTCAAATTTATCCAAGCTGAAATGACCATAGACTCCAGTGTGCTTTGCAGCTTTTAATTCAAAAGTTTACTCTCTTAAACAATTTTAGTTACCAGTGTATTTGGTTTTATCAGACATTGTGCTGTAAATATGTCTCATATATTAGAATACTACACTGTTTTTTAAAGACACCAGCCTAGAATAATGATGAACCAATTGCCTTATCTAAGAACTAAAAGAAATGAGCAAAAAATAGGAAGACTGATTTATTTATATTTATTTAAGCAAGCTTAATGCATTTTTTAAAAAAAATCTATTTATTTATTTATTTTTGGTTGTTCTGAATTTTCACTGTTGCTGTAGGCTCTTCTGTAGTTGCAGGGAGTGGGGCTATTCTCTAGTTGATGTGAGCAGGCTTCTTGTTGCAGTGACTTCTCTTGCTGTGGAACTCGGAATCTAGGGCACACTGGCTTCAGCAGTTGCAGCACATGGGCTCAATAGCTGCAACTCTGAGGCTCTAGAGCACAGGCTTAGTTGCTCAGCAGCATGTGGGATCCTCCCAAGTTAGGGATCAAATCCATGTCTCCTGCATTGGCAGGTGGACTCTTTACCACTGAGCTACCAGAGAAATTCTTAATGTCTTTTTTTTAAATTAATTATTTTAATTTGGCTTTTACAGAGTTTTATTGTTTATAGCTATATATGGGCTTAATGTCTTTAATGCACTCATTTCTGGAAACAATATGTAAATAATTTAACTGTGATTATTATCAAGGGTGGGAAAACATTAATGAATATTTGTTAAAATTCCAATAGTGTTAGTTTATCACAGTGAAATGTTTCCTTTCATGAAGGCATATGAAATTTGACAGAATGATTTACATTAATAGGGAACTTTCAGTTATTATTTATAGATGGGAATGGATTATTTCTCCATTTGCATTATATACACTTTAGCAATTAATAGCCAGTGAACTATTATAACCCTCCACCCTCAGGTAGCTACCAAACACCAGTTGAGGTAACAAGAACTAATTTCTAATTTTTTGATAGTAGTAAAAGCACTAGAATAAACAAGAGAAGTAAATCAATGATTGAGATGCTTCAATCGAATAACAAATGCTACACAAAGTTATGGTTAGACAAATGTATATTCTGTTACATGTTTTACGTCTCCCTTTTCTATATGCCTTTTTATTTTTAAGATTTTTTACATGGACCGTTTTGAAAGTCTTTATTGAATTTTTTTGCAATATTGTTTCTGTTTTATGTTCTTGGTTTTTAGGCCATGAGGTATGTGGGATTTTAGCTCCCCAACCAGGGATCAAACTTGCACCCCCTGCATTGGAAGGTGAAGTGTTAATGGATCACTTTAACCACTGGAGGGACCCTTTTTCTTTTTTGATTAAATTTTCATCTGCAACCCTTAAATGAAGTAAAGCCCTCCAAAAAGCACTGGACTAATGCTATAATTTATTCAAGAGATGTAAAGTACTTATATACCATTAAATTGACCTTATTTATGAATGTTTTGGTAAGAATTTTACCTTATCATTAAAATGGTATTACTTATCAACAAGAAACTTTTAATGGCAAGAAGCATAGATCGTTTACATAGATGAACAGAAGAAGAGGTTTGAAAGTCACTTCATTAGTATCTGACTCTGCAACTCTATAGATTGTAGCCTGCCAGGCTCCTCTGTCCATGAGTTTCTCCAGGCAAGAATGCTGTAGTGGGTTGCCATTCCCTCCTCCAGGGAATCTTCTTGATCCAGAGATGGAATGCATGTCTCTTATGTCTCCTGAATTAGCAGGCAGCTTCTTAACCACTAGTGTCACCTGGGAAGCCCTACACATAGACGATGGATTCTAAAAACAAGCTAATTCATGGCTAGTTTTAATTCAGATACATGAGTGCTCAGGTTCTGCATTGATTCCATTTGAGCACTTGGAAGTCTTAGAGTTTATAGGTATGTATCTCAGCGTTATCTAATATACAGTTTTTAAAAAAGGAAGGCCAGAGGTATAATGGTCAATATAAATGTCATTGTTCATTCAGAAAGAAAAAATAATTTGAGGTATATATTTGACTGAGATTGTTCAAGTGGTTCATATTATACTTTTCCCCAGGTAGCATATTTCTGGGATTATGTGTAAATGTGCTTATCTAGCAACTATCACGCCTTTGTTATATTTTTTAAAGCATAAGAATATAAGATTGCTTTTACATTTACATGAGAGAATCATTTTTTTCTTTTTTCTTGTACTGCTCCTGGTGTGTGCATCCAATGACGATTGTTATAATTTCTAAGTACTAAGATTGAATGCCCTTGAGGTCCCAGAACTTAACCCTCACATCTAAGTTTACATCACAAGGCTTTAAAAGTTATCCCAGAGAATTCCTACCAGGAAAGATAAGTCTGTAAAGTAGATGTAAGTTTATTGTTTCTTCTATATCTTTAGAAAAAACCATTTATCTAAACAGTGAAGTGTTTAACAAACCCTTTTCCCAAGATAGTAGATCACTCAACTGGTCAAACCCACATGAATATCAAACAACTATTTCTTCACCAAAATTCACTCCCTGCCTCCCTGTGTCTCCCTATTCATAACTCATATCAAGAACTATGATCAATAACATCAGTTCAATCTCACACTGAAACACATGCCTTGAACCATTGGCAAGAAAATCGCAGACATTAAAAATATCAGTCTTAAAGCCCCCTTCCAAGATACTACTAAACCTCAGTGAAGATAGTGTTTTCTCGCTTGCAGTCAGTAAAAATATCATTCTGGAGTTCTCTTTGGAAGGTAGACACTGCTTTTTATTACTTATTTTTAAGAAGTATTGGAATTTAGTGGGAGCTGCCTAGAATGTGCTCAGAATCTAGACGTAGTCAGTGAACACTCTAGTATTAGTCAATGGACTATATCCATTAGTTCAAAGTAATCATTAATTATGATTACTTTGTATTAACAAAGTGTAATCATTATTTTGATAACGAAAAAATGAAAAGATGACTAAAGAAAACATGAAAGTCTTACTTGGAAGTCTTTTATAGGTATGTATCTCAGCTTTATCTAATATACAGTTTTTAAAAAAGGAAGGCCAGAGGTATAATGGTCAATATAAATGTCATTGTTCATTCAGAAAGAAAAAATAATTTGAGGTATATATTTGACTGAGATTGTTCAAGTGGTTCATATTATACTTTTCCCCAGGTAGCATATTTCTGGGATTATGTGTAAATGTGCTTATCTAGCAACTATCACGCCTTTGTTATATTTTTTAAAGCATAAGAATATAAGATTGCTTTTACATTTACATGAGAGAATCATTTTTTCTTTTTTCTTGTACTGCTCCTGGTGTGTGCATCCAATGACGATTGTTATAATTTCTAAGTACTAAGACTGAATGCCCTTGAGGTCCCAGAACTTAACCCTCACATCTAAGTTTACATCACAAGGCTTTAAAAGTTATCCCAGAGAATTCCTACCAGGAAAGATAAGTCTGTAAAGTAGATGTAAGTTTATTGTTTCTTCTATATCTTTAGAAAAAACCATTTATCTAAACAGTGAAGTGTTTAACAAACCCTTTTCCCAAGACAGTAGATCACTCGACTGGTCAAACCCACATGAATATCAAACAACTATTTCTTCACCAAAATTCACTCCCTGCCTCCCTGTGTCTCCCTATTCATAACTCATATCAAGAACTATGATCAATAACATCAGTTCAGTCTCACACTGAAACACATGCCTTGAACCATTGGCAAGAAAATCGCAGACATTAAAAATATCAGTCTTAAAGCCCCCTTCCAAGATACTACTAAACCTCAGTGAAGATAGCGTTTTCTCGCTTGCGGTCAGTAAAAATATCATTCTGGAGTTCTCTTTGGAAGGTAGACACTGCTTTTTATTACTTATTTTTAAGAAGTATTGGAATTTAGTGGGAGCTGCCTAGAATGTGCTCAGAATCTAGACGTAGTCAGTGAACACTCTAGTATTAGTCAATGGACTATATCCATTAGTTCAAAGTAATCATTAATTATGATTACTTTGTATTAACAAAGTGTAATCATTATTTTGATAACGAAAAAATGAAAAGATGACTAAAGAAAACATGAAAGAAACTTTTGGAATTTATTTACTTAATATTCTACTAATTTGGCTAGGAACATAACTGTTACTAATATTTTAAATACTGATTTTCTTTGAATAAACCTGAAGTATCATGTTCACTCATGTTAAATAGAAAGAAGATATTGAAAAATTTTAAGCTAATTGATAATTCTATTTTATGTAGCTGTAAACAGACTTTCAGTTATAAGAAAAATTTATTTTATCAAACTACTTGTTCTTAAGATTTAGTTTTAAAGACCTTTGTTTATGTTTTGGTGAGTCCATGATGTATGGTATTTTCTTCCTGAACACATTTAAATGGATTTTTAACCTTTTGGCCTCAAAGAAGAGGAAATCTTATTAAATGTTATAAAATACAAGGTACAATTTAAGATCTTGGGACTTTTAGAAGACCTGAAGTTCAACAGTGTTTTTTCAAACAGCTATTTTACAGTATCTATAAAATCCACAATAATTGAATGTGGCTTTCAATATGAACTGCTATGATTCTGTGAACTTTTCCCCAGACAAAGGATTTTGGTTTTGAGCTAAAGTTAACAGCATATACCACCTCTGTAATTGGTTTTACATTTCTAAAGAAAATAAGTAATCAATGCTTATTTCCTTAAAAAAATTTTTTTGAACTGGAGGCATGATACTTTTAAGCTGAACCTAAATGTTCATTATGTGAACAAAACATTCTTATTCATATAATCTTTTTAAAACAGTGATTTTAAATAAAACAACATTGTTAGGGCCATATTTATAATGTTGCAGGATAAATGTGTTTTATCCTACGAATTTTCCCCTTTCATAAAGCTCTACTTATTTACCAAGAGAGTATGACTATAGTCAAGATTATTGAACCATTCACCAGTTCACATATTAAAAACAGTAAAGCATTTTGTTCAAAATTATGTTTCAATAATAAGAAGTATTGGAATTTAGTGGGAGCTGCCTAGAATGTGCTCAGAATCTAGACGTAGTCAGTGAACACTCTAGTATTAGTCAATGGACTATATCCATTAGTTCAAAGTAATCATTAATTATGATTACTTTGTATTAACAAAGTGTAATCATTATTTTGATAACGAAAAAATGAAAAGATGACTAAAGAAAACATGAAAGAAACTTTTGGAATTTATTTACTTAATATTCTACTAATTTGGCTAGGAACATAACTGTTACTAATATTTTAAATACTGATTTTCTTTGAATAAACCTGAAGTATCATGTTCACTCATGTTAAATAGAAAGAAGATATTGAAAAATTTTAAGCTAATTGATAATTCTATTTTATGTAGCTGTAAACAGACTTTCAGTTATAAGAAAAATTTATTTTTATCAAACTACTTGTTCTTAAGATTTAGTTTTAAAGACCTTTGTTTATGTTTTGGTGAGTCCATGATGTATGGTATTTTCTTCCTGAACACATTTAAATGGATTTTTAACCTTTTGGCCTCAAAGAAGAGGAAATCTTATTAAATGTTATAAAATACAAGGTACAATTTAAGATCTTGGGACTTTTAGAAGACCTGAAGTTCAACAGTGTTTTTTCAAACAGCTATTTTACAGTATCTATAAAATCCACAATAATTGAATGTGGCTTTCAATATGAACTGCTATGATTCTGTGAACTTTTCCCCAGACAAAGGATTTTGGTTTTGAGCTAAAGTTAACAGCATATACCACCTCTGTAATTGGTTTTACATTTCTAAAGAAAATAAGTAATCAATGCTTATTTCCTTAAAAAAATTTTTTTGAACTGGAGGCATGATACTTTTAAGCTGAACCTAAATGTTCATTATGTGAACAAAACATTCTTATTCATATAATCTTTTTAAAACAGTGATTTTAAATAAAACAACATTGTTAGGGCCATATTTATAATGTTGCAGGATAAATGTGTTTTATCCTACGAATTTTCCCCTTTCATAAAGCTCTACTTATTTACCAAGAAAGTATGACTATAGTCAAGATTATTGAACCATTCACCAGTTCACATATTAAAAACAGCAAAGCATTTTGTTCAAAATTATGTTTCTAATACATATAATCACTCAAATTCTCATAGGACATTTAAATTAATATCCCAATAATTCTTTGTTTTGGAATTCAATACACATCTAAAAAGCGGACATTTCTTTTTTCTCTAAAATAAAAGTACTCACTAAAGTGCAGAAATTACCTACCATAAGATAATCCTATCAATTACAGGTGGTATTTTGTGTATTTCATAATGTCAGCATTTTTCAAATTATTACTTTTCCCTTAACAAGAACCCTAATTTGCACTGTTTTCTTAAAAATATAATAAATTGAAGACATTTTTCACCTGTATGTTAAGCAACATTGATATAAACTAGAAACAAAGTGCAAAACCTGGAGAAAAAAAAATAACTGCTACAATTGCCCTGGGGGTGGTAGGGTAGATTGAGGCAGACCCTTGCTTTTGCCAGTAACAGGCAGCCTGTACACCATTTTTCACACTAAATTGAGAGGTATACTTTCCTTTTAAATTGTCATATCCAAAAAGTAAATTGAACACAAGAAATAATTTATATTATTCAGGCTAAAATTAACAATGGAAGAGAAGTATGATATTGCTTAGGATGCATGTAGCTAATGGAAAATATGGTAATGGATGTATCTTGAGTATCACTCCTAGACTAAATTCAGTTTACTAAGTAATCACAAGAATAATTCCCTTTTGGTTTCTCAGTATCAGGTTCTTATTGTTCTTTAGTTTTGCACTGTTTCAGAATCATTGATCCTATTTATAAAAATCTCAAATGTCATATTTACATGTGACCTGGAAGAAGGACCAGACTTCATCTCTCCAAGAGAAAGATAATTATCTATGCTATGTTTCCAGCCTTTTGTTGATGGAATATTGCATTTAATGTTCACTCGTTCGGGCAGGTATGCACAGCAGAAAGACAAGGGAAGCAAAAGAGAGTTATAGTTAATGTGGATTGTTTCAAGGGAGGGGGAAAAAAACAAGTCTTTGTAAGAGCTTGTTCTGAATATGCAAAGTAAGATGTCCAAATACTTAGGGCTCCCATTTGCTATTCCTAACAAAGTTAAGTCTATTTTAATGATATAAAAACAAAAAATAGAATTTTACTTTCTTTTTGCTGTGATTTATAACATATTGGTATATTTAATACTTTGTTTAATTTTGAATGTTGTTACTGATCAAGAGACAAAACAAGGGGAAGAAGGTTATATGCCTTATTTTAAAAATAGAATTAATCATTGAACTGTGATTAGAAATGAACTATTTGTTATCTAGTTTGGGGAAAAAAGTGCCTTTAAGAAAAATATAGTAAGTTTATGCCTCAGTTGGAAAAGATTTTTATTTTTATATTGTAGTACAATCGATTACAGTTTGATAGTTTCAAGTGGACAGCAAAACAACTCAGTCATATGTATATTTTATCCATTCTTCCCAAGCTCTCCTACCATCCAGGCTCCCCTAAAACATTGAGCAGCGATCCCTGTGCTGTTCAGTAAGTCCTTGTTGGTTATCCGTCTTAAATAGAGTAGTGTGTCCATGTCCATCCCTAACTCTCTAAGTAGTCCTTCCCCTCATTTGACTTTTTTTTTTTCCATTAAAGGTATTGATATCATTAACTTCACATATTTCTTAATTTCATTGTCAGATAATATGTATGAAGTATAAAATTTGTTTAGTACCAATTTATGTGTTATATGCTATCGAGTCCTTATCTTATTTAATTTGACAACCATTTACCAGGACAGATAGTGTTAATTCCACTATACAGCAGAAGACACTGAAGCCCAGAGAATTCAGGTATCTCTAAATATAGTTAATGCATATGTTGGAGACACAATTTGAACTAAGGTGTACTTAATTCTAACAACAATTCTCAGACTGTCTCCCAGGAATTTTTTTCTGTTAAATTCTGCTTACTTTCACCTAGTTCTATATTTATTGTTCTACATTTCAATGGCCAGTCTTAGAATCCATTAAAATCCTAGAATTTGTTTTTAAGAGGATTTCTTTCTTGATTGAAAATAACTAAATGATACATTTATAACTCTTGATTCATATATTTTGTATTTAATAACTGTATGTATTTATATAATATATGTTGGAATTTTGTTTTAGCTTATATTTTTAATTATTATACATCTGTATATCCTATTTTTATATTACATTCAACCATTAATTTATATTTTAATTTTTTTATGCAACCTGGACTTGTATAAATTTTGTGTGTGAATATCAATGAATTCTATATAGCAGCAATATTCTTGCTGTATGAGTTACTTGGTCATCATTGTCCCTGCCCTCCAAAATCTCCCAGGTCCAGAAGAGGAGATAGCCTTTCAAGTCCTACACCCTAGGTTCTAATCAAGAAAGAAGCATACATGAACTTGACCATTCAAGCCCCAGGGATGAGGTATCAATAGCCTCCCAGGGCAGGAAGAAGCAGCAACACTAATTGATCCAGTCAGTTGACTTTACTGAGCACCTACTACATGTCAAACACATTTTGGTGCTGAAGACAGAATCATGCAACAGCTAATGTAAGCTTTTTGATCAGAGGAGGCTAAGTATAGCTTGGATTAGGTAGGTCATAGAACAATAAAAAATAGGATTTTTTCAAAAACTTACAAGTAAACTGATATTGGATTACTGAGCGAATGAATGTGAAAGGCCAAAAAGTCTAGAGACTATGATATTAGGAAACATTTTATACTTGAGTGCTGGACTAAGGTGTCTGTGGACTTAATCCCAAAAGAAAGAAATGGAAGAATGTTCAGTGCTTTTAACAGATAATGTGTTTGCTCTATCTCTGGTCACTTAAAAGCAGTAGCTCATCTTCATGACTTGGGCAAAGGCCCCTCCAAAGTTTTCTATGCCGAATATCCTGGTCTCTGGCATTTGCTCTGAGTTGTTGGCTCATGTGCCTACAAAACACATTGGTATTTCTTTGGCCTTTAGAGGACATGGCTTGGTGCTCAAAATTTTGAGAGATGCCTCCAGCTCTCCTTTATGCCTGAGTTAGTGACCTTGACAACTTTGCTCAGCTCCACACTATTTGTTCCTCTCCATCTAGTGGCTTCTGCCATTTGTGAAATCATGACTGTCTGAGGAGGTTCCCTTAGCTCTCTGGAATAGAACAGCAGCCTTTTATCCAGAGATCCTGATTCTCAGGATCCTCTGCTAATGAGGAAAGACAGGAAAATGGTTTGAGGGGCATCTATTTCTGGTGATCTGTGCTAAGAAAGACAGTATCACTAGATAAAAAATAAAACCACATATTTAATTGCATTTACCACTCAGCATATGTAAGGACAGAATGGATTAATTTGTATTTGCCCAACCCTGGGAGAACACGGAGCTTGAACCAGTATTGTTTCGACCCCCTTGGAGAATCAAGGGAGATTTCAGATCAACTTGGAGAAAGGGGTGGTGGTAACCTCTTTTCCCTCCTCAGGTCAGGGTCCTCCTTTAGGCTGTAATAGTTTGTAATATGACTTGGGTCAGAAAAGGAGACTCTATTTAAGTAACACTCCAAGATAAGCTAGCAGGAAATTAAACCTGGCAATATGAGATGAACATTCATTTAGATTTTCCTTTTTATTTTTTAAATATATTTTAACCTTGGGCTAGACTTCCTCTCCTAATACTGTTCCATTCCTCTTTCAGCAGTTAAAAAAAAGCATAGATGAGATGGGCTGTGATTGAAGGGTGTAGATGAAGGGGTGGGAGACATAAGAAAGAAGGTCTAGGGGGAGTTTGTCTGCTGAGGGATCGTGGGTGTGAGTCTCTCAGAGACACATGCATGGGGTGCACCTCCTCCCCGATGTCAGCTTGATTTTGAAATGAAGCCTGATTTTATAGTCTTCATAGTTATGTGCATATATGTGTGTTTCCATGTGTATAGCATGTGTGTGTGTGTGTGTGTGTGTGTGTATGTTAGGTGCACTGGTAAAGACAGAACATAAACTTCTCCCTCACTGCATGCTCAGTTGCTTAGTCATGCCCAACTCTTTTGTGACTCCCTGGACTATAGCTCACCAGGCTCCTCTGTCTGTGGGATTTTCCAGGCAAGAATACTGGAGTGAGTTGCCATTTCATATTACAGGGAATCTTCCTGATTCAGGGATTAAACCCACGTCCCTTGTGTCTACTATTTCCCATTTGCCATTTGTGAAATCATGACTGTCTGAGGAGGTTCCCTTAGCTCTCTGGAATAGAACAGCAGCCTTTTATCCAGAGATCCTGATTCTCAGGATCCTCTGCTAATGAGGAAAGACAGGAAAATGGTTTGAGGGGCATCTATTTCTGGTGATCTGTGCTAAGAAAGACAGTATCACTAGATAAAAAATAAAACCACATATTTAATTGCATTTACCACTCAGCATATGTAAGGACAGAATGGATTAATTTGTATTTGCCCAACCCTGGGAGAACACGGAGCTTGAACCAGTATTGTTTCGACCCCCTTGGAGAATCAAGGGAGATTTCAGATCAACTTGGAGAAAGGGGTGGTGGTAACCTCTTTTCCCTCCTCAGGTCAGGGTCCTCCTTTAGGCTGTAATAGTTTGTAATATGACTTGGGTCAGAAAAGGAGACTCTATTTAAGTAACACTCCAAGATAAGCTAGCAGGAAATTAAACCTGGCAATATGAGATGAACATTCATTTAGATTTTCCTTTTTATTTTTTAAATATATTTTAACCTTGGGCTAGACTTCCTCTCCTAATACTGTTCCATTCCTCTTTCAGCAGTTAAAAAAAAGCATAGATGAGATGGGCTGTGATTGAAGGGTGTAGATGAAGGGGTGGGAGACATAAGAAAGAAGGTCTAGGGGGAGTTTGTCTGCTGAGGGATCATGGGTGTGAGTCTCTCAGAGACACATGCATGGGGTGCACCTCCTCCCCGATGTCAGCTTGATTTTGAAATGAAGCCTGATTTTATAGTCTTCATAGTTATGTGCATATATGTGTGTTTCCATGTGTATAGCATGTGTGTGTGTGTGTGTGTGTGTGTGTGTGTATGTTAGGTGCACTGGTAAAGACAGAACATAAACTTCTCCCTCACTGCATGCTCAGTTGCTTAGTCATGCCCAACTCTTTTGTGACTCCCTGGACTATAGCTCACCAGGCTCCTCTGTCTGTGGGATTTTCCAGGCAAGAATACTGGAGTGAGTTGCCATTTCATATTACAGGGAATCTTCCTGATTCAGGGATTAAACCCACGTCCCTTGTGTCTTCTGAATTGGCAGGTGGAGTCTTTACCACCAGCGCCGCCTATGAAGTCTGAGATGTGTCCCTCTGATCTCCAATAATTGCAAATGTCTTCCTGATTGGTGTTAGATACAGTGACCCTAATCTCTAGCATTCCCAAGATGGCCCTGGTAATACCATGCTCCAATGTGTTTAGTAGCAAGTTTTCTGAACCAGCTAAATCAGAAACTCTGAGGCCCAGCAATCTGTTTTAACAAGCCCTACGGTGATTCTGATGCACTTCCATGTTGGAAAAACTATGTATTAGATGATATGTGTAATGATATGCATGCTGAGTCACTTCATTGTTGTCCAACTCTGCAGCCCTATGGACTGGACTGTAGCCCACCAGATTACTCTTTCCATAGCATTTCTCAGGCAAAGATTTCTCAGGTTCCATGGATTGAACCCGTGTCTCTTGTGTCTCCTACATTAGCAGGAGGGTTCCTTAACACTAGCATCACCTGATATGAAGTCCATTTATATTATTTGACATACTTTGATAATTAATTACAGGAAAGAACAGAACAAATCTCATTCTAGACCTAGAGCTGTCATTGCAACTGATCATTGTGTATGGAAAACCTGAACTGAGCAGCCTTTGACAAAAGGATTGATAACAATTAACTTTAAGCACCAGTGATTAACCTTAAGTAGCCTAGGCTGCTCCCCTAAGAATCACAATTTTCTCAGAGTCTTAAGAGAAGCTGTAGCTATTTCGCATATAGATTGGTCCAGGCACAAACATTTTTCCAAGATTCTATTATTGTGGTTTCTATCAATAGCTATTTTTTTTCTTTTCTAGTGCAAGTAAAATTTGAGAAGATAGACAGTGGAAAATCAACTATAATGAATCCCTACCATGTTTTTGGCACATACCTAATTTAATAGAAGAGATAGCTGACTCTTAAAATGGTGCAGTAAGGAGTCCCAGGTAAACTAACACAGACATAAAATTTTGTGTAACTGCAAAGCTCATGCCAACTATTGAGGGGACAAAAGAGGATGATAACTTTCTCCATCTCAACAAGGTAATAATTTCATGTAACACCATGAGGAGCCTTAGTCAAATCACTGAACCTATAGTATCTTCCAACTCCTTCCTCTACCTTAAGTATAAAAAAATTATAAAAATAAAAATATTACTTGATCTACTGTATAGCACAAAGAACTCTTCTCAATACTCTATATGGGGAAAGAATTTTCTAAAAATTGGATATATATATATAGATAGATAGATAGATGACTGATTCACTTTTCTGTACAGCAGAAACAAAGCACTTTAACTCTACTCCAAATTAAAAAAAATAAAACATAGGAAAAATATTATTTAATAGGTTTTGAGTGTTTTTCTGTCAGGTGCAGTGGTAAATATTTGAAACAGATAAAATCTCAACAAATATTGATAGCACATGACGAAGGTAGGTTCCACCACCATCACTCTCCTCTTGAAATAAGCAATAAAATGACTTCACCACAGTCATTCAGCAAACTATTCTGGGAACTGGGATGTGAGTCTAGAGATCCCACCTCCTCCATGCTCTTAATATTGGAAACACCTCACTGCTGAACTCTCTTCCTACTCATATAACCTGATACAGTGGGCACTTTCCTCAAGCAAAATGCTCAGGGTTCCATGAAGAACTCACTTTTTAAGGTCTGTCTTTTTCAAGACCATCCATGCCACACCCTCAAGAAATGACCCTCTCCTTTTCCACTCACAGGTAGTGATGCTTGTGACTTCTGGATGCCAAAGAAATATCCCTGTGTCCCAGCCTCCTCTCTGTAATCTGGATGTCACCGTGCTGTAATGCACATAATGCATTCTCCACTAGAATAAGCATCATCCACAGAGAAGTCTTGTATGTTTTCCTGTCTCTCATTTCAGCAGACTCTCCTTTTTCTGGAAAGGACAAATTGATCATCCTCATTACTGAATGATTAAGAATGATTTAGTTACTCTAGGGACCCCAATCTGATCCCAAACACCTGATCCTTTTCCCCTTTACATCTTAATCCCTAGTGAGAAAAGGCCCATGGAGAGTCTGTCTCACCAGGTGTTCACAGGGAGGTACATCTGTGTCAGCAGCTCTTACTCTGGTGAGAAGGTGCAGGAGTTTTTACTCATTATTTCTGGGAGGCCTAATCTCACTCCTTCTGCAAGAATGTCCATTTATCATGATTAGCTCAATCTTTCACCCAGAGGTAAAACATTCTTTAGCGAAGAAAATAAGACAGATGTACTTGGCTAGACTGATGGGAAGAATTGGGATTAGATGGCTTTGGCCATACTCTGTGAGGTTATGGCAATATAGAAATACTGGAATACTGTCCATCAGGACAAACCCTCCTTGAACCCATGGGGGAGTATGGGCAGTGCTTCAGTGAGGGAGAAAAAGGCATTCAAAATCAGAGCACAGTCATAGTATTTTTAAAGAAAATGTCATTTTGATATTAATAGTAATGGAAAAGAGTGCCGAATAGGAACAAAGGCATGCTTATGAATCATTGTGACTGGTTAAAAAGTCACCTACTATTACTTAGTTCGACAGTGCTTTAAAATAAATGTGTTCTATGTTTGCTCATAACCATCTCTTTTGACTTTATAATTATGTATGAAAAGTATTTCTGTCACTTAACATTCTGAGGAATATTTAGGAGTATGGGATTTAATGCTGGTTGCCTGAAAGTATTGTAATACCTTAGCTCAAGTCAATAGCTAAGTATAATCATTTAATATAATGCTCAAATGTGTGTGTGTGTATACTTTTGACTTGACTTTTAATGTGTCAGTTTTAACCATACCTCTACATAAATAAATTATTTGGTGCAGTGGCATATAGAATCTTAGCTTCAAATAGTGTCATATTGACTTATTGAAATAGATATTACTCAAAATTAATTTATTTTCAATAAATTTTTAATTATGTCCACGAAGGACATATACTTTAAGACTATAGGTTCAAAGGATACTGAGATCTTAAGAATTTAAGCAGATTATGATAGTGAGTTATAAAATAGTGTAAGAGTTTTAGTTTCACTAAAACTAATTTAGCCATTTTAAAAATTTTCATATTTAAATTAAAATAGCCTAAAACTTTTAGCATGGGCTTCCCAGGTGTTTCAGTGGGAAGGAATCTGCCTGCCAATGCAGGAGACACTAGATCAGTCCCTGGGTCAGGAAGATCCCCTGAAGGAGGAAATAGCAACCCATTCCAGTATCCTTGACTGGGAAATTTCATGGATAAAGGAGCCTGGTTGGGGCACAGTTCATGGGGTCAGAAAAGAATCAGAGGTAAAACATTCTTTAGCGAAGAAAATAAGACAGATGTACTTGGCTAGACTGATGGGAAGAATTGGGATTAGATGGCTTTGGCCATACTCTGTGAGGTTATGGCAATATAGAAATACTGGAATACTGTCCATCAGGACAAACCTCCTTGAACCCATGGGGGAGTATGGGCAGTGCTTCAGTGAGGGAGAAAAAGGCATTCAAAATCAGAGCACAGTCATAGTATTTTTAAAGAAAATGTCATTTTGATATTAATAGTAATGGAAAAGAGTGCCGAATAGGAACAAAGGCATGCTTATGAATCATTGTGACTGGTTAAAAAGTCACCTACTATTACTTAGTTCGACAGTGCTTTAAAATAAATGTGTTCTATGTTTGCTCATAACCATCTCTTTTGACTTTATAATTATGTATGAAAAGTATTTCTGTCACTTAACATTCTGAGGAATATTTAGGAGTATGGGATTTAATGCTGGTTGCCTGAAAGTATTGTAATACCTTAGCTCAAGTCAATAGCTAAGTATAATCATTTAATATAATGCTCAAATGTGTGTGTGTGTGTATACTTTTGACTTGACTTTTAATGTGTCAGTTTTAACCATACCTCTACATAAATAAATTATGTGGTGCAGTGGCATATAGAATCTTAGCTTCAAATAGTGTCATATTGACTTATTGAAATAGATATTACTCAAAATTAATTTATTTTCAATAAATTTTTAATTATGTCCACAAAGGACATATACTTTAAGACTATAGGTTCAAAGGATACTGAGATCTTAAGAATTTAAGCAGATTATGATAGTGAGTTATAAAATAGTGTAAGAGTTTTAGTTTCACTAAAACTAATTTAGCCATTTTAAAAATTTTCATATTTAAATTAAAATAGCCTAAAACTTTTAGCATGGGCTTCCCAGGTGTTTCAGTGGGAAGGAATCTGCCTGCCAATGCAGGAGACACTAGATCAGTCCCTGGGTCAGGAAGATCCCCTGAAGGAGGAAATAGCAACCCATTCCAGTATCCTTGACTGGGAAATTTCATGGATAAAGGAGCCTGGTTGGGGCACAGTTCATGGGGTCAGAAAAGAATCAGACATGACACAGCAACTAATCAACATCAACAAAATTTTGACAGAACAATCAAAATTATTATATTTTTAAAATTGATATTATATGTAAAATTTTTAATTTAAAAAAGATACTCCAAAAGATTGAAAACTTCAACAGTTTGTGATTTTTGCACAGAGTCTCTGTGATCTATAGATCTAAGACTAGATCCTGTTGACAACGTATCTCTTTAGAAAACTCATTGTTTGACCAAAGTGGACCCTTGTTGTCTAGGGATCCACCACGGTTCAGATGAATGCTTCCTCAGTCAGCAACTTAATCTATTATTGCCAGGTATAAAGTTTTCAGGACTTAGGTGGGTGTTCCCTATCAATGGTACAAAATAGAGTCTTTTTACATTTAAACAGATACAGGATTAAATTTGACATCTCATTTCTGAGGATATTTGTACCAAGCTGATTTTATAATTGCATCTTTATTCTACTGTGGTTGCCACTGCTTGTCAATAAATGGAGCTTTTGGGACACCCACTGTCACCTAAAAATTAATTCACATTAAGTACAATTTTAAGGTATTTATTTTGCACATGATAATAAACATAAGCACTACTAACCCAATGATCCAACCTCCAGTGATCAATTTATCTTTGAGCAGATGGTGTAGTGACAAATGAGCCAAAATGTAGGAGCCATGGCAAGATCCTGGGAAATGCAAACAGATGTTTACAGCACAATGATTGTGATCACGTTCACTTATACATTCATTGAGTGATGGTACCTTCTGCTGCAGAGGGATCTTTATTTTGTAAAAAGAGTTTTAATGTCTGTATGTGTGTAATCAACAGTTCCCTCAACATGAGAAACACTCACTTGATGCCAGTGTAAGCATCTCACATACTATAAAAGTATGTCTATAGGAGAGAAATGTAGCAAATACTCAGTGTTCAGCCCTTACTCACAGGTGCCATGTAATTTGGGTTTTACATTTCTTCAACTGAATTTCGTATTAACCTTATAACAAAGTAGCAGTCATCCATGCATCATTTTATATTTATATGTGTATATATATATATACACACACAAACACACATATATATATGCACACATGTATGTTTACACATACATATATAAACTGAGCTTAAAGAAAAAAAGTAATGTGACTAATATTCATATTGTATATTAGTTTCTTGGGGCCACTATAGCGAATTATTAAAAATTGGGAGATTTAAATCAACAAAAGTGTACTTTCTCACAACTAAGGAGGTCAGAAGTCTGAAGTCAAAGTGTCAGCTAAGCAATGCTCCCTTGGGAAGCTCTAGAAGAGGATGCGTTTCTTGTCTCTTCAGTTTCTGGTGGCTACAGGCATTCCTTGGCATGTGGTCCTATGACTTCAATCTCTGTCTCTAAGGTCACACTGCTTTTTCATCTTTTCTCTTCTCCTGCATGTTTGTGTCTCAAAACTCCCTCAGTTGGGAATGGATGTGATTATATTTAAAGTCCACTTGGAAAAAACAGAATAAGCTTCTCTTCATTTAGGGTAATATTCATACTTTTGTTATATAAAGTTACAGACCTTCTCAGGTGGCTCAGTGATAAAGAATCTGCTTGCCAAGCAGGAGATGTGGATTCAATCCCTGGGTCGAGCAGATCCCCTTGAGAAGGAAATGGGAACCCATTCCAATATTCTTTTTTTTTTTTTAATTAATTAATTAATTTATTTATTATTATTTTTTTTTTACATGTATGCTCCCAGATCATTCATATGCATATCCCTGGACCCTCCCCCCACCCAGTTCCCCGCCCACTCCAATATTCTTGCCTGGAAAATCCCAAGGACATTGGAGCCTGATGGGCTGTAGACCACGGGGCTGCAAAGAATCAGACATGGCTTAGCAACTAAAGAAAAATAGCAAGTTACAATGTCCAAGGGTTAGGACATGACTGTAATTTTCGGAGGACCACCATTTGATCCACAACTTCTTTTTAATTTACTTATCCTGATAGTAAGGTATATATTTTGTCTGACTGAAGATTTCAGTTCTTATCATACTAAAATAATTTCCACATAGGCATTTTTTTAATTATTTTTATTTATTTATTTTGGTGGGGTAGGGAAGGAGAGGGTGGGCGGGCTCACCATATTTATATGTGTATATATATATACACACACACAAACACACATATATATATGCACACATGTATGTTTACACATACATATATAAACTGAGCTTAAAGAAAAAAAGTAATGTGACTAATATTCATATTGTATATTAGTTTCTTGGGGCCACTATAGCGAATTATTAAAAATTGGGAGATTTAAATCAACAAAAGTGTACTTTCTCACAACTAAGGAGGTCAGAAGTCTGAAGTCAAAGTGTCAGCTAAGCAATGCTCCCTTGGGAAGCTCTAGAAGAGGATGCGTTTCTTGTCTCTTCAGCTTCTGGTGGCTACAGGCATTCCTTGGCATGTGGTCCTATGACTTCAATCTCTGTCTCTAAGGTCACACTGCTTTTTCATCTTTTCTCTTCTCCTGCATGTTTGTGTCTCAAAACTCCCTCAGTTGGGAATGGATGTGATTATATTTAAAGTCCACTTGGAAAAAACAGAATAAGCTTCTCTTCATTTAGGGTAATATTCATACTTTTGTTATATAAAGTTACAGACCTTCTCAGGTGGCTCAGTGATAAAGAATCTGCTTGCCAAGCAGGAGATGTGGGTTCAATCCCTGGGTCGAGCAGATCCCCTTGAGAAGGAAATGGGAACCCACTCCAATATTCTTTTTTTTTTTTTAATTAATTAATTAATTTATTTATTATTATTTTTTTTTACATGTATGCTCCCAGATCATTCATATGCATATCCCTGGACCCTCCCCCCACCCAGTCCCCCGCCCACTCCAATATTCTTGCCTGGAAAATCCCAAGGACATTGGAGCCTGATGGGCTGTAGACCACGGGGCTGCAAAGAATCAGACATGGCTTAGCAACTAAAGAAAAATAGCAAGTTACAATGTCCAAGGGTTAGGACATGACTGTAATTTTCGGAGGACCACCATTTGATCCACAACTTCTTTTTAATTTACTTATCCTGATAGTAAGGTATATATTTTGTCTGACTGAAGATTTCAGTTCTTACCATACTAAAATAATTTCCACATAGGCATTTTTTTAATTATTTTTATTTATTTATTTTGGTGGGGGTAGGGAAGGAGAGGGGTGGGCGGGCCACTTCCACTGGTCTTTCACTTGTCTAGTTTCATCCATCTTTGTTCTTTGGCCCGTGTGGGCCTCCCATCGCGGTGGCATCTGTTGTTGCAGAGCACCGGCTCTGGGCGCATGCGCTCCAGAGCTCCGGCTTGGTAATTGGACACATCAGTTCAGCCGCTCCGTGGCACGTGGGATCTTCCCAGGCCAGGGATTGAACTGGCGCCCCTTACACTGCAAGGCGGTGTCCTTACCCACTGGACCACCAGGGAAGCCCCACATAGGCATTTTTATATCCATTATTTGATTTAAATTCAGTGTGCTTCCTAAAACTTATGCGGAGAATTTTACTTTTCATCTTTAAATATTTTTTCTTTCTTCTCTAATTCTAGAAGGACGATTCCTAATTCTAAGTTGGCAAATGGAAACCAGCAGAGAGGAATAGCCACATGTGTCCTGAGTGGCCAGGCAGGGCTGACCTTAAAGAGAATGAAGGCAACAGCAAAATCTCATACAAATACAGAAGCTAGAAGTTCAAATCAGAGTTTAAAAGATAAAAGAGAGAAGACATAGTGACTTAAATAAGGAATATCCTATAGAAAAGCACATGTTTAAACACACAGGTTTATTCTGGAGACTGAATAGCAGTGCACCAGTTGAAACTGCTCATCCAGACTGCTTCCTTCTCAGTTTGCACAGACTCACTTGACAGCATTTGTGTCTCATACTGTGTTCCATGCCCCACTGGCATTCCCTGGGGTTGAGATATCAGTAATTTCTATTGCCTCCCCATTGTAAACTGGAGGAAGGAAATTTTCTTTGATGTATGACTACATTGCAAAACTGTGGTTGATATTTCAGCTTGTCCAATTGGTATATCTTTTCTTTGTAACCATGATACACAGGGAGCCAGAAGAATATTCCAGGCTTTAAAGACCTCCCAAAGGCAATGCGATTTACAAAACACTTCACTCCACATGTTACAACGTTCTTTTGGAGGAGGCAACCAGAAAAGAACTACCGAAGGATCCCAAACACATGAAACATAACACATGAGACAAAAGAAATTCCTCTAGACCCCATTCTTGCACACGAAACTAGAAGTGCAAATTAAACAGGGCCACATCCTACATCTTGAAACAATCTCTTCACCCTGACTCTTTCCTCAGCACCTTACCTCATTTAATTTGCTGAGAAGCCTCTGGAAGAAGCTGCTTACTCAAGCTGATGACAGTTTCTATATGCTCACTCTTATCAATTTTCTGGAAATACAGTTCTCGCCACAAATTCCACCAAAACTGTTTTTATGAACCATGTATTTATTCTTTCAACAAATATCTTATGTCAGATAGTCTGCTATGTGCTGGTATATGGTGATGATCAAAACAAAGAAATATCTCCACACTCATGGAGTTTACAGTCAATTGCAGCCATTCAAAGGTTTGAGGTTTTAATTTTGAGGACCCCAAAGAGTTTTTGTTATATATATATTATACCTATCAACATTTAGTAAATTAGAAGTTATATCACATACTTTAAAATATGATGTGGCCTGGAATAAAATAATAGTAGTAGAAATAGAAGAGTTTTAAAATATATCTTGAATGTAGAATCCACATGAATGATGGATTTGGTATATTGAAGTTGATCTCCAGATGACATTGATAATAAAGTAATTAGAGATTTTTTATACTGAGATTTAAGTGAAAGGTTCATGTATATAATACTACTTTTGTTGTGTATTTCACATGTTTTTGTTTTACATTAAAAAATATATCCTTTAAAATTCTTTTCAAAGTAAAATAGTTACCTTTACTTCTCTTTTCTTATAAATCTTAGTTAACGATGTTAATAGTTAGCAAAAGAGCATACCCCAAACTCTAGCCTGTAAACATAAATTCAAAAGTTATATCCTGTTGTCTCAAAGACCCTGAATGGATCTCTGTTGGAGGATTTTCCATTCTTAGTTTCCTAGTATTTCTCATGGCCTCTGTACACTATATCTAACAGCTTTAGTAGCATCTGGCCAACCTTCCAATTTATTAACCAAGAGTGATAATCAGGTTAAATGTATGTGTTTCAGCCAGATTCCACACCTTCTGGCATACCGTAAAATTGTCCTAAAGTATGTCACCTTTTTAGTCCAGTTGAGATAAATAATACTTAAGAATTTTCACCAAAAATACAGATTCTTATTTTTTGAAAACCAACTGAGTTACTCTTATCATAGGTTTATAATTGACATTTTAAATTATATAAAGCTGATTTTTAAATTTATTTTAATCTTAAGTGTTAGTTGCTCTGTCATGTCCAACTCTTTGCAACCCCATGGACTGTAGCCCACCAGGCACCTCTGTCCAAGCAAGAATACTGGGGTAGGTAGTCATTCCCTTCTCCAGAGGAACTTCTGACCTAGGAATGGAACCTAGGTCTCCTGCATTGCAGGCAGTTTCTTTACCATCTGAGCCACTAGGCAAGCCCTAAATCTTCTCAAATATGTAATAAATATACTACACATGGTTACTGTTATTCTTCAATGATCATACTTATGCCTCAATACTTCTAGGCTTGAAATTCTCCAATGATTTTTCCATTGCCTAGAGACTGACTCCTGAAATTCACTTTGCTTTCACAGATGTTCATGATTTCATTCTGTACTCCTTCCTAGTTTATGTGTCTCTGGCACTGAATATCACTCGGCTAGATGACTTCAGTAGCATCTTTCTAATGCCAAAATGATATAATTTCATCTCTGTGGAATAGAATTGAGCATCAGGATTGATGAGGAAATGATACTTGAAGTTTTAGATACTTGATATAACTTCAATCTCACTATTGCATGAAAAGTTACATCTAAGGTATCTAGCAGCTTACACAGAGAGTATTGAGCTACTATCTCCATTCTCTGAGGGACACTGGAACCCTGGACTGTTACTGGAAAACTGTACCTGGTCAATTGCTCATAATTTCAGTAAAGGAGAGTTTCATTTTAAGCTCTGGTGTACTCATAACTGGGGTTTTGGGAATATTTTATAAAATTAAAATATCATCTGAGGTCTTCATAGCTTCAACATGAAAAATTTCATATATGTCAGATTAAACCTCATTGTTTTTCCATTGGTTAAAATTATTTGCTTGATAGAAATACCTATATTTTTCTGAAAATAATCATCTATACCTTTATTTACTCAAAACTCTTCTAAATTTTAATCTGGAAAAGGTCTTAGTACTACACACACACACACACACACACACACACACACATATAGTTTTTATGTTTACAGAGTTTTGCTGTTTACTGCCACACATTGACCTCAATCCACCATATGGTCATATTACTATTAGTGATAAAGTTGGAGTTAGAATCTGTTTAGGCTCCTGGCTCAGTGATCTTTCCTTAATCACCTGTTTGTCATTGCACTTGGACACAGTGGTGCTTTGCACAGATGTCTATAAATTTTCTAAATTCCTCTCATCAAAAGGTGAAAAATGTACACAAGGAGTTGGATCAGTCATGTGAAGAGATTACCAGGGAGGGTGCTTGGGGTGCTGTCAATCTTCTTTTCGTTACTTAATATGAGTGGGGAGGGAAAAGTTAAAGAAAGCATTGTTACACATAAAGGGGCATGGGCTTGCTGGGTTCAAAAATAAAATAGTTTCTTATTCCCAGACTCTCCAGATTGAAAAAAGATGCTATAATTAAATAACAGCTTCCAGGCAAAGATCAAATCTAGGGCACTCTCAGAAAAAACATGGTCTAAAGATAAAACCAAAGATGTAACAGTAAAACCCTTTGTTAAGAACTCAGAAAGATTTAAGGAAGTATCATATAGATGCTTTCAAATAGACAAAAGGCCCTCGAAAAGTCTTGAGAGAACTGTCTCCACAGCAGCATTCCAGGGAACCCTAAAGTAGAGCAGAACTCATCTTGAAGAGACTTTTTGAGGGGGTGGGTAACTTTTATCTAAGATTTTTTTTTTTTTAATTGTATCAGCTTGAACTAAAAAAAGAGAGAGATATTCTCTGAGGGACACTGGAACCCTGGACTGTTACTGGAAAACTGTACCTGGTCAATTGCTCATAATTTCAGTAAAGGAGAGTTTCATTTTAAGCTCTGGTGTACTCATAACTGGGGTTTTGGGAATATTTTATAAAATTAAAATATCATCTGAGGTCTTCATAGCTTCAACATGAAAAATTTCATATATGTCAGATTAAACCTCATTGTTTTTCCATTGGTTAAAATTATTTGCTTGATAGAAATACCTATATTTTTCTGAAAATAATCATCTATACCTTTATTTACTCAAAACTCTTCTAAATTTTAATCTGGAAAAGGTCTTAGTACTACACACACACACACACACACACACACACACACACACATATATAGTTTTTATGTTTACAGAGTTTTGCTGTTTACTGCCACACATTGACCTCAATCCACCATATGGTCATATTACTATTAGTGATAAAGTTGGAGTTAGAATCTGTTTAGGCTCCTGGCTCAGTGATCTTTCCTTAATCACCTGTTTGTCATTGCACTTGGACACAGTGGTGCTTTGCACAGATGTCTATAAATTTTCTAAATTCCTCTCATCAAAAGGTGAAAAATGTACACAAGGAGTTGGATCAGTCATGTGAAGAGATTACCAGGGAGGGTGCTTGGGGTGCTGTCAATCTTCTTTTCGTTACTTAATATGAGTGGGGAGGGAAAAGTTAAAGAAAGCATTGTTACACATAAAGGGGCATGGGCTTGCTGGGTTCAAAAATAAAATAGTTTCTTATTCCCAGACTCTCCAGATTGAAAAAAGATGCTATAATTAAATAACAGCTTCCAGGCAAAGATCAAATCTAGGGCACTCTCAGAAAAAACATGGTCTAAAGATAAAACCAAAGATGTAACAGTAAAACCCTTTGTTAAGAACTCAGAAAGATTTAAGGAAGTATCATATAGATGCTTTCAAATAGACAAAAGGCCCTCGAAAAGTCTTGAGAGAACTGTCTCCACAGCAGCATTCCAGGGAACCCTAAAGTAGAGCAGAACTCATCTTGAAGAGACTTTTTGAGGGGGTGGGTAACTTTTATCTAAGATTTTTTTTTTTTTAATTGTATCAGCTTGAACTAAAAAAAGAGAGAGATATTACAAAGTTAAAAGAGTCCTTTAGGCTCCAGAACTATTACAGGCAGTAAGAAGACTAAGGGAAATAATCAGCTACAAACAACCAGCCATGTTTCATGAAAAAGGAAGGAAAACTTAAAGGGTGGAGCCAGGAACCCAGAGGGCAGCTCAAAGACCTTTGAGAACTGTTACAAGAAAGTAGGACTAGCAACATTGCCTGGCTAGAATTCAGCATTACTACGGGCCACTGACTGCTTTATACCTCCTGTTCTCATTCTTTCTTTTTTTATGAATTGGTTTGTCTTGAGTGACTATTCTCTGTGCTACCATTGTATGAGGCCCCATCTCTCTGAGTGTCAGATAACTATTATTTAATTTAAGGTCTTTATTTTGAGAGAAACTACTCAAGCAGCTATATAGTCAAGTGACAACACCTAATAGTCTCATGTCACCTTGACCTGATATGAATGATGAAATCCTAGACCTCAACCTTAAGTCCAGTACTGCCCTTTTAGGGGGTCTTATGAGAGGATGACATATTTTTCATGCTGAAGACATGTAAGTCCTTTGTGGCTCACAGAGAAAGGACTATCATGCTTTTAAAACATGTTCACACTCCTCTTTTAAAAACAAGATGGAGATTGTTTACTCTCCCCTGTAATACGAGTTATTACTATCTTCTTCACTTCTCTAGGACTTCTTCCTGATCCAAGGATTGAACCCAGGTCTTCTGCATTGCAGGCAGATTCTCTACCATTTGAGCCACAAGGGCCCTAAAGAATGGAAGATGGCACTATTGACAATGCATAATTATGAGCCTAGAAAAGTCATCACAGTTTCTATCAAGCTCTCTCTTGAGGTGCTCTTCCTTAAAATAAGTCTCTTTATCATTGCCATGAGATGGGCGAGACCACATAGAGCAATCATACTTAGACATTCTGGCCAACAGCCCCAGTCAAGATTGCAGTCAACAGCCGAGTATGGTCCCCAGACTCATAACTGAATAGGTTTATTTGACTCTAGTCTTCCAGCTGTTCTAGCTGCCACCAAAATGAGCAAATGAAGAGGTCTATCCAAATTACATATTTAGGAACAAAATATATGACATCACCAACTCAGCAGACATGAACTTGGGCAAACTCTGGGAGATGCTGAGGGATACGGAAGAATGGTGTGCTGCAGTCCATGGAGTTGCAAAGAGTTGTACATGACTTGCTGACTGAACAGCAACAACAGCATGATATTTAAATAAAAATTTTAGGATTTTTATAACAAAGCAACAGATAACTAGAATAGACAAGAAAAGTTAAGTTTAATAGTAAAAATAGAGAAAGTTCTACATTATAGTCCACATAAAAAAAAAAAAAGCCACAGGGGTATTTCATTAGTGCCAAGCTCACTAGGAATAATTATATATTGTAATTTTATTGACAGTTTTCTTGCTTCCCTGAAGGTTAGATCCCTGAAGGCCAATCATAGGTCTTGTTCACCACAGATCCTCTGGAACCAAATAGTTCCTAGAACACTGCAGCTGCTAAACCAAAGAAGTCTACTTTCAAGAGCTTACATTCTACTGTAAGAGAAAGAACAAAAGAAAGACTGAAAAAATGGAAAGAAGGAAGGATGGAAGGAGGGAGTGAAGGAAGGGAAGAAGGAAGCAAGGGGGGCACTGAATGTAAAATATTTTTGCAGTGTTTTGTCCATTCTCCACCCCCATGGAAACCTTTTCTAGATATGGAAGTTAACAATTTAGAATTGCTCCATCCCTTATTTTCCCAACTGCAACATTTATTAATTGCATGACTGTGGGCAATTAGTTTAGCCCCATTCATGTCTATGTTTTCCTATTTGTAAAACAGAAATAATAATATGTAGCTTATAGGGATATTGTGAAGCACAATTAATGTTTGTAAAGTGCTTTTTAACAACTTTGGTGTCATACAAATGTAAACTAGCCTTAATTTAAAATTTAAAAATGTGTATGCATAATGATTCATTTAATAAACACAGAAAGAACTGTTTATATGAATTTACATGTATGAATCTGGTTTGCAATATTAACAATTTGTTTAAACTTGGAAATAGACTTTGCTCATTTCTGACATTTTTCATTTGCATTTTGATATCTCCTCCTAACAGGGAATACTTATGTGATTCATGTGGGTCAGTGGTTCTCCACTGTGGTTACACATTAGTGTGTGCTGATGACCAGACTTCATCGAATTAAATAAATTGTCTGGGGATGGGGAGCCTAGGTATCTATATGTTTAAAAAACACCTCAGGTGATTCTAATATGCAGCCAAGATTGGGAATGGCTACTGTCTATCTCAATGCGTATGTACATTATCATAAGACTGCTTGATGAAAATATTCACCTATAATGTATTTAAATAAATTTTGATTGACATTTTGAACTGCATGATGAATTTGTACAAAAAGATCTCAACATTCCCTTTTGACCATAATATTCAATGAATCTATGATGCCCTTTTTGAGTCTCTCAGATGGAATAGCATAGACCCACATGAGTAATCCTTAACTATTTTTGGAGGAACACTGGTGGTTATTGCTGCTTTCAGACACTTAGATTTGTCTGCATACACACAGATATATGTGGGAGCAGAATGCATATATAAAATCGTGTGTCATAAATCACATAATACACATCTAAGCTATATTGTTTTTACATGGGAAGTGTTATTTTATAAATCACTCTTTGCATTTTTTAGTGCAAGTTGATTTTTGGTTATCATGAGGTTAATTTCCATATCTTCTTTCACTGCTATTAGTATATGAGAAAAGTTTTAAAAGGTCTTGAGAATATAATTAAACAGATAAAACTTATAAATAATTATATTTATGTATGATACATCTTGGACTTTCCTGGTGGTTCAGTGATAAAGAATATGCCTGCCAATGTAGGAGACATGGATTTAATCCCTGGGTTGGAAAGATCCCCTGGAGCAGGAAATGACAACCCACTCCAATATTCTTGACTGGGAAGTCCCATGGACAGAGGAGCTTGGTAAACTAGAGTCCATGGAGTTGCACAAGAGTCAGACGTGACTTAGTGACAGAGCAACAACCACAGCAATGACAAACCTAGTATTTTATTGTCAAGTCTGATATTCTGTTTTCAAGTAGATTTTCAAAAAGTTAGATTTAAGCTTTATTTTTAAATGAACATGAGTAGAGATATGTATAAGTTATATGTCTATGTGTGTGTAAATCAAACAGACCTTTGCAAGTGTGTGACTTTTTCCAGTTAATTAATTCTAAGAATTTTTCTCAGTTCTGTAATGCATAAAAGGATCAAGAATCCAACTAGAATATGGCCGTGCTTAAATCAGCTACTAACTTTTCAAATTACTTTTCACAGCAGAAAGAAATTTGAATTCTGATGATGAAAAATGCAGCTCTTGTTCATCCTGGGGTGAGTACATTGATTTTGAGTGTCTCAGTTGCCCTTTTGCTCCAAAGGCTTAACTCTACGTCTGATGGCACAATATTATCTCTTCTCTTTAGTACTTTTTCTTAATAGATGGTTTAAAACTTCAAAGTTTCTAGCCAGAAGTGTACAGTATTTTAACAAAATACCTTCTGAATGACATCAGATCATGCTCACAGTTCCTAATTATTCATCATGACATTTAAAACCAATCCACTTGCAGTGACAGGGATAGCATTATATTGTGATGTTCAGATTTATGAGAGACAGCATTTTTCTCCATTTGTTACATTTTATTAACAACCTTTCCAGTACAGCATAATTTTTGCTTGGATACCAATTAAGAAAATTGCAATACAGCCATAATCCAATTGCTGATGAATGATGTGAAACCAGAGTTTATCATAATTCAGTGATATAAAACACGCCACCACCAAAAAAAAAAACAACAAATGGGCTGCAACAGTCAGGATAATAGTTGCTGAACTATTTACATGATTAATGCTCTAATAATGTTTGCATTCTCATTGTCCTGTATCATTTGTATGTTTTTAGTTTTATTTTTTCTTTTCCCAAACAAGACAACTTTGATATTGTAAAATAAAAAGCAGTATACTGCTAAGTAAATTTTTTTTTAATGTGAAAGTCACTCAGTCCTCCCCAACTCTTTGCGACTCCACTGATGAACCATGAAATTCTCCAGGCAGGAATACTGGAGTAAGTAGTCTTTCCCTTCCCCAGGGGCTCTTCCCAACCTAGGAGTCAAACCCAGGTCTCCACATTGCAGGCTGATTCTTTACCTTCTGAGCCACCAGGGAAGCCCAATACTGGAGTGAGTAGTCTATCCCTTTTCCCAGATCTTCCTGACCCAGGAATCAAACCAGAGTTTCCTGCATTGCAGGCGGACTCTTTATTGTCTGTGTAACAATCATATCACTCTTAAAATAGCTTAGTTCTAACCTAATTTAGGTAAAAGACACCATTAACTGTGGTGGAATTTTTTTTGTTTGGAAGAACAGAAACTCAATTTATATTTTCTTTCACAAAATACCTGTACTTATTTCAAATACAACCTGTTATACTATGTTATAGTAATACTAATAATAATGAAATAGTTTATTAACTATTACTAACATAGTAACCCTTCAGAAACAACTAATTATATCTTCCTAATGGTGTTTTATTATTTAAAATAAAGGAAAATTTTCAAACAATCACAAGTAGAGTTTGATTTATTAAGCCATGGTCATGAGCTGAATTTTTTTTTTTATAACTCTTGATCAGAACAACTGTCAATGGTTTATTTTGTCCCTACAATGTTCATGGGTTTATTGTGATTTAGCACTCTTGGAATGTTAAGTTACATATTTTCTCGGTGACAGTTACTTACTTAGAATTTACTGTCAGGAATTAATAATGAGTGAAGGTTCTAAGACCTCTAATGTACCTATTAGAGGCTATTGAAATTATAGCTTGATTATATTTCTTATAATTTTGTTCATCCTTCTATCATATGGCAGGTAGTTCCTGGATCCCATGTTGTGCCAAACCATATGCATATCTGAATGTCATAACATTTTGCAGAGGTGAATTGAGGACATATTCATGCATGAAAGCAGGTATTATTTTAATTGATCTCAAATATAGCAAATGTCATATATATTTGCTGTGTCTATAGTTTTCACTTGCACTGTGCTTTGATATTGTAAAATAAAAGCAGTATACTGCTAAGTAAAATTTTTTAATGTGAAAGTCACTCAGTCCTCCCCAACTCTTTGCGACTCCACTGATGAACCATGAAATTCTCCAGGCAGGAATACTGGAGTAAGTAGTCTTTCCCTTCCCCAGGGCTCTTCCCAACCTAGGAGTCAAACCCAGGTCTCCACATTGCAGGCTGATTCTTTACCTTCTGAGCCACCAGGGAAGCCCAATACTGGAGTGAGTAGTCTATCCCTTTTCCCAGATCTTCCTGACCCAGGAATCAAACCAGAGTTTCCTGCATTGCAGGCGGACTCTTTATTGTCTGTGTAACAATCATATCACTCTTAAAATAGCTTAGTTCTAACCTAATTTAGGTAAAAGACACCATTAACTGTGGTGGAATTTTTTTTGTTTGGAAGAACAGAAACTCAATTTATATTTTCTTTCACAAAATACCTGTACTTATTTCAAATACAACCTGTTATACTATGTTATAGTAATACTAATAATAATGAAATAGTTTATTAACTATTACTAACATAGTAACCCTTCAGAAACAACTAATTATATCTTCCTAATGGTGTTTTATTATTTAAAATAAAGGAAAATTTTCAAACAATCACAAGTAGAGTTTGATTTATTAAGCCATGGTCATGAGCTGAATTTTTTTTTTTATAACTCTTGATCAGAACAACTGTCAATGGTTTATTTTGTCCCTACAATGTTCATGGGTTTATTGTGATTTAGCACTCTTGGAATGTTAAGTTACATATTTTCTCGGTGACAGTTACTTACTTAGAATTTACTGTCAGGAATTAATAATGAGTGAAGGTTCTAAGACCTCTAATGTACCTATTAGAGGCTATTGAAATTATAGCTTGATTATATTTCTTATAATTTTGTTCATCCTTCTATCATATGGCAGGTAGTTCCTGGATCCCATGTTGTGCCAAACCATATGCATATCTGAATGTCATAACATTTTGCAGAGGTGAATTGAGGACATATTCATGCATGAAAGCAGGTATTATTTTTTTAATTGATCTCAAATATAGCAAATGTCATATATATTTGCTGTGTCTATAGTTTTCACTTGCACTGTGCTTTGAGACTCAGAAATGTTTCTGTACTTATCAGCCTCTTTTCCTCCTCTTTCTTTCTTGTTATTCTTGCTGATTTTTGATACTCAGAACAAAAAGTCTGTTTAGTGTTAGAATGTAAATCCCTTTCCAAACACCACTCTGAAAGAAGGCTAGATTTGCTCCCTGGAAAGTAAGCATTACCCACTTCAAGCCAGAGAAATGACAGTTATGGAAAAGGCAGGCTGGGAACAACATAGATTTGGCTATATTTCATCCTCACAAATGCAACGCTTCATAAATATGGAAGACTGACAATGTCGAGAAACCCCTTGTGTTAAAGGATGCTACATGGCTTTGACCTGCTGAGAGACAATAGCAGCAGGAACAATCTGGCATTGAATGACCAGAAACGAGTGGTTCTTTATAAGCAGAGGCATTGACCATGATTCAAAAAGGCAGGGAGGCAGACTGTGCCAGGTTCCTCAGAGAGTAGCTATGGCTCTGAACCCAAGGATAGTATTTTCCTGTGCACTACATGGGATGGACCATTGGACCCTTCAGTCAGGCCACAGCACACATATGATCCATTCTTTTAAAAATGAATTGTTAATTATTAATATTGGGGACTTAACCCAGAATCACAGAGCCTTGACATGTTCAAGATTAACATTGGAAGAGCAAGATTGGAACTCAGGAATGTTTCACTTAGAAAAATATTTTTAATATATGTTAGTCATGCAAAGTTATATACACTCTAAGGTTCCTTTATGTGATAGTACTTGTAATTTTTAACATAGAATAAAGACAGCTTTCTGCTTTAACAATTACTCAACAAATAGTTATTGAGTATATACTATGTGCCAAGAATTAAATAATTCCTGGATTTTGGGAGTCAACATCAAGTGACCTAGATTTTAGATACAATTCTTTTTCCAAAATCTAGTTCAAATCTACTTTTCTCTTTTGGTGTTTCTGGTTTCTGAACAATGCAATGAGACAGATAAACTAGATGATTTCTAAGGTAAGTTTCCAGGTAAAAATTCTGTAGTTTCTATTCTGTTTGGAAGTATTCACTGTGTAACCCTGCCCTTATTTATATCATGTGTAATTTTAGGTTTTTCAGGTGTCAAGTTTGCTTGAAATATATAAAATCTCCTTTTAAAGTACTGATTGTAGTAATATTTGGTGAGATTGTGGGTAGTAGCACATAAACATTTGGTGTGCATTTGGAGAGACATTAGATGCTTATATGTCAGTCTTTCTCTAACTATATCCTCTATAGGAGATTAAATTGTAGCTTGTCAGATTTCCAAGGTCAGGTGTTGAAAACATAATAGGAAGAATTCCAAATAGTCAGTCTTATCCAAAGTGGACTTGTCTGCAATATCTATACACACAAAAAGTAAACAAAAAGAAAGCTTTTAGGGTAATATTTAGTTCCTACACTAAATATGCACATAATTACAATACTTAATGCTTTATATAATAAAAAAATATAAACAGATGGATAGAACTAGAATAAGCTTTAGTGATAGATTAACAAAGAAAAAAGAAGATAAGAATATTATTTAGCAAACATCAAATGATTGCTGAATGTATGAACTAAATATTCATTCAATTTGGTAGGGACTTTTCAAGTTATACATAGATATGAGATTGTTTTTTGTTCATATGATATCTTTGATATGGTTGTATTTAGTAAATGCTAATTGCAATAAATTAAGTCATGCAAAGTTATATACACTGCTAAGGTTCCTTTATGTGATAGTACTTGAATAATTTTTAACAAAATTTAAAAAATAAAGTTAGTCATGCAAAGTTATATACACTCTAAGGTTCCTTTATGTGATAGTACTTGTAATTTTTAACATAGAATAAAGACAGCTTTCTGCTTTAACAATTACTCAACAAATAGTTATTGAGTATATACTATGTGCCAAGAATTAAATAATTCCTGGATTTTGGGAGTCAACATCAAGTGACCTAGATTTTAGATACAATTCTTTTTCCAAAATCTAGTTCAAATCTACTTTTCTCTTTTGGTGTTTCTGGTTTCTGAACAATGCAATGAGACAGATAAACTAGATGATTTCTAAGGTAAGTTTCCAGGTAAAAATTCTGTAGTTTCTATTCTGTTTGGAAGTATTCACTGTGTAACCCTGCCCTTATTTATATCATGTGTAATTTTAGGTTTTTCAGGTGTCAAGTTTGCTTGAAATATATAAAATCTCCTTTTAAAGTACTGATTGTAGTAATATTTGGTGAGATTGTGGGTAGTAGCACATAAACATTTGGTGTGCATTTGGAGAGACATTAGATGCTTATATGTCAGTCTTTCTCTAACTATATCCTCTATAGGAGATTAAATTGTAGCTTGTCAGATTTCCAAGGTCAGGTGTTGAAAACATAATAGGAAGAATTCCAAATAGTCAGTCTTATCCAAAGTGGACTTGTCTGCAATATCTATACACACAAAAAGTAAACAAAAAGAAAGCTTTTAGGGTAATATTTAGTTCCTACACTAAATATGCACATAATTACAATACTTAATGCTTTATATAATAAAAAAATATAAACAGATGGATAGAACTAGAATAAGCTTTAGTGATAGATTAACAAAGAAAAAAGAAGATAAGAATATTATTTAGCAAACATCAAATGATTGCTGAATGTATGAACTAAATATTCATTCAATTTGGTAGGGACTTTTCAAGTTATACATAGATATGAGATTGTTTTTTGTTCATATGATATCTTTGATATGGTTGTATTTAGTAAATGCTAATTGCAATAAATTAAGATAAATAAAAGTGTTTAAATTATGAACTGTAAGTACCCTATGAGCCTATCTAAAATGATGAAATGATGATATTCCAAAGGATATAACTAACTTTAGCAGATCACAGATGATCCTAATTTAACAGCTAAAGATCAGAAATAAGAAGGCAGTATTCATTTATTCTATAAAAGTCATTGAGCACTTTGGATATGTTTGGCACTATTCTAGGCATGGAGGTATTATAGAGCAGTGTACAAGCCAGGCATGGTTCCTGCCCTTGTGGAGTTTACACTCAAGTTTGTAGAAGAAATAAGCAGTGATAATTCAAACCAAAACTGGGAAGTAAAGAACAAAATGAATGTTATACAGAGAAATAAAGTAAGGTAATTAACTGGACTGAAAAAAGAGGCCTACTTAAGATCAAGGGATCAGGTACAGTCTTTACAAGAAAACGAAGATTAAGCTGAGATCTAATGACAAGAAGAAGCTAAGGGAGGGCATTCTGGGCATGCAAAAATCAGGCTGAAACATATTCAAGGGAAAAAAACAACTAGTAAATAAATCCCAGAGTAGAAACAAGCTTTTCATATTCTAAGAACAGAAATGGCTGGAGTTTAAAAGGTATAGGTATAGGAGTGTGAGATGAAGACAGATAAACATGGGCATGGATTACCCTTGGGCTCTAAGATGGTTAAAAAAAATTGAGTTGTTAGTTGCTAGTCTAACAACTAAAAAGGTTTAATGCAGGGAGAACTAGAAGGGTCTGTTACATGAAGATAACTGACTCTTGGGGATGGAGATGGGAATGGGGCAACTCCAGGAAGCCAGAGTGGGAGAAAGGTGAACAGCTACTAGATGATGTGGACTTGCACTGAGATCTTTGAGAGGCAAGAAGAGAAGAGTGGGACTGGGGTGATTTGGACAGGAGTAGCAGCCTTAGTCTTCCTCCTTGAATGAGTGGAGTGAGGTCAAGAGGAATGAAAGTGAGTTAAGTTGTGACTTAAACCATATAATATTCCATGATAGCTATAAACAAAGCTTTTGAGGTCACACCGTTTGTTATAGATCATAAGTTTGTTCATTCATTTGTTCATTTACTCTTTTTTTTTTTTTTTTTCTGAACTCACCCCTGTAAAACCTCTGTTGGCATATGAACTCAGCTGTATACCCTGTCAGAAGGGTCTCTACTATGTTTCCTACAGAGCTCTGCATAGGGAATGATGAGCCCATTTATTTTCACTAAGGAAACACGATTTTGGAGGGAAAGCACTGATTTACTGACTGAATTAAGGTAGGAAAGCCATTATCCTAGGAATCATCATTTTAACTTGTATCTCCCGAGTTTTCTCCCTATGGTTATCTCTAGGGGAAATAAAAGGAAAACTCAAACCTAAGATAAAGAGAATAACAGAAAAGGTCATTCATTTTTTGCTCACTATAGTGTATTACAAAATACACCATGGATACAATGGGAAACAAATGAAAATGTAAATGCTGTATGTATTTTATGAAACATATTGTGTAATGAATTGATCATTTATGTTAAACTATAGAATTGGGAAGAGAAATAAAGAACAATCATATGTAATATCTCTTCGGTGGAAAGAATGAGTTTACAGGCAAGAATTCTGAATGATATTTAGTGCTTTGTACAAACATCAAAAGATGATATTATTTTTCAGCCATTGACACTAATGGAGTAATTTGCGTGATTCCTGTTCATGGCTAGAACATTGACTATAAAAAGCAAGAACTGCTCTCTTCTATCACATACAACTTAAGTCATTTTGTTAGAGACACTCTGCATTTAGATATTACATTAGTTAGCTAGTTCATTTAAGAGTGCCTTTGAATATTAGAAATGACTGAAGAAATTTAATTAGTGGTACCTATCTGTATTAAGATGAATTTGTGGTAAGTAGTCCATGTATTCATGTTTGATTGTTTAAAAGAAACTAGGTAGCAAAGAAACAAAGGTATCATGACAGACAATAACTAAAGTGATAGAAAAAAAAAAACTATATCTGATATTTTAATGGAAATCAATGTGAAAATTTCTACCCTTTTCAAGACCATTTCACAGATTAACTTTTAAAAACATTGAATGGGCAAAAGATGATACACTTGTGCTTTTATGAAATCTGGTATTGCTGTGATAATCATTTATATGTTGGCAGTCTTCTTTCATTTAGATTTTGTTAAGAAAAGGGTGTTAGTTTACCAGTGTTATTTCTTATAGCTTTATTATATGAAATAATAGATCTCCACTAAAATATAGAAAGGGAAAAGTGTTAGTTACTCAGTCATGCCTGAGTCTTTGCGACTTTATGGGCTGTATGTAGCCTGCCAGACTCCTCTCTGTGTGGGATTCTCCAGGCAAGAATACTGGAGTGGGTAGTCATTCCCTTCTCCAGGGGATCTTCCTGACCCAGGGATGGAGCCCGGATCTTCTGCACTGCAGACAGATTCTTTACCATCTGGACTACCAGGGAATATAGAATAATATGTTTTACTATATACATAATTTAAAATAATATATTATTCAATATTTTATCATTATAGAATAATATAGAATATGGAATAATATGTATTATTTAATATTTCATCATTTAATTTGTTTGACCTTTTAGCTTTTAATCTCTTAAGGGTATGACAACGGTCTGTATCTGCCCATGAACCTTACCGTGAGAGAGATGCAGACATTGATGTAGTCTTTCTGAGGGTTTCTGTTTAAGCCAGGAACTAATTACACTATTTCAACATCATGTTGTGCCCATTCTCTTTGCTCTCTTAGCAAATTTGGGCAACATTCTTACTCAGTTAAATCTTTTTTGAGATCAAAATTTAAACTAAAAACCTGAAAATTTTCTTCTTAAATTACATGAAAAGCAAACTTTTAAGTGTTGACAGACTTTCATACAATTATGTTTGAATATGATGAGATTCTATAATACATAATTTGTGTCTGTTTGACTTATTGTGTGTTGCAAAGTCAAAAATCAAGTTCAGTATTGCCTCAGCATTGCTGAGAAAGCCAGTTTATTTACCAGCCAACAATGGTTTGGGATTATGAGGAGGCTATGTATGTGTTATTTAAAATCACTATTATGCCATGATTGTGCATAGCAATTCTGAAAGATTTCCCAATTCCAAGCACTTTAAAATGTGATTAAGATAAGTAGGAACCTCTTGGAACTTAGGAAATAGAGTAACTTAAATCCATTATCACTTTTATTCACAGATACCACTAATTTTATGCCTGAGAGCAATGATCAGGGAAAAATTTAAGATTTCATCTAATTATACTTACTAATTTATGCTAATACCAGAATCTTTAAAGTGCTATAGTTAGTTTCAAATAATGAGATTGAGTAATGCAGTGTCTAAAATGCTTTTTCAGAAAAGTTATTGTTATTCTGGACAATTTGGTCTTCATTGGAGAAATGCTTCCTGCTCTTTGGGAAAGTAGGGACCACCTCACGTGCATCAGATAAGTGAGCAATGGTAGCCAGGATCCCTAACAATGGCCTGGCAAGAACATTATAGAGAGAACATAACTCCCTTGAATGAACTATGACAATCATTCTGCCATTTATTAGGCATGTATTTTGTGCCAAGTGTTCCATGATGCTCATATCCAAATTCCAGCATCTGGCTCCTGACTCTTCCAATAGTCTGACTGGTCTTCCTGGTTGCAAACTTACCTTCCAGTAGCTTATTCTTCACATTTCACCACAAACATCATCTTCTCAAAGGCAAAATTTAGATCATGTTATTTCTTGAAACCTGTCAGCAACTTCTCACAGCCCTCAAAATAAGTTGAATCTTTTTACAATACCCTGTCAGCTCACGCACCTTTCTCTGACCCCGTCCTGTGTTACTCTTGCCTTATGCAATGGCTTTCCAGTATTCGGAGGACACTGTGGAGTCAGCTTAGATGCTCTGCTTTGGTCTCTCTACCTGGGCAATCTTTCCCTTGGCTTCTTGTGTGAGCATCTCCTTCTCATTGGTCTCATGCTTCCATTGGTTTATCACATCCCAAAGTAAAGCAAGTCCAGCTTTTCTCCCTGTGAAACTGAAGATTTTGTTCATCTTGTTCATCACTGGATTTCTACCTTAATTACAACTAGCACGTGAAAGGAGGCACCCAAATGTTTGCAGAGTGAGAAAAGTTTAGCGTTCATGCTGGCTTTATATCCCAACGGTTACCAACTTGCAAACCATGTGACTTTAGGGAAAGTGAAAAATTGGGCTAAATAGCCTGTTTCCTTATCTGTGAAGGAGGTTGATAATAGTAACTTTTGTCTTACAGAATTGTTATAAGAATTAAATGAGAATTCACACAAAACGTTTAAAACAGTGCTTCACATGCACTATGCAATCATTACTGTTAGCTACAGTGACCTGTTATAAACTTTTCTCTAATCTAACAATTCTGAGAGCGTGTTTCCCAAACATCAATACCACTTCAGAATTTCTTAAAAATGAAAATTCAGTTATCTTGTCCCTAGCACTGAGTGAGAAACTCTGGAAATGGAGATCAGCAAGCTGTGGTTTAACATACACTGCAGATGGTTCTGGTTCCTGCTAACATTTGTTGCATCCATGCACTTCTCAGGGCCTCCCTGGTGGCTCAGCTAGTAAAGAAGCCCCTAGGAATGTGGGAGAGCTGGGTTTGATCGCTGGGTTGGGAAGATCCTCTGGAGGAGGGAATGGCAACCCACCCAGTATTCTTATCGTGAGAATTTCCATGGACAGAGGACCTGGTGGGCTGCACTCCCACGGGTCACAAAGAATCAAAAACGGCTGAGTGACTAAGCACAGCATGAACTTCTCGAAAGACTGTTGGGAGGATTAAATAGACAAACCTGTAAAGACCCTTAACATGATACCTGATAAATGGTAAACTGGCAATAAAATATAGCTTTTATTCTTATGATATGATAGGCTTTACCCCCAAATCTAAAGAATCTATAGTTAAAGGACAGGATTTCGTCTATGTTTTTAACTTCTAAATTTTCAGTTCCTAGCATATGTTAGTTGAAAAGGTGGATAAATGGTGAATGAATGCCCATAGATGCTGCTAGGGCAAAAAGTATCAAACCTTTATTTCTTTGTATATCTTAGCAATAGCTCTCTAATTTTTCTTATTAGGATTTCTCATCCCTTGTTCCCCACTGTGAATGGATTGCTTGTACCTTTAATTACAACTAGCACGTGAAAGGAGGCACCCAAATGTTTGCAGAGTGAGAAAAGTTTAGCGTTCATGCTGGCTTTATATCCCAACGGTTACCAACTTGCAAACCATGTGACTTTAGGGAAAGTGAAAAATTGGGCTAAATAGCCTGTTTCCTTATCTGTGAAGGAGGTTGATAATAGTAACTTTTGTCTTACAGAATTGTTATAAGAATTAAATGAGAATTCACACAAAACGTTTAAAACAGTGCTTCACATGCACTATGCAATCATTACTGTTAGCTACAGTGACCTGTTATAAACTTTTCTCTAATCTAACAATTCTGAGAGCGTGTTTCCCAAACATCAATACCACTTCAGAATTTCTTAAAAATGAAAATTCAGTTATCTTGTCCCTAGCACTGAGTGAGAAACTCTGGAAATGGAGATCAGCAAGCTGTGGTTTAACATACACTGCAGATGGTTCTGGTTCCTGCTAACATTTGTTGCATCCATGCACTTCTCAGGGCCTCCCTGGTGGCTCAGCTAGTAAAGAAGCCCCTAGGAATGTGGGAGACCTGGGTTTGATCGCTGGGTTGGGAAGATCCTCTGGAGGAGGGAATGGCAACCCACCCAGTATTCTTATCGTGAGAATTTCCATGGACAGAGGACCTGGTGGGCTGCACTCCCACGGGTCACAAAGAATCAAAAACGGCTGAGTGACTAAGCACAGCATGAACTTCTCGAAAGACTGTTGGGAGGATTAAATAGACAAACCTGTAAAGACCCTTAACATGATACCTGATAAATGGTAAACTGGCAATAAAATATAGCTTTTATTCTTATGATATGATAGGCTTTACCCCCAAATCTAAAGAATCTATAGTTAAAGGACAGGATTTCGTCTATGTTTTTAACTTCTAAATTTTCAGTTCCTAGCATATGTTAGTTGAAAAGGTGGATAAATGGTGAATGAATGCCCATAGATGCTGCCTAGGGGCAAAAAAGTATCAAACCTTTATTTCTTTGTATATCTTAGCAATAGCTCTCCTAATTTTTCTTATTAGGATTTAGAGGACAGGTGGCTAAATTTGCGTCAGATTTCTCAAAATTTCTTGAGAGGGAACACATTTCAATACTTGTTCCCGGGATTCAGAGTACGGAAGATTTTTTCCTGGGTTAATCAAGTTGTCAAAAGGCTAAATGGCAAGGTGGAAGAGGTACTGGAAATAAAAGGAAACCTAGCCTATTGACCATCCCTTGATGAAAGGATCGAAATGTTTATGCCTTGTCATATTTTGTGGCAGGTGTTGAAAGCTTTCCTAAATCCACTTACTCTAGTGCAGTGTTTGAGCATGGAAAACAGTGGCTTTATTAATTAAGAAAGCTACAACTTCAGAAATCCAGATAGAACATTCTGTGTGATCAGGGCAATGCCAGAAAAGAGGATTCTCAATAAACAACTGAGAGTCTTGCAGTTATGCTTCCAAAGGGTCATAAATTCCACTGCAACTTACATGCAAACTCAACTTTTTCATATTTAAAAGCCCAGGGTCTTTCTAAAACATCACATTGTCAGAGAACACAAGAAGGCCTAAAGAACAGTGTATAGAATTCTTACTTATACTTTTCAAATACCATAGTTTATTTAAAAGATCTATGGGTAAAGGAAGGTAGGTTCAAAGATTTGTTTGATGCTCTGTGTCGGAAACCTGAAACTTTCATAGCAGGACTAGCACACCTCCACAGGCAGCACCCTGAGACTCAACACAGGCCACTCAGGGTGAAAGGTCCCCTTCTGTGGATGAAAAACTGCCTGATCCCCTGCTGGTGTGGAAAACCGGTCCTCTTCCTAGGTCCAGATGGCTCTTCACTCAGCTCATACTTTCCTTGAATAAAAGTCATGAATACGGTCCAGAGCAATAGCCTCACTTAGCGTTTTCACTGGTATCAAGCTTAACATACTGAGAATAGAAGTTTAATAAGGCAGAACAGCTTCTTTAGTTACCTGTAGTAAGCAGATTTTTTTTGAAATATCCCAGTGTGCAGCGTCTATTAGGGGCTGCATTTCAAATATTATTTATTTATTTATTTATGACTATGCTGTCTTTGTTGCTGCACATGGGTTTTCTCTAGCTGCAACGAGCAGGGGCTACTCTCTAGTTGGGTTATGTTGGCTTCTCATTGTGTGGTGTCTCCTATTGTGAAGCATAGACTCTAGGCATATAGGCTGCGGCTCACAAACTAAGTGCTGGTTCGGTAGTACACGGCTTAGTTGTCTCTTGGCATGTGGCGTCTTCCAAGATCAGGAATGGAACCCATAGCCCCTGCACTGGCAGGCAGTTTCTTTGTACCAAGCCTTCATGGAAGCCTTAGGGTCTGCATTTTAAAACATCAGCATGACTTTCTAGAGATTATTCCAGAAACCAGCCTTCATAATCTTCATTCACAAGTCTACCCTGAAAATTGAGAGATAGTAGCACAAGGAATTGGGGCAACTTGGGACAGGAGGGGAGTACGGTCTTGTTAGACTGGGGTTATAAAAATAGAGGGAGTTTCAAACCAAAGGCCTTAGTGATTTTAACTCATGTCCTTCTCCTGAGCTGAGAATATCTGAACTCTTTCTCCACAAAGAGTGGTCTGGGTACCAGACTAGCAGCTTGGCATCACCTGGGAGCTTGTCACAAATGCAGACGCTCAGACCCCCACCCCAGACCAACTGAAATAGAATATTCAGTTGAACAAGATTTCCAGGTAGTTAAATGCACATTCGAATTTGAGAGGTTCTGTTCTAGGCCAACATTTCTCACTATTAGTGTTCAGGAGAATCACCTGGGGAACTTTCCAAATTCCTATGCCCCTGGTTTTTGGGGCTCCTAAAACCGATAATAATGATACACAGGCCACTCAGGGTGAAAGGTCCCTTCTGTGGATAAAATGGCTCTTCCCCACTCCAGCTCATACTTTCCTTGAATAAAAGTCATGAATACGGTCCAGAGCAATAGCCTCACTTAGCGTTTTCACTGGTATCAAGCTTAACATACTGAGAATAGAAGTTTAATAAGGCAGAACAGTTTCTTTAGTTACCTGTAGTAAGCAGATTTTTTTTGAAATATCCCAGTGTGCAGCGTCTATTAGGGGCTGCATTTCAAATATTATTTATTTATTTATTTATGACTATGCTGTCTTTGTTGCTGCACATGGGTTTTCTCTAGCTGCAACGAGCAGGGGCTACTCTCTAGTTGGGTTATGTTGGCTTCTCATTGTGTGGTGTCTCCTATTGTGAAGCATAGACTCTAGGCATATAGGCTGCGGCTCACAAACTAAGTGCTGGTTCGGTAGTACACGGCTTAGTTGTCTCTTGGCATGTGGCGTCTTCCAAGATCAGGAATGGAACCCATAGCCCCTGCACTGGCAGGCAGTTTCTTTGTACCAAGCCTTCATGGAAGCCTTAGGGTCTGCATTTTAAAACATCAGCATGACTTTCTAGAGATTATTCCAGAAACCAGCCTTCATAATCTTCATTCACAAGTCTACCCTGAAAATTAAGAGATAGTAGCACAAGGAATTGGGGCAACTTGGGACAGGAGGGGAGTACGGGTCTTGTTAGACTGGGGGTTATAAAAATAGAGGGAGTTTCAAACCAAAGGCCTTAGTGATTTTAACTCATGTCCTTCTCCTGAGCTGAGAATATCTGAACTCTTTCTCCACAAAGAGTGGTCTGGGTACCAGACTAGCACCTTGGCATCACCTGGGAGCTTGTCACAAATGCAGACGCTCAGACCCCCACCCCAGACCAACTGAAATAGAATATTCAGTTGAACAAGATTTCCAGGTAGTTAAATGCACATTCGAATTTGAGAGGTTCTGTTCTAGGCCAACATTTCTCACTATTAGTGTTCAGGAGAATCACCTGGGGGAACTTTCCAAATTCCTATGCCCTGGTTGACTCTAGACTGATTAAATTAAAATCTCCATATGCAGCCCCAGGCACCTTTTTTTTTTTTCCTTAAAGCATGCCAGATGATTTAAATGATTTCAATATGTGGCCAAGACTAAGAACCATTTTTCTGGATTATAAAGAAGTCCTCCAGTTTTTATGTTATTTATAAAATTACTGAGATGCACACAATCTATTGTAACAAGAGAAGCAGTATCCATTACTTCAGAATGTTTTTATTACAAAATGAAGTGTATTAGATATATCCTGCTATAGTTATTTTATATAAACTGTATCTTTAGACTTTTATTTTGTATAAAAAACACAAAGGGAAAATGCATATTTCATCAAATGTAATACATATTTGTTCTCAAGGGCTATATTCTTGTGTGTTGGTTGTACAGAAATCCATTTAATGGCTAAAAGTTGACCATTGCTATTTTTCAGCTAATCTCACTGCATTCTTTCCACCAAGACTCCGGCTACAAAATATTGAATAAAACTTTACTTACAACCATTGTAGCTTGGTTGAAGGGTTGGAGCTAAGTGGCTAAAATGTCAGAGGCAACCCCTGTAAGTGGGTTGCTTTTAAAAATCTCCCCTGCAGGCTTGCCTTCCCTTCTACCCATCAATTGCATTAATAGGTGCTTTTAAAAGGTGGCTAGTCCTCTCAAGATGTTAGCTTCTTTTAAAATTCTTTTAATCAAGATCTACCTCTAGTTCTCTTCATTTACTTTCTTAAGTGAAAGTCTAACATGAAAGCCAATTCCAAGCCACTGGGGGGGATAGCAGCTACAGGGGCTGGCCTGAAACAGAGACCCGGTGCCTTGCCTTTGAAGTGTGACCACCTGTGAGCTGCCATTGATCCTGGGCAGCCAAGCTTCAAAGACGTAAGGCTGCATTTCTCCCCCACCTGGCCACGGCATGTTATAACACTTTTGAGTCAGCAGGGGCTACTTTCAAGTGAAAATTTGGATTAAAAAGCTAAATTGTGAGTGGTGAATAGCTCATAAGGTAGCTTTTAAAACATAAATATGATTTGAGATCAGCTCAGCAGTGCCTTCTCCACCTCCTTTCTTTGCCCTCCTGTCACCCTGAAAGGTCAGGCTCTTTTCCAATTAGTTTCTAAGTCAGAATTTAATGAACTCACTAACATGAAGGTGAATAGTTGATAGATGTAGAGCAATCAGGAAACTGAAAAGTCAAAATAGCTTCTCATCTACATCTCTTGGCTTTGCCATAAAAATGAAAAAGTGGCTGAGACACTTAACTTTTCTTTTTCTTTATTCTTCACTGCAGTTGAATGGTAATTTATTTATAGATATGAAACTGAAGAACTGCATGTTGTGATTCTACCCATTTACTAGAGTATGTGTATTGAGTTTTATGTTTATTATAAAAACACAAAGGGAAAATGCATATTTCATCAAATGTAATACATATTTGTTCTCAAGGGCTATATTCTTGTGTGTTGGTTGTACAGAAATCCATTTAATGGCTAAAAGTTGACCATTGCTATTTTTCAGCTAATCTCACTGCATTCTTTCCACCAAGACTCCGGCTACAAAATATTGAATAAAACTTTACTTACAACCATTGTAGCTTGGTTGAAGGGTTGGAGCTAAGTGGCTAAAATGTCAGAGGCAACCCCTGTAAGTGGGTTGCTTTTAAAAATCTCCCCTGCAGGCTTGCCTTCCCTTCTACCCATCAATTGCATTAATAGGTGCTTTTAAAAGGTGGCTAGTCCTCTCAAGATGTTAGCTTCTTTTAAAATTCTTTTAATCAAGATCTACCTCTAGTTCTCTTCATTTACTTTCTTAAGTGAAAGTCTAACATGAAAGCCAATTCCAAGCCACTGGGGGGGATAGCAGCTACAGGGGCTGGCCTGAAACAGAGACCCGGTGCCTTGCCTTTGAAGTGTGACCACCTGTGAGCTGCCATTGATCCTGGGCAGCCAAGCTTCAAAGACGTAAGGCTGCATTTCTCCCCCACCTGGCCACGGCATGTTATAACACTTTTGAGTCAGCAGGGGCTACTTTCAAGTGAAAATTTGGATTAAAAAGCTAAATTGTGAGTGGTGAATAGCTCATAAGGTAGCTTTTAAAACATAAATATGATTTGAGATCAGCTCAGCAGTGCCTTCTCCACCTCCTTTCTTTGCCCTCCTGTCACCCTGAAAGGTCAGGCTCTTTTCCAATTAGTTTCTAAGTCAGAATTTAATGAACTCACTAACATGAAGGTGAATAGTTGATAGATGTAGAGCAATCAGGAAACTGAAAAGTCAAAATAGCTTCTCATCTACATCTCTTGGCTTTGCCATAAAAATGAAAAAGTGGCTGAGACACTTAACTTTTCTTTTTCTTTATTCTTCACTGCAGTTGAATGGTAATTTATTTATAGATATGAAACTGAAGAACTGCATGTTGTGATTCTACCCATTTACTAGAGTATGTGTATTGAGACTGTTTCTAATGACATGTTATAATCTTAATGGATTCCCAACTCCTTACCAGGTCTTTCTAGAATGTGAGAGTCAACGGAGAGGAAAAAGAGCATAATAAAAGATTATAATATGAAGGTTTAGCAGTTAAACATACTTGCTTTGTAAGGATAAAAAGAAAGGCTTTCTAGGTGGCACTAGAGATAAAGAACTTGCCTGCCAATTCAGGAGATATAAGAGATATGGGTTTGATCCCTGGGTCTGGAAGATCCCCTGGAGAGGGCATGGAAACCCACTCCAGTATTCCTGCTTGGAGAATCCCATGGATAGTTGATAGGTTCGCAAAAAGTTAGACATAACTGAAGTCTGCATAGCATGCATGCACAAGAATAAAAGACTACTATCTTACATCTATAATGAGAGCATTTTCCTTTAAGTTGGACTTTATGTTAAATATATTTTTAAATATGTTATCCTCTAAGAATGTGCTAGCCTTTAAAGTCTTTTATTTTCCACTTTAAACCTCAGAAAAGGATTGTCCTTGTGTTACTATGATATGAAAGAAATTTTTTCCTAGATGAATGTCTTCATCATAAAGGATGTGTGTCTGGTGTGGTATCAGAGTTCCCATACTCAGAGGTTCTTCCATTCAAAAAGAGTTCAGATCAGCTTTGGCTACAACCAGAACAACCCTGAAGACTTGGTCCTACCCACAGGTTGGAAAAATGTCAAAAATATATCCAAATCTATAATCTGGTTCCAAAATTAATTAACCACAATGTCTTCTATGTTCCCATTAGAAAGTAGACAGAACCACCTGAAAGTGGCACCTGACATTCACAGTAGAGAAGACTATAATACCAGAAGAGAACCTGGGAGAGAAATGGAAAAGTTAGACAAAGGGCATATGTATCAATCACTCACTTTTGAAGTGGTCACATCACATATAAATGAAAAAAGTTACCAGAACCTGTATTGTCTATTAGGCAACTTGTACAATTTGCAATTATTTATATACTTAACCTATCTATAGCTATGCATTTTCAAAGCACTCTTAAATTCTGCATGTTTTATACACAAAATCTGCACTTTTAGAAGGGGAAGAACTGTCAGTTTTATACTGTGGAAGTAACATTTTATTTTTGCCAGCACTAGCAAATGATGAAACAAAGCCCTCATTTTTTTCTTTTTAACATTTTAGAGTTATATGGCAATCACAGGGTTTGCCTTAGTCACCGATAACAGAAATAATGTCAGTTATGCGTTTGATATGCACAAGTAACATTTCCATGAAAGTTTTGCACTGCTGCTACAAGACTTGTTCCTGATTTTGTATGATAAGGAAATGACCTCCCATACCCTTTTCTGATTAAAGATCTTGGCAGGACAAAAACATAAGACTGTCAACCCTCTCTCACCATTTCTTTAATCTATGACCCTATATTTATTGATTTTATTTATTCGAACTACTATCTAGAAACATAAAAATTTTTTAAATCACTTACTAGATGACTGCATCTTCCCAGAGATTATGATTTGGCGTATTTTTGTCGTGTGTGTGTGTGTGTGTGTGTGTGTGTGTGCGCGCGCGCATGCACATGCACGCTCAGTTGCTCAGTCTGATCTGATGATCTGGAACCCCATGGAGCTGTGAGACTCCTCTGTCCATGGGATTTCCCAGGCACGAATACTGGAGTGGGTAGCCATTCCCTTCTCCAGGGGATCTTCCTGACCCAGGAAATGAACCAGGTTTCCAGCTTGGCAGATGGACTACCACTGAGCCACCAAGGAAGCCAAACATTATCTTAATTATGAAGTTTCTTACTTATCAGGAAATGAGTTATAAGATCATGAAATAAAAGAGGATATTGAATTCATGAGCCAATTTTTTAAAGGTCAACATTTTATTTCAAAATTTTAAATATCCATATTCTCGGAAAACACAGAAAATGTGGAAAAAAATCTAAGAACAACTTTTGACAAAGGAGATAGAATTTCCTTACTAATCATACTTTATAGTAAAGTACAAAACAATGTTAAAAAAAATTTAAGTTGCAACAGATGGGTTACTACTAAAGCCTCCTTTAGCAAATATGAAAAATTAAGAGGCCCCAAGAGAAACAATGGAAAACTTTAGTTTAAGATGAATATACATTACCTCCCACATGTCTTTATTCTATTTAGACTGAAATTCTTGTTAGGCATTTTTGAAAACCATGAAATCTATGTACTAGAAAATTGTCTTAAGCATTGATTCAATTAAAATCTATGAGCACTAAAGCATAGAGAAATTATAATTACAGAAATAATGTCAGTTATGCGTTTGATATGCACAAGTAACATTTCCATGAAAGTTTTGCACTGCTGCTACAAGACTTGTTCCTGATTTTGTATGATAAGGAAATGACCTCCCATACCCTTTTCTGATTAAAGATCTTGGCAGGACAAAAACATAAGACTGCCAACCCTCTCTCACCATTTCTTTAATCTATGACCCTATATTTATTGATTTTATTTATTCGAACTACTATCTAGAAACATAAAAATTTTTTAAATCACTTACTAGATGACTGCATCTTCCCAGAGATTATGATTTGGCGTATTTTTGTCGTGTGTGTGTGTGTGTGTGTGTGTGTGTGCGCGCATGCACATGCACGCTCAGTTGCTCAGTCTGATCTGATGATCTGGAACCCCATGGAGCTGTGAGACTCCTCTGTCCATGGGATTTCCCAGGCACGAATACTGGAGTGGGTAGCCATTCCCTTCTCCAGGGGATCTTCCTGACCCAGGAAATGAACCAGGTTTCCAGCTTGGCAGATGGACTACCACTGAGCCACCAAGGAAGCCAAACATTATCTTAATTATGAAGTTTCTTACTTATCAGGAAATAAGTTATAAGATCATGAAATAAAAGAGGATATTGAATTCATGAGCCAATTTTTTAAAGGTCAACATTTTATTTCAAAATTTTAAATATCCATATTCTCGGAAAACACAGAAAATGTGGAAAAAAATCTAAGAACAACTTTTGACAAAGGAGATAGAATTTCCTTACTAATCATACTTTATAGTAAAGTACAAAACAATGTTAAAAAAAATTTAAGTTGCAACAGATGGGTTACTACTAAAGCCTCCTTTAGCAAATATGAAAAATTAAGAGGCCCCAAGAGAAACAATGGAAAACTTTAGTTTAAGATGAATATACATTACCTCCCACATGTCTTTATTCTATTTAGACTGAAATTCTTGTTAGGCATTTTTGAAAACCATGAAATCTATGTACTAGAAAATTGTCTTAAGCATTGATTCAATTAAAATCTATGAGCACTAAAGCATAGAGAAATTATAATTACAGAATAATTTGGCTATGTTATTGATTCACATAAGAAAACTCATCTTTTTCTTCATATTTATATCCAGGGTAATATTTCTTTGTATTCCTGGGAAATGAGTATAATATACAAACTATTTATTAAAAATTAGAAATTATTTTCTTGCAGTAATACATGCTTATAATATATAGCTAAAGAACTACTTATCGGTTTAAAAGTAGTTGTTTTATAAGGCATTATGCCTTAAATAGATGTTGCTTCATGTTGCCTTACATGAGTACCATGTGTCTTTCATCTGACTTGCAGAAAAATGAAAATGACTTAATCTTACAGTGTATTATGGTTATCAATTGTAGGAGTGATACTGTTATATTATTAGTGCTTTATTTTATAAATCTTTTTTTATCCCAGATGACAAAAGAACAATAAAAATTAAATACGCATTCTCTTCTCCTTACCTGTCATACAAGCAGTCATGTAGCAAGTGACAAAAGGGGAGATATTTGTCTTTTTACTTTATTCTCCTTAGAAACATGATCTAAGGAGAAAAATGACTCTATAAATAGGGTCTAAGAATTCTTTGAAAGTAGGAAGGACAGACAGAAAATCTATTTCAAATTGGAAGCACACATCACTGTTATCAGAGTCAGAATAAGCAGGAATAATAATCAGAAATAGTTTGAGATAATATTCCCACTAGCACTAGACTTTACACTTAAATAGCTTATTGATAAAAACTGAACACAGAACTCACAATTCTTGTTCAAGGTTCTGATCACCAGCCTGGCCTTTGATTCTGTTGAGTGGCTAGACAAAAGTTGAAATCTTTGTGTTGGATGGATGGCAAAGACCAAGATGATAAATTGGGTTAAATACCGAGAGTGGTACCCATGAGATTTATGGAGCTTTTGCAATAATTCCATTAACTTTCATGTTGAAGAATGCTGATTATCCAACTTAATTGATTAAGTAAAATCAGTGCATACTTTGCCCAACTCTGTTACACATATACTTTTTAGCCTTTTTAATTTTTAACAATCAGGATCCTTTTCATTTATATATTCCAAAAAAGTGAGAGAAAAAACACATTTTGATCATCTTTAAAATTTATGCAATATTGTTAGCTTATTTGATGAGCCAAAAAAGAAGAGGGGTGAGGGAAGTGAAGGTTTAATATACTATATTTAATAGGATCTTGATCTCCTTTTTACTTATATGGTTATCTTTCTTAGCTCTAAAATACATTTGATGCTTTCTTTAGAAGATGAAAATAAAACCATGATGAAAAACAACATGACCGGGCTTCCCTGATGGTCCAGTCGGTAAAGACACCTCCTTGCAGTGCAAGGGGCGCCAGTTCGATCCCTAGCCTGGGAAGATCCCACGGTGCTGCAAAGCGGCTGGACCAATGTGTCCAACTACCGAGCCGGAGCTCTGGAGAGCGTGTGCCCAGAGCTGGTGCTCTGCAGCGAGAGAGGCCACTGCGGTGGGAGGCCCACACAGGCCAAAGAACAAAGATGGATGAAAATGAATAAATGAAAGACCAATAGAAGTGGCCAAAAAAAAAAAAAAAACACAACAACAAAAACGACCTATACTATTATTTTTCAGTTCATATATCATGAGTTGCATTAAGACAACAAATATATATTGAATGCCAAGACAGTTTTAAATGACAGGCCTATAAACAAGTTTTTATGGGAACAAATAGCTAACATATATAACTTACTCTAGAAGTTTAATAATTACTCTTAGAGAAAATGATGTTTAAGCTCAGAGTTGAAACAATAACAAACATTAAGCAGACAAAATTGAGGAAGACAATGGGACTTGTTTGAGTGGAAACCAAAGGAGGAAATGAGCAAGCTGAGTCTTAGGTGTCCATCTAATAGGGCACAAGCTTGTTATAAGGTATGTGGGACTAAGGTATGTTGAGTGGCTAGACAAAAGTTGAAATCTTTGTGTTAGATGGATGGCAAAGACCAAGATGATAAATTGGGTTAAATACCGAGAGTGGTACCCATGAGATTTATGGAGCTTTTGCAATAATTCCATTAACTTTCATGTTGAAGAATGCTGATTATCCAACTTAATTGATTAAGTAAAATCAGTGCATACTTTGCCCAACTCTGTTACACATATACTTTTTAGCCTTTTTAATTTTTAACAATCAGGATCCTTTTCATTTATATATTCCAAAAAAGTGAGAGAAAAAACACATTTTGATCATCTTTAAAATTTATGCAATATTGTTAGCTTATTTGATGAGCCAAAAAAGAAGAGGGGTGAGGGAAGTGAAGGTTTAATATACTATATTTAATAGGATCTTGATCTCCTTTTTACTTATATGGTTATCTTTCTTAGCTCTAAAATACATTTGATGCTTTCTTTAGAAGATGAAAATAAAACCATGATGAAAAACAACATGACCGGGCTTCCCTGATGGTCCAGTCGGTAAAGACACCTCCTTGCAGTGCAAGGGGCGCCAGTTCGATCCCTAGCCTGGGAAGATCCCACGGTGCTGCAAAGCGGCTGGACCAATGTGTCCAACTACCGAGCCGGAGCTCTGGAGAGCGTGTGCCCAGAGCTGGTGCTCTGCAGCGAGAGAGGCCACTGCGGTGGGAGGCCCACACAGGCCAAAGAACAAAGATGGATGAAAATGAATAAATGAAAGACCAATAGAAGTGGCCAAAAAAAAAAAAAACACAACAACAAAAACGACCTATACAATTATTTTTCAGTTCATATATCATGAGTTGCATTAGGACAACAAATATATATTGAATGCCAAGACAGTTTTAAATGACTGGCCTATAAACAAGTTTTTATGGGAACAAATAGCTAACATATATAACTTACTCTAGAAGTTTAATAATTACTCTTAGAGAAAATGATGTTTAAGCTCAGAGTTGAAACAATAACAAACATTAAGCAGACAAAATTGAGGAAGACAATGGGACTTGTTTGAGTGGAAACCAAAGGAGGAAATGAGCAAGCTGAGTCTTAGGTGTCCATCTAATAGGGCACAAGCTTGTTATAAGGTATGTGGGACTAAGTCTGTTGTATTTTCTCGTCCTCTGAGCACAGGGCCAGCTCAGTCACAGGGGTTCAATAAAAGAGTTCAAAGAAAAATGTGTGAAAGTAGGTTAGAGACAAGGAAACAAACCTGTCATTCCCAAAATAAAAATACTAAATATCTACTACAAGTCAATGACGTTTGAGAAAACTATGAAGACAACAACAGAGAAAGGGAAAGTAAAGAAAAATATGGTGATGAGTAAGAATGACAGAGAATAAACAAGTGAGAGATCAACTAAACACACTCTGTTCCTTTTGCTCTCCTGATCTCCTGCTCTTTTTGTTTTATTTCTGATTACTCATCAAACGTTGCCTTACTACAAACTTATCATCTAGGATGTTGTTTTCATTCATAGGTAAATGCGTAATATATACTATCTAGATATACAACATATGATTAGTGGACATATGTTTAAGTCACTTCTTTTAACTTTGGCTTTTATATACAAAGTAGGGATTATTATTAATATTAATAATTACCAAAAGTGACCTAAATGATTAAAAAATTAGAAATTGAAAATACAAAGATTTGTCAATCTACCTTAAACACTTACTGGAGAAATAATAATTTGTTGTTGCTGTTTAGTCACTAAAATGTGCCCAACTCTTTGTGACCTTATGGGCTACAGCAAGCCAGGCTTTTCTGTCCTTCATTATCTCCCAGAGTTTGCTGAAATTCATGTCCAGTGAGTCCATGATGCCATCTAACTATCTCATCCTCTGCGACTCTCATTCTCTTTTTGCCTTAATCTTTCCCAACATCAGAGTCTTTTCCATTGAAAAGAACTTTTCCAATGAAATACTGGGGTGGTTTGCATTTCCTTCTCCAGGGGATATTCCTAACCCAGGGATGAAACCAGTTCTCCTCATTAGTCTTTTAATTTTATGGGAACAAATAGCTAACATATATAACTTACTCTAGAAGTTTAATAATTACTCTTAGAAAATGATGTTTAAGCTCAGAGTTGAAACAATAACAAACATTAAGCAGACAAAATTGAGGAAGACAATGGGACTTGTTTGAGTGGAAACCAAAGGAGGAAATGAGCAAGCTGAGTCTTAGGTGTCCATCTAATAGGGCACAAGCTTGTTATAAGGTATGTGGGACTAAGTCTGTTGTATTTTCTCGTCCTCTGAGCACAGGGCCAGCTCAGTCACAGGGGTTCAATAAAAGAGTTCAAAGAAAAATGTGTGAAAGTAGGTTAGAGACAAGGAAACAAACCTGTCATTCCCAAAATAAAAATACTAAATATCTACTACAAGTCAATGATGTTTGAGAAAACTATGAAGACAACAACAGAGAAAGGGAAAGTAAAGGAAAATATGGTGATGAGTAAGAATGACAGAGAATAAACAAGTGAGAGATCAACTAAACACACTCTGTTCCTTTTGCTCTCCTGATCTCCTGCTCTTTTTGTTTTATTTCTGATTACTCATCAAACGTTGCCTTACTACAAACTTATCATCTAGGATGTTGTTTTCATTCATAGGTAAATGCGTAATATATACTATCTAGATATACAACATATGATTAGTGGACATATGTTTAAGTCACTTCTTTAACTTTGGCTTTTATATACAAAGTAGGGATTATTATTAATATTAATAATTACCAAAAGTGACCTAAATGATTAAAAAATTAGAAATTGAAAATACAAAGATTTGTCAATCTACCTTAAACACTTACTGGAGAAATAATAATTTGTTGTTGCTGTTTAGTCACTAAAATGTGCCCAACTCTTTGTGACCTTATGGGCTACAGCAAGCCAGGCTTTTCTGTCCTTCATTATCTCCCAGAGTTTGCTGAAATTCATGTCCAGTGAGTCCATGATGCCATCTAACTATCTCATCCTCTGCGACTCTCATTCTCTTTTTGCCTTAATCTTTCCCAACATCAGAGTCTTTTCCATTGAAAAGAACTTTTCCAATGAAATACTGGGGTGGTTTGCATTTCCTTCTCCAGGGGATATTCCTAACCCAGGGATGAAACCAGTTCTCCTCATCTTTTAATTTCATGGCTGAAGTCACCGTCCACAGTGAATTGGGAGCCCAGCATAACCATACTCCATGTTATTATTATTATGGATTCCCAAGTGGCTCAGATGGTAAAGATGCCTGGGTCAGGAAGATCCAGGGAGAAGGGAATGGCTACCCATTCCAATATTCTTGCCTGGAGAATTCCATGAACAGAGGAATCTGGTGAGCTAAAGTCCATGGAATTGCAAAGAGTCACGACTGACTAACACTGATTATTAACACACTTGTGTGTCTGCATGTTTTATCATCTTGTGTAAGCAGAGAGCTAAGATGACATGAGCCTTAGGAGAGAATTAAGCAACAGAGCAGCAACAAAGGGTCTCCCTGTGTGTGTGTATGTGTGTTTATTTGAGATTGTTATTAATGCTGTGAACTCAGAAGTGCTTTCCTTATCATTTTCTCTCTCCTCTTCACCAGATTCCGACTCCACGCACTTTGTCATCCACATCATCATCCATTATCCATTTTTCTGCCAGGCTGAGAAAACACTGAAGGATGAAAACACTTTGAACTGACATTGGCAAAGCTAAATAACACACCAACTGAGCAGTTGTTTGGGGACTTGATTTCTTCCCTGGGTGTAACTGACTGCTGCCATGCTGTTTGGTAGATTGATAGAGAGATGAGGGGACAGAGTCACCTACTTCCTGCCAATCTATTTCAAAGGTGACTAGACCTTCGCGACCCTGGAAAGGACATCTCTTCTTTCTTTCAGTTTTTATAGAGGCTGTTGAAATATTAGTGAAGGGAACTGTTGGAAACATTTAGAAAGATACAAAAAGAGATGATCTTAAAACTATCACATTTAGGTTAGTGTGGAGAGCCTGCAATTGTCAGTTTTTGGTAGGTAGAAAATAAAATGCGTTTTTTCCTATGAAGCATGAACAAATGAGGATTTTCCCTAATTAAAGGAGAATGTGAAGCAATCATTTTTATTTTCAGGAGAACCACTGTAGAGCTGCACGTGGAATCAAACAAATGTGTTCAAATTTGCCGACATTCTCAGGCTTATTTACCTGATATTGAATAATGCAAAAGGAAATCTTATGAGAAGCAACATAATATTTGAGTTGATGTCAAGTTTGTCATGAACCATTTTATGAAAATCTTAATATGGAAAGTGAAGGTCCCTGCAACTTTGAAGTTCCCGGGTATCTGACATTTTGTTTGTAAGTTCTTAGGAGATAGTTTGAAATTAAAAAGCATAAATGGAGCTGACCAAGGAAGGGATGGGAGATTTCATGTTACTCTTCAGTTTGTAATCATATTAAAACAATTCCTTCTTCCTGAGAGTCAGAGCAAAGTGGCTGTTGAATATTTCTTTTGGTTCAATAATAGAATCTCTCTCTGGAAAACAACAAAGAAGACAAATCAATACACCAAAATGGTGCAAATAATTTTCCCTGAATAGCAAACAATAACACTAAATGTCTGAATTCTGACAGACTCTGAAGTTATTAAAGGGTTTTGATGTCAAACAGTTTACATGGTATATCATTTGGCTAGCATTACAAAATTCAACAGTGTAGTCAGTAAAGGAATATCAAGTGTAACACAATCTGACTTTCAACTCACTGCTTCTGATAGTAATAGTCACACAGCTTTTGTGGAATGACATTGTTTATTTTTTGCTTTTATAAGCTAGACATAGGGAAGGTGACCATTGGAGTAAATTTTATATAAATAAATAAATACATAAATTTTCTATAAATAAATCCTTTAATGTTCTAATAACACTGATGAAAAAGCTATTTTCTAAATTATTTTTATGGAAGTGACTGATACTCAGTACACTTGTATAGCCTTCTTCCCCCTAAGACAGTACAATGATACGAACAATTTAATTTTAAATTATTGAGCCCGAACAATGTTAAATGTTCCTGAAAAAATAATAAATTTAATACCACTCTAGAAAATACTGAATATGGAAATTGCTGATATGTAATGCAGTAATTCACTTAATTTCAACCTGTTAATATTTATCTTTTTAGACATCTAGAAACAGAATTAAATATAAATATTGACAAGACTTTTGCCAGCTTTTCTAGTCTGAGGAGTAGATATTGAGAGTAGATGGAGAGAAAGTGAGAATAGGCAGATCTGGGCATTCACTGTAATCGTAGCTGGCTTAGAACCTGCCTCTATGTTTGTGTTACTGATGTTTGTGTTACAGGCTGTTTGTATTTTTTAATAATAAAAGCAACCAAACATCATATATTAGTGCTCTGAAGCTTATAAAGTCTACCAATAAACTTAATTTTTTAACTCCAACTTGATGACCTGAAACAGCACTATCAGTCATTTGTTTTGGCACTAAACTAGATGTTTCTCTCCCTTTCTTGCTCTCCTTCCTTTGTCTATCTTTTATTCCTTTATTGTTTGTCTGCTTTCCCCTCCTTTCCTCCTTCTTCCACTATCTCTTTTCTCTTTTTTTCACCCTCCACCCTTTTTTTTTCTTTTTGGTCTCCGTCTCTCTCTCTCTCTTTGTCATTTTACATTATTCAGAATTCAGATACAAAGATAAAGGAAGTGAAGTAAATCAGACAGAGAAAGACATATGATATCATTTATGTGGGGAATTTTTAAAAAAAATGATACAAATGAACTTATTTAAGAAACAGACTCACAGACATAGAAGAGAAACATGGCTACCAAAGGCGAAGGGAGGGGGGATAAATTAGGAGCCTAAGATTAACATACACACATTACTCTATGTATATTAGGTAAACAACAAGGTCCTACTGTATAGCATAGGTTACTATAGTCAATATCTTGTAATAAACCATAATGGAAGAGAATCTGAAAAAGAATATATATATATATATATATATATATATATATATCACAATCAATTTGCTGTCAATCACAAACACAATAAATTGACTATATGTCAATTAAAGGAAAAAAAGAATGCAACCAGAGTGATGACCCTTAATACTTTTCCACAGCTAAAGTTATCAAGTAATTTAAATTCATGCTAATTTCAAGAATATGAGTTTCTTTGTTAAGATTATTTAGTCACATAAAGAGATATATTTAGTATTTAAAATGTCCAATAGTAAGGAGAGAGATTTTTTTGTATGTTTATTTTCATGTACTCTTTTCCCCAAAGATGATTAGCCTTATAATATGCATGTGTCCTTTGGTTTTTCTTGTATTTACCATTTTAATAATCTTGTATGTTCTAAACTTAAAATTGAGACATCTCTACTTTTTCCAAACGTATTTGACTTATATCAGTCCATCCACAGTGTAGAATCACCCTCAATATTTATTTTCAAAACACAGGAACAATTCTGAGTAATAAATCTAATTCTTCCAAAATCTACTTCAGCTACAAAATCAAAACATATTCTTGCTCTGTGATTTCTGTTGTGCTGATCTAATCTAGTGTTCATTTTTTTCCATTATTCATATCTCTGTAGCATTTTACATTTTTACTTGTCATTTCATTAGAGTATTTTTAAGAGAAAAATGATTTTTACGCTATAATAAAGTCAACAAATAAAAATAAAAACTCAACAATTACATAGCGTTACAGGCAAAATGTGAAAACAGATTTGACTACCCCAGCCAGTTTGTAAGAAAAAAGTTTGGGGGTGAGATCTGAGATATGTAGAGCGCCTAAACCTCCACAAAACTTACGATTTCACTCTAGAAGATTCCCCAGATTAAATCTGAAGGATTCTGCATAAGGGTAAAATGAAAAGGCAAGTCCCATCATCTCAAAAATGGTGGAGGGCAGGTCTTCTAGCTCCTAATCCTTTCATGTCTGGCTTCTTAGCAGGGTATCTGGGTACTAATCTAGAACAAAGAAATAGCACTTGAGTAACTTGAGTAAACCTGAACTTCAAACACTGAAGGAAAAATCCCAGCAAATATTCTTTAGGCTCTCCGTTATTCATGCACCTAAGCTGTTCAAAAAATCCACAGCATGGTAGGCTTCCGATTTTGACCAATGGTGCTACCATCCAAAACCAGCTGTTTTCCTGAATGTACTTATTGCATAATTAGACAGTCATTTCCTCTCTTAGTAATGTAACTTTCTGTAAGTAATTTAAATGCATGCTAATTTCAAGAATATGAGTTTCTTTGTTAAGATTATTTAGTCACATAAAGAGATATATTTAGTATTTAAAATGTCCAATAGTAAGGAGAGAGATTTTTTTGTATGTTTATTTTCATGTACTCTTTTCCCCAAAGATGATTAGCCTTATAATATGCATGTGTCCTTTGGTTTTTCTTGTATTTACCATTTTAATAATCTTGTATGTTCTAAACTTAAAATTGAGACATCTCTACTTTTTCCAAACGTATTTGACTTATATCAGTCCATCCACAGTGTAGAATCACCCTCAATATTTATTTTCAAAACACAGGAACAATTCTGAGTAATAAATCTAATTCTTCCAAAATCTACTTCAGCTACAAAATCAAAACATATTCTTGCTCTGTGATTTCTGTTGTGCTGATCTAATCTAGTGTTCATTTTTTTCCATTATTCATATCTCTGTAGCATTTTACATTTTTACTTGTCATTTCATTAGAGTATTTTTAAGAGAAAAATGATTTTTACGCTATAATAAAGTCAACAAATAAAAATAAAAACTCAACAATTACATAGCGTTACAGGCAAAATGTGAAAACAGATTTGACTACCCCAGCCAGTTTGTAAGAAAAAAGTTTGGGGGTGAGATCTGAGATATGTAGAGCGCCTAAACCTCCACAAAACTTACGATTTCACTCTAGAAGATTCCCCAGATTAAATCTGAAGGATTCTGCATAAGGGTAAAATGAAAAGGCAAGTCCCATCATCTCTAAAATGGTGGAGGGCAGGTCTTCTAGCTCCTAATCCTTTCATGTCTGGCTTCTTAGCAGGGTATCTGGGTACTAATCTAGAACAAAGAAATAGCACTTGAGTAACTTGAGTAAACCTGAACTTCAAACACTGAAGGAAAAATCCCAGCAAATATTCTTTAGGCTCTCCGTTATTCATGCACCTAAGCTGTTCAAAAAATCCACAGCATGGTAGGCTTCCGATTTTGACCAATGGTGCTACCATCCAAAACCAGCTGTTTTCCTGAATGTACTTATTGCATAATTAGACAGTCATTTCCTCTCTTAGTAATGTAACTTTCTGTAAGGAATTTAGGAATTCCAAAATGTTACAGCTGAAACTTTTCCTTCTAATGGCAGAAAAAGAAAAAAAAAAAAAGATTACCTTCAACCGAGCCTCTGCTGCCTGTAACAGTCTTTTCCCTCAATTCATCAGCAACTACCTCACAGGTTCCACTGCTCCTGCTGGCATCATGTCTTCAGCTTTACTCACGCACTTGATAATATGAAATTAATTTTTCCCAGAATTTCTTCTGAATGCTAAGCAACCCTTTAGCCCTTACCCAAAAGAAGTGAAAAGAACTAGAGATATCTAGGGTATTGGTCTAAAATTTCCAGCTGTTTGCTAAACCTCTCAATTTGGTCTATCATTCTAGTCACTTAGGTTGCTCCTTTCACGTGACAGTTTGGCATGGGAAAAAAAACAGAGATTTGGGTGGATTTCATCTTTCAGGGGGCTTCCCATGTGAGCTAGAGGTAAAGAGCCTGCCTGCCAATATAGGAGACCTTAAAGGGTGAGGGTTGGTTTCCTGGGTGAGGAAAATCATGGGGTTTGGAGGCCTGGTCAACCCACTGCAGTATTCTTGCCTGGAGAATCCCATGGGCAGAGAAGCCTGGTGGGCTGCAGTCCATAGGGTCGTAAATGGTGGGACATGACTGAGGCGACTTAGCACGCACGCATGCACAAATCTTTTTCGTGTATCTGGACTTAGATGATCAATATGGATCACAGTCACTAATGGGCTCTCCTTTAAAACATGATCAACCTCTGCAGGAGACTCTAAATTTAGCCAAAGAAAACAGGATCGAGACAAAAAAAAAAACAGCAATAAGGTCATGGTCACAATTTCCCTATTCCTACTATGTATTTCCATCTTTCAAAGCAATGCAAGAGGTCACTCACTTGCGCATGACAATTCTGAGCAGGAGACGGACGTTCCACATAACAATTCCGAGCAGGAGACCGGAAGTTCCGCGGGGCAAATCACTGGATCTGCCAAAGTTTTTTTCTTTCCCCCATGAAAGGACAGCTGGTTCCAAGACACGTATGTGGAGTCACAGAATGTCGACAGGACTAAGCACAAGCCCTCTGCTGTCCCACAAAGTTATAAATCCATTCGTTGCTTCACTGCACTTTTTTTTCTTCCTCCAAAAGTGGTTCTAGAACTCCAGAAACATGAGCCCGTCCGTCGCCTTCTGAGGGTGGAAGCACCCCAGCAGGGCTTCTGCCCCAGCTTTCAACCCCCAATTCATCAGCAACTACCTCACAGGTTCCACTGCTCCTGCTGGCATCATGTCTTCAGCTTTACTCACGCACTTGATAATATGAAATTAATTTTTCCCAGAATTTCTTCTGAATGCTAAGCAACCCTTTAGCCCTTACCCAAAAGAAGTGAAAAGAACTAGAGATATCTAGGGTATTGGTCTAAAATTTCCAGCTGTTTGCTAAACCTCTCAATTTGGTCTATCATTCTAGTCACTTAGGTTGCTCCTTTCACGTGACAGTTTGGCATGGGAAAAAAAACAGAGATTTGGGTGGATTTCATCTTTCAGGGGGCTTCCCATGTGAGCTAGAGGTAAAGAGCCTGCCTGCCAATATAGGAGACCTTAAAGGGTGAGGGTTGGTTTCCTGGGTGAGGAAAATCCGCGGTTGGAGGCCTGGTCAACCCACTGCAGTATTCTTGCCTGGAGAATCCCATGGGCAGAGAAGCCTGGTGGGCTGCAGTCCATAGGGTCGTAAATGGTGGGACATGACTGAGGCGATTTAGCACGCACGCATGCACAAATCTTTTTCGTGTATCTGGACTTAGATGATCAATATGGATCACAGTCACTAATGGGCTCTCCTTTAAAACATGATCAACCTCTGCAGGAGACTCTAAATTTAGCCAAAGAAAACAGGATCGAGACAAAAAAAAAAAACAGCAATAAGGTCATGGTCACAATTTCCCTATTCCTAGTATGTATTTCCATCTTTCAAAGCAATGCAAGAGGTCACTCACTTGCGCATGACAATTCTGAGCAGGAGACGGACGTTCCACATAACAATTCCGAGCAGGAGACCGGAAGTTCCGCGGGGCAAATCACTGGATCTGCCAAAGTTTTTTTCTTTCCCCCATGAAAGGACAGCTGGTTCCAAGACACGTATGTGGAGTCACAGAATGTCGACAGGACTAAGCACAAGCCCTCTGCTGTCCCACAAAGTTATAAATCCATTCGTTGCTTCACTGCACTTTTTTTTCTTCCTCCAAAAGTGGTTCTAGAACTCCAGAAACATGAGCCCGTCCGTCGCCTTCTGAGGGTGGAAGCACCGCCCAGCAGGGCTTCTGCCCCAGATACCAGCCTGTATAAGCCCTGTCTCTGCCTGTTAGTCTGGAGACTGAAGGTTGCAGGTCTGAGCGGAGTTTTCTGCGTAATGGAGCCCTGGTGGAGCAAAGCGCCGTGCTTTTGAAGTCAAGTTATCCATCGTGGCTTGGGCTGCCTGTAGCCTCACGCTGCCACCAGCAGGCACCTGCATGTGGCTACTCGACTGTCTCGCGGGTCCTCCATCCCAGTCCAGATCTCATCTGCTTTCGGGATCTTCTTTGAATCCTGTCTAGCAGGAGTTTGGTAAACTCCATGGAATTAAGGGCTGGGCGTTGGGTAAAGCATCTTTTCCTTTTGTGCTAATTATTCTCCATCTCCAGCTTGCCCACCTCCCTCCACGGGGTGGGAAACAGCCTATACTCGGATTCAGATTGGTCTCCCCAGCCTCAGAGGCGCCTCCACTGGTAAGCCAGTGTGGAAGGGCCACAAGCCACCTCTGATAAAGTAGCTCCTGTCCCGACTGAGGTTCGGGATAATGGTGACCAGCTTCTTTCCTACCAGACATTTTACCGCTGTCATGTATGCAGCCCAGGATTCTCCTCCTCCAGCCAGAGAAGAGGCTCCATGTACACCCACCATTTTCCCACCACCATGCACGACCTGCCCCTCATTATACCATTCTTCTACTTCCTCTTTCCTTTTCTAAGTTTTTGATTTAGATAATGGTTACTATTTATCCACCTCTGAAGAACCTTAGTTCCCAAAGTGGCTGCAAGCTCTTTTTTGAACAAATAAAAATGAAAAGACATATTTACACATTGTATGTTTTACTTGTGATGGTGGTAGCCTACCAGGATCCTCTGGGATTTTCCAGGCAAGAATACCCGAGTGAATTGCCTGTCCCACAAAGTTATAAATTCCAAAATTTCGAATGTCGACAGGACTAAGCACAAGCCCTCTGCTGTCCCACAAAGTTATAAACCCATTCGTTGCTTCACTGCACTTTTTTTTCTTCCTCCAAAAGTGGTTCTAGAACTCCAGAAACTTGAGCCCGTCCGTCGCCTTCTGAGGGTGGAAGCACCGCCCAGCAGGGCTTCTGCCCCAGATACCAGCCTGTATAAGCCCTGTCTCTGCCTGTTAGTCTGGAGACTGAAGGTTGCAGGTCTGAGCGGAGTTTTCTGCGTAATGGAGCCCTGGTGGAGCAAAGCGCCGTGCTTTTGAAGTCAAGTTATCCATCGTGGCTTGGGCTGCCTGTAGCCTCACGCTGCCACCAGCAGGCACCTGCACGTGGCTACTCGACTGTCTCGCGGGTCCTCCATCCCAGTCCAGATCTCATCTGCTTTCGGGATCTTCTTTGAATCCTGTCTAGCAGGAGTTTGGTAAACTCCATGGAATTAAGGGCTGGGCGTTGGGTAAAGCATCTTTTCCTTTTGTGCTAATTATTCTCCATCTCCAGCTTGCCCACCTCCCTCCACTGGGTGGGAAACAGCCTATACTCGGATTCAGATTGGTCTCCCCAGCCTCAGAGGCGCCTCCACTGGTAAGCCAGTGTGGAAGGGCCACAAGCCACCTCTGATAAAGTAGCTCCTGTCCCGACTGAGGTTCGGGATAATGGTGACCAGCTTCTTTCCTACCAGACATTTTACCGCTGTCATGTACGCAGCCCAGGATTCTCCTCCTCCAGCCAGAGAAGAGGCTCCATGTACACCCACCATTTTCCCACCACCATGCACGACCTGCCCCTCATTATACCATTCTTCTACTTCCTCTTTCCTTTTCTAAGTTTTTGATTTAGATAATGGTTACTATTTATCCACCTCTGAAGAACCTTAGTTCCCAAAGTGGCTGCAAGCTCTTTTTTGAACAAATAAAAAATGAAAAGACATATTTACACATTGTATGTTTTACTTGTGATGGTGGTAGCCTACCAGGATCCTCTGGGATTTTCCAGGCAAGAATACCCGAGTGAATTGCCTGTTTCCTCCACCAGGACTTCCCGACCCAGGGATGGAACCCACCTCTCCTGCCTTGGGAAGTGGATTCCTTACCACTGAGCCCACCTCACATTGGACCTCGAGATTCAGGGTACCTCCAGACAGTGCTAACAAAAGAGAGAGGTACACGGAGCTATCTGGTGGCAAAAATTAATGGAGTAAAAGGATTTATTTTCTGAAATTTTCTTCTATATCTTGCGATGTGCTGGGAAATAATTCTGCATGGGTATTTTTTTCCTGTAAATCCTGAAAGCAAGGAAACCAACTGCCCTTTGTTTTAGATGATCTGTTAAATGATATGTTTTATAGAGAATAGATTTGGATGGTAGAGTTAATGTCTTTCTTGGAAACTAACAGATTTCCTTACAGCCCTGGAAGATAGAGATGGGCGTCACTTTCTAGAAGAATGGGCAGCTATGGTCACTGTCCAATATAAAATAGTTAAGTTCTCTAATCTTAGACCCCCTTCTCCTGTCCTATAAGACATGATTCATGTCACCCATAACCCAATTTTTGTCACCTTGTAAGAACTGGAGCTCAGAAAAATGGTACAAATCCTGAATTTTTGGTACTGCTTTTGCAATCAGCTCACTTTTATCTCTGCCCCAGGAGTCTTGTGTCATCTTCCATGAAGCCTGGCAGAAGAGTTGACCTCTCAGAGATTCGCTGATGGCTTTTGGCAATGGAGGTGATATACTTCCAAGGACCTGGCTTTTTGGAAGAGGAAACATGTGGACCTGGTAGGCTAACTAATGGAAAAATGGGCTCAGTAGTGACCTGTTGACAAAATTGCATGGTAGGCCCTGATAAAGACTGAGGTTCGGGATAATGGTCCGTTTTGTTTCCCATGTATGCAGCCCAGGATTCTCCTCCTCCAGCCAGAGAAGAGGCTCCATGTACACCCACCATTTTCCCACCACCATGCACGACCTGCCCCTCATTATACCATTCTTCTACTTCCTCTTTCCTTTTCTAAGTTTTTGATTTAGATAATGGTTACTATTTATCCACCTCTGAAGAACCTTAGTTCCCAAAGTGGCTGCAAGCTCTTTTTTGAACAAATAAAAAATGAAAAGACATATTTACACATTGTATGTTTTACTTGTGATGGTGGTAGCCTACCAGGATCCTCTGGGATTTTCCAGGCAAGAATACCCGAGTGAATTGCCTGTTTCCTCCACCAGGACTTCCCGACCCAGGGATGGAACCCACCTCTCCTGCCTTGGGAAGTGGATTCCTTACCACTGAGCCCACCTCACATTGGACCTCGAGATTCAGGGTACCTCCAGACAGTGCTAACAAAAGAGAGAGGTACACGGAGCTATCTGGTGGCAAAAATTAATGGAGTAAAAGGATTTATTTTCTGAAATTTTCTTCTATATCTTGCGATGTGCTGGGAAATAATTCTGCATGGGTATTTTTTTTTTCCCTGTAAATCCTGAAAGCAAGGAAACCAACTGCCCTTTGTTTTAGATGATCTGTTAAATGATATGTTTTATAGAGAATAGATTTGGATGGTAGAGTTAATGTCTTTCTTGGAAACTAACAGATTTCCTTACAGCCCTGGAAGATAGAGATGGGCGTCACTTTCTAGAAGAATGGGCAGCTATGGTCACTGTCCAATATAAAATAGTTAAGTTCTCTAATCTTAGACCCCCTTCTCCTGTCCTATAAGACATGATTCATGTCACCCATAACCCAATTTTTGTCACCTTGTAAGAACTGGAGCTCAGAAAAATGGTACAAATCCTGAATTTTTGGTACTGCTTTTGCAATCAGCTCACTTTTATCTCTGCCCCAGGAGTCTTGTGTCATCTTCCATGAAGCCTGGCAGAAGAGTTGACCTCTCAGAGATTCGCTGATGGCTTTTGGCAATGGAGGTGATATACTTCCAAGGACCTGGCTTTTTGGAAGAGGAAACATGTGGACCTGGTAGGCTAACTAATGGAATTTGAATAAAATTCATGGGCTCAGTAGTGACCTGTTGACAAAATTGCATGGTCAACTGGGCAATAAATGATCCTCTGACTTATTGCCTGTTAATGTGAAAGTGTTGGGGAGGTGGTTGCAAGATGAGTACCAGGTAGAAGGGTCAAATGCAGATGCCCAAATACTGTCTGGGAATTGCTGTCTTCTCAGATGGGCAGAAGACTTCCTTATCAAGCTGACAGTCAGCCTCAAGTCTGCCCTGTTGTAACAACTGATACTAAGATTTATTTGAGGGTGGGAAGGGCATATATTTTTTTAAGAAAACAGTTATAGAAATGTGCACTCACACAAGTGAAGCAAGGGACATCATGATATCTGTTGCAAAACCAACTAAATCATTCAAGCCTTGGTTGATTTGCTTGAGAGATGAGGGGGCTAGGCACATAAGGCTTGTTAAGAAGGATAGTAATGGCCCAGCTATTTTTTTTTTATTTTATTTTTTTCCTTTATTTTAAAGATTTTACAGAGTTTTGTTGTTCACCAACATGTATGTTCCCAGATCATTCATATGCATATCCCTGGACCCTCCCCTCACCTAGATCCCCCCCTCCCATCCCTCCAGACCATCGCCCCAAGTGGTTATAGGTAATCCTATTCCCTAGCACAATGACAATAGCTATCTTTTCCACACATGCCAGTATAGGCCCCTGCCTCCCTCCACTTTGTCCACAATGCTAGTTATTTCTTGAAACTAACAGATTTCCTTACAGCCCTGGAAGATAGAGATGGGCGTCACTTTCTAGAAGAATGGGCAGCTATGGTCACTGTCCAATATAAAATAGTTAAGTTCTCTAATCTTAGACCCCCTTCTCCTGTCCTATAAGACATGATTCATGTCACCCATAACCCAATTTTTGTCACCTTGTAAGAACTGGAGCTCAGAAAAATGGTACAAATCCTGAATTTTTGGTACTGCTTTTGCAATCAGCTCACTTTTATCTCTGCCCCAGGAGTCTTGTGTCATCTTCCATGAAGCCTGGCAGAAGAGTTGACCTCTCAGAGATTCGCTGATGGCTTTTGGCAATGGAGGTGATATACTTCCAAGGACCTGGCTTTTTGGAAGAGGAAACATGTGGACCTGGTAGGCTAACTAATGGAATTTGAATAAAATTCATGGGCTCAGTAGTGACCTGTTGACAAAATTGCATGGTCAACTGGGCAATAAATGATCCTCTGACTTATTGCCTGTTAATGTGAAAGTGTTGGGGAGGTGGTTGCAAGATGAGTACCAGGTAGAAGGGTCAAATGCAGATGCCCAAATACTGTCTGGGAATTGCTGTCTTCTCAGATGGGCAGAAGACTTCCTTATCAAGCTGACAGTCAGCCTCAAGTCTGCCCTGTTGTAACAACTGATACTAAGATTTATTTGAGGGTGGGAAGGGCATATATTTTTTTAAGAAAACAGTTATAGAAATGTGCACTCACACAAGTGAAGCAAGGGACATCATGATATCTGTTGCAAAACCAACTAAATCATTCAAGCCTTGGTTGATTTGCTTGAGAGATGAGGGGGCTAGGCACATAAGGCTTGTTAAGAAGGATAGTAATGGCCCAGCTATTTTTTTTTTATTTTATTTTTTTCCTTTATTTTAAAGATTTTACAGAGTTTTGTTGTTCACCAACATGTATGTTCCCAGATCATTCATATGCATATCCCTGGACCCTCCCCTCACCTAGATCCCCCCCTCCCATCCCTCCAGACCATCGCCCCAAGTGGTTGTAGGTAATCCTATTCCCCTAGCACAATGACAATAGCTATCTTTTCCACACATGCCAGTATAGGTTTCCATGTTACTCCCTCCATGCCTCCCTCCCACTGTTCGGTCTTCACAATGTCTTTATGTCTATTCTCTGTTTTTTCATGAGTTCACTGCATGTGTTATCATGACCATCTTACTAGATCCCATGTATATGAGCTAGTATACTTTACTTGTCTTTCTCTTTTTGACTTACTTCACTTTTTATGATAGGTTCTAGAGGCAGCCACCTCATTAGGACTGAGTCTTCTGCATTTCTTTTAACAGCTGAGTAGTATTCCATTGTATATATGTACCAGAGCTTCTGGATCCATTCATTTGTCGATGGACATCTAGGTTGCTTCCATGTTCTGGCTATTGTATAGAGAGCTGCAATGAACATTGGGGTACAGGTGCCTCTTTCATTTTTGATTTCATCAGGATATAGGCCTAATAGTGGGATTGCGGGGTCATAGGGTGCTTCTATTTTTAGCTTTTTAAGGAATCTCCATATTGTCTTCCATAGAGGTTGTATAAATTGACATTCCCACCAGCAATGCAAGAGGGTTCCCTTTTCTCTGCACCCTCTCCAGCATTTGTTGTCTGTCAATTTTTTGAAGATGGCCATTCTGATAGGTGTGAGGTGGTATCTCATTGTGGTTTTAATTTGCATTTCTCTAATAATAAGCAAGGTTGAGCATCATTTCATGTGTTTTTGAGCCATCTGTATGTCCTCTTTGGAGAGGCATCTCTTTAGATCTTTTTCCCCTTTTTTGTTTGGGCTGCTCGTTTTCCCTGTGCTGAGTTGTCTGAGTTGCTTGTAGATTTTGGAGATTAATTCTTTGTCTGTTGTTTCATTAGCTATGATTTTCTCCCACTCTGTGGGGTGTCTGTTCAACTTTTTGGTGAATTCTTTTGCTGTACAAAAGCTTTTAAGTTTCATGATGTCCCACGTGTTCACTTTTCTTCTCAGTTCCACTATTTTAGTAGGTGGGTCAGAGAAGATCTTGCTTTGACTGATGTCCTTGAGGGTTTTGCCTATATTCTCTTCTAAGAGTTTGATGGTTTCTGGTCTTACATTTAGGTCTTTAATCCATTTTGAGTTGATCTTTTTGTATGGGGTCAGGGAATGTTCCAACTTCATTTTTTAGCATGTAACTGTCCAATTTTCCCAGCACCATTTGTTGAAGAGGCTGTCTTTCTCCCATTTTATAGTTTCTCCTCCTTTTGTCAAAAATAAGGTACCCATAGGTGCGTGGGTTGATCTCTGGGTTCTCTATCTTGTTCCATTGATCTATAGTTCTGTTTTTGTGCCACTACCATACTGTCTTGATGACCGCTGCCTTGTAGTAGAGTCTGAAGTTAGGGAGGCTGATTCCCTCCAACTCCGTTTTCTTTCTCAGGTTTGATTTTATTTCTTTTAAGTGATATATCCAGATATTGCCTTCTGGATCCATTCATTTGTCGATGGACATCTAGGTTGCTTCCATGTTCTGGCTATTGTATAGAGAGCTGCAATGAACATTGGGGTACAGGTGCCTCTTTCATTTTTGATTTCATCAGGATATAGGCCTAATAGTGGGATTGCGGGGTCATAGGGTGCTTCTATTTTTAGCTTTTTAAGGAATCTCCATATTGTCTTCCATAGAGGTTGTATAAATTGACATTCCCACCAGCAATGCAAGAGGGTTCCCTTTTCTCTGCACCCTCTCCAGCATTTGTTGTCTGTCAATTTTTTGAAGATGGCCATTCTGATAGGTGTGAGGTGGTATCTCATTGTGGTTTTAATTTGCATTTCTCTAATAATAAGCAAGGTTGAGCATCATTTCATGTGTTTTTGAGCCATCTGTATGTCCTCTTTGGAGAGGCATCTCTTTAGATCTTTTTCCCCTTTTTTGTTTGGGCTGCTCGTTTTCCCTGTGCTGAGTTGTCTGAGTTGCTTGTAGATTTTGGAGATTAATTCTTTGTCTGTTGTTTCATTAGCTATGATTTTCTCCCACTCTGTGGGGTGTCTGTTCAACTTTTTGGTGAATTCTTTTGCTGTACAAAAGCTTTTAAGTTTCATGATGTCCCACGTGTTCACTTTTCTTCTCAGTTCCACTATTTTAGTAGGTGGGTCAGAGAAGATCTTGCTTTGACTGATGTCCTTGAGGGTTTTGCCTATATTCTCTTCTAAGAGTTTGATGGTTTCTGGTCTTACATTTAGGTCTTTAATCCATTTTGAGTTGATCTTTTTGTATGGGGTCAGGGAATGTTCCAACTTCATTTTTTAGCATGTAACTGTCCAATTTTCCCAGCACCATTTGTTGAAGAGGCTGTCTTTCTCCCATTTTATAGTTTCTCCTCCTTTTGTCAAAAATAAGGTACCCATAGGTGCGTGGGTTGATCTCTGGGTTCTCTATCTTGTTCCATTGATCTATAGTTCTGTTTTTGTGCCACTACCATACTGTCTTGATGACCGCTGCCTTGTAGTAGAGTCTGAAGTTAGGGAGGCTGATTCCCTCCAACTCCGTTTTTCTTTCTCAGGTTTGCTTTGGCTATTCGAGGTCTTTTGTGTTTCCATATGAACTGTGTTATTGCTTGGTCTAGTTCTGTGAAAAATGTCAATGGTAGTTGGATACGTATTGCATTGAATCTGTAGATGATATTTCGTAGTATGGTCATTTTCACAATATTGATTCTTCTGATCCAGAAACATGGAATATCTTTCTATCTGTTTAAGTCTTCTTTAATGTCTCTCATGAGTGTCTTGTAATTTTCTGTGTACAATTCTTTTGTTTCTTTGGGTAGGTTTATTCCTAGATATTTGATTCTTTTGGTTGCAATGGGAAGGGGATTGCCTCTTTGATTTCGTTTTCTGATTTTTCATTGTTTGTGTATAGGAATGCCAGTGACTTCTGTGCGTTGACTTTGTATCCTACGACTTTGCTGAATTCATTGATTAGCTCTAGTAGCTTTGTAACCATGTCTTTGGGATTTTCTATGTATAATATCATGTCATCTGCAAAAAGAGAGAGCTTGACTTCTTCCTTTCCAATCTGGATTCCTTTGATTTCTTTCCCTTCTCTTATTGCTGTTGCTAGGACTTCCAGGACTATGTTGAATAGTAGTGGTGAAAGTGGGCACCCCTGTCTTGTTCCTGATCTTAGAGGGAATGCTTTCAGTTTTTCACCATTAACAATAATGTTCGCTGTAGGCTTCTCATAGATGGCTTTTATTATGTTGAGATAGGTTCCTTCTATGCCCATTTTCTGAAGAGTTATTATCATAAATGGATGTTGTACTTTGTCGAAGGCTTTTTCTGCATCTATTGAGATGATCATGTGGTTTTTGTCTTTCAATTTGTTGATATGGTGTATCACATTGATTGATTTGTGGATGTTGAAGAAGCCTTGCATGCCTGGGATGAACCCAACTTGATCGTGATGTATGAGTTTTTTGACATGTCTTTAATCCATTTTGAGTTGATCTTTGTGTATGGGGTCAGGGAATGTTCCAACTTCATTTTTTAGCATGTAACTGTCCAATTTTCCCAGCACCATTTGTTGAAGAGGCTGTCTTTCTCCCATTTTATAGTTTCTCCTCCTTTTGTCAAAAATAAGGTACCCATAGGTGCGTGGGTTGATCTCTGGGTTCTCTATCTTGTTCCATTGATCTATAGTTCTGTTTTTGTGCCACTACCATACTGTCTTGATGACCGCTGCCTTGTAGTAGAGTCTGAAGTTAGGGAGGCTGATTCCTCCAACTCCGTTTTTCTTTCTCAGGTTTGCTTTGGCTATTCGAGGTCTTTTGTGTTTCCATATGAACTGTGTTATTGCTTGGTCTAGTTCTGTGAAAAATGTCAATGGTAGTTGGATACGTATTGCATTGAATCTGTAGATGATATTTCGTAGTATGGTCATTTTCACAATATTGATTCTTCTGATCCAGAAACATGGAATATCTTTCTATCTGTTTAAGTCTTCTTTAATGTCTCTCATGAGTGTCTTGTAATTTTCTGTGTACAATTCTTTTGTTTCTTTGGGTAGGTTTATTCCTAGATATTTGATTCTTTTGGTTGCAATGGGAAGGGGATTGCCTCTTTGATTTCGTTTTCTGATTTTTCATTGTTTGTGTATAGGAATGCCAGTGACTTCTGTGCATTGACTTTGTATCCTACGACTTTGCTGAATTCATTGATTAGCTCTAGTAGCTTTGTAACCATGTCTTTGGGATTTTCTATGTATAATATCATGTCATCTGCAAAAAGAGAGAGCTTGACTTCTTCCTTTCCAATCTGGATTCCTTTGATTTCTTTCCCTTCTCTTATTGCTGTTGCTAGGACTTCCAGGACTATGTTGAATAGTAGTGGTGAAAGTGGGCACCCCTGTCTTGTTCCTGATCTTAGAGGGAATGCTTTCAGTTTTTCACCATTAACAATAATGTTCGCTGTAGGCTTCTCATAGATGGCTTTTATTATGTTGAGATAGGTTCCTTCTATGCCCATTTTCTGAAGAGTTATTATCATAAATGGATGTTGTACTTTGTCGAAGGCTTTTTCTGCATCTATTGAGATGATCATGTGGTTTTTGTCTTTCAATTTGTTGATATGGTGTATCACATTGATTGATTTGTGGATGTTGAAGAAGCCTTGCATGCCTGGGATGAACCCAACTTGATCGTGATGTATGAGTTTTTTGACATGTCGTTGAATTCTGTTTGCTAGGATTTTGTTGAGGATCTTGGCATCTAAGTTCATCAGTGAAGTTGGCCTATAGTTTTCCTTTTTTGTGTTGTCTTTACCAGGTTTGGGTATCAGGGTGATGGTGGCCTCGTAGAATGTGTTTGGAAGTTTTCCTTCCTGTGCAATTTTTTGAAAGAGTTTTAGAAGGACAAGCATTAGCTCTACTTTAAATGTTTGGTAGAATTCAGCTGTGAAGCCATCTGGCCCTGGGCTTTAATTTTGGGGTAGATTTTTAATCACAAAGTCGATTTCTAAGCTTGTGATTGGGTTGTTCAAAGTTTCTTTTTCTTCCTGGCTCAGTCTTGGGAGATTAATCCTCTCCAAGAAACTGTCCATTTCTTCCAGGTTGTCCAGTTTGTTGCCATAGAGTTGCTCATAATAGTCTCTTAGAATCCTTTGGATTTCTGCATTATCTGTTGTAATCTCTCCTTTTTCGTTTTTGATTTTGTTGACCTGGTTCTTCTCTTTCTTTTTCTTAATGAGTCTGGCCAGTGGCTTGTCAATTTTGTTTACCTTTTCAAAGAACTAGCTTTTTGTTTTATTCATCTTTACTATTGTTTCTTTTGTTTCTTTCTCATTTATTTCTGCTCTGATCTTTATGATTTCTCTTCTTCTGCTGGCTTTGGGATGCTTTTGTTCTTCTTTCTCCAACTGCTTTAAGCGGAGGGTTAGGTCATCTGCTTCATATTTTCCTAGTTTCTTGAGGTGGGATTGTATTGCTATAAATTTCCCTCTTAGAACTGCTTTTGCAGTATCCCATAGGTTTTGCACTGTCATGTGTTCATTGTCAGTTTCTTCTAGGAATTGTTTAATTTCTCCTTTGATTTCCTCAATGATCAGTTGTTTTTTTAGGTATGTATTGTTTAATCTCCATGTGTTCCTGTTTTTAGGGGTTTTTTTTGGTAGTTGATCTCTAGTCTCATTGCATTGTGGTCCAAGAAGATGGTTGATATAATTTCGGTTTTCTTGAACTGACTGAGGCTAGATTTGTGGCCCAAGATGTGGTCTATCCTGGAGAATGTTCTGTGAGCACTTGAGAAGAAAGTGTATTCTTCTGCTTTTGGATGGAATGTCCTAAAGATATTGACGAGGTCCATCTTTTCCAGTGTGGCATTTAAGGCTTGTGTTTCTTTATTAATTTTCTGTTTGGATGATCTGTCCATTGCTGTGAGAGGAGTGTTAAAGTCTCCTACTATTATTGTGTTATTGTTGATTTCTTCTTTCATGTCTGAAAGTACCTGTCTTGTGTATTGAGGTGCCCCTGTGTTGGGTGCGTAGATATTCATGACTGTTATGTCTTCCTCTTGGATAGATCCCTTAATCATGATGTAGTGACCTGCCTTGTCTCTTAGAATCTTCTTCACTTTAAAGGCTATTTTGTCTGATATGAGGATTGCTACTCCAGCTTTCTTTCGATTTCCATTTGCATGGAATATCGTTTTCCAGCCTTTCACTTTCAGTCTATGAGTGTCTATAGGTCTGAAGTGGGTCTCTTGTAAACAGCATATATATGGGTCTTGCTTCTGGATCCATTCAGTCAGCCTGTGTCGTTTGGTTGGAGCATTTAGTCCATTTACGTTCAAAGTAATTATTGATACGAATGCTCCTATTGTCATCTTCTTAGAAATTTGAGATTTGATTTGTAAGGCTTCTCCTACTCTTGTATTTATTGGCTATATCAGGCCATTTAACACTTGTTGTAGGGCTGGTTTTGTGGTACAGAATTCTTTTAGTTTTTGCTTGTCTGTGAAGCTTTTGACTTCACCCTCGATTTTGAATGAGATTCTTGCTGGGTAGAGAATTCTTGGTTGGAGGTTGTTCTCTTTTAGCCATTTAAATGTATCTTGCCATTCTCTTCTGGCCTGTAGGGTATCTGTTGAGAGATCCGCAGTTAAACGTATGGGGTTTCCTTTACACGTTATTTTTCTAGAAGATTTCCTCAATGTAGTTTTTTTGGTATTTTTTCTTTCTGTTTTTAGGGGGTTTTTTTGGTAGTTGATCTCTAGTCTCATTGCATTGTGGTCCAAGAAGATGGTTGATATAATTTCGGTTTTCTTGAACTGACTGAGGCTAGATTTGTGGCCCAAGATGTGGTCTATCCTGGAGAATGTTCTGTGAGCACTTGAGAAGAAAGTGTATTCTTCTGCTTTTGGATGGAATGTCCTAAAGATATTGACGAGGTCCATCTTTTCCAGTGTGGCATTTAAGGCTTGTGTTTCTTTATTAATTTTCTGTTTGGATGATCTGTCCATTGCTGTGAGAGGAGTGTTAAAGTCTCCTACTATTATTGTGTTATTGTTGATTTCTTCTTTCATGTCTGAAAGTACCTGTCTTGTGTATTGAGGTGCCCCTGTGTTGGGTGCGTAGATATTCATGACTGTTATGTCTTCCTCTTGGATAGATCCCTTAATCATGATGTAGTGACCTGCCTTGTCTCTTAGAATCTTCTTCACTTTAAAGGCTATTTTGTCTGATATGAGGATTGCTACTCCAGCTTTCTTTCGATTTCCATTTGCATGGAATATCGTTTTCCAGCCTTTCACTTTCAGTCTATGAGTGTCTATAGGTCTGAAGTGGGTCTCTTGTAAACAGCATATATATGGGTCTTGCTTCTGGATCCATTCAGTCAGCCTGTGTCGTTTGGTTGGAGCATTTAGTCCATTTACGTTCAAAGTAATTATTGATACGAATGCTCCTATTGTCATCTTCTTAGAAATTTGAGATTTGATTTGTAAGGCTTCTCCTACTCTTGTATTTATTGGCTATATCAGGCCATTTAACACTTGTTGTAGGGCTGGTTTTGTGGTACAGAATTCTTTTAGTTTTTGCTTGTCTGTGAAGCTTTTGACTTCACCCTCGATTTTGAATGAGATTCTTGCTGGGTAGAGAATTCTTGGTTGGAGGTTGTTCTCTTTTAGCCATTTAAATGTATCTTGCCATTCTCTTCTGGCCTGTAGGGTATCTGTTGAGAGATCCGCAGTTAAACGTATGGGGTTTCCTTTACACGTTATTTGTTGTTTGCTCCTAGCTGCTTTTAGTAATCTGTCTTTATATTTAGTCTGCGTTAGTTTGATTAGTATGCGCCTTGGTGTGTTTCTTCTGGGGTTTCTCCTGTATGGAACTCTTTGTGCTTCCTGGACTTGGTTGACTATCTCCTTTCCCATGCTGGGGAAGTTTTCAACTATAACCTCTTCAAGAATTTTTTCATAGTCTTTCTTCTCTTCTTCTTCTTCTGGAACTCCTATAATTCTAATGTTGGTGCGTTTGATATTGTCCCATAGGTCTCTGAGGCTATCCTCAGTTCTTTTAATTCTTTGGGCTTTGTTCTGTTCTTCAGCACTTATTTCCACCATTCTGTCTTCCAGCTCACTTATCCATTCTTCAGCCTCTGATACTCTACTGTTGCGACCTTCTATAGTATTTTTGAGTTCAGCAATTGAGTTAGTTGTCTCCATTTGCTTATTTTTCATTTCTTGCATGTCTCTTCTCAATGCACTAATTTCCTCTAATATTCTGTTTTTGGTGTTTTGCATCCTCATTAGCATTGCTTTTCTGAATTCTCTTTCAGATAGTTTGTCTATCTCCTCCTCTGTCATTTGAAGCGGTGTTTCTCTAGCTTGGTCCTTCATTTGTACAGTGTTTCTCTGACGTTTCATTATTAGGTTAATTTTTGTTTCTTTGTGTGTGTCTGTGTGTATGGAGTTCTTATTCCCACCAGGCTTCTTGGTTGAATTCCCCCTTTCTTTGGGTTTCTGTCCTTGTAGAAGGGTTCATTGGTTTGTGTCTTGGGTGGTGTTAGACCTTGTTTACAGGTGAATAATCTGTAGTGTTGTATGTTCTTTGATAGTATGGGGTCTTGGAATCAGGGCTTCCACTTCGAGGATCCTTGGTTTGATGATTGGTCAGGGGGTGTAGGCTTTATGTCTGGTTTGCTATGGTGTTCCGTGATACTAGTTTACATACTAGCATCTGAGGAAGAGGAGGTGCATCCCTGATGGGTGACAGTAATAAAAGCATGCAGATATTTTCTAACAAAATCATAAGATATGCATACATACACAGCAATCCCCACAACTGACCAGTTTTACAGAGATAAGGCACAAGAAATCTTTCTGGCAATTCATGCAATCATAGATGATACTTGCCCATTAAGCTTTGAATTAATTGAAATAGTGCCTGAATAATAGATCTAGCACAAGGTCCTGGCTTGGATAATTACATGAGAGCAATTTTTAATTAGGACATATGTTGGGGGTGACGAGGAGGAGAGTCTATAGGTAATAAAAAGGAAAAGATTCGTCTTGGAAGTATTTTATAGGATTAGGTAGCAAAGATTAGTGTGTGTATTGTTTAGTGTATTTGGAAGAGAATAGTGGAGACAGGAAGATAGGAAATAATTTATATAGAGGATATTGGTAGCTAGGAAAATGTTTTACATTTAGAACATAGAGGAAGAAAGCAGTGGGAAAGAGGAAAGAGAATTAGAGGTTTTCAAGAATTGTAATTACAATTAAAAAAAAGCAAACAAAATAAAATTCAAAAAAAGAAATTAAAAATTAAAAAGGGCAGAAAAAATTAATAAGAGACCAAGAAATAAAGAAAAAAACACAAAAAACAAAACAAACAAATGAAAACAACAACAACAAACAAAAAACCAGAATAAACAAACTAATAAACCCCAAACCAGACCAATCAATTGAATAAGCAAAATAGTCCACCACAAATAAACAAGCCAAAAAAAAAAGCTAAATACTGTCCCTGATTTTTATCTTCTCATCTGCCTGTTGGAAACCAATCTGCTCTTGATGGTGGTGTCTTGATGGCGTAGTCTTTCCCTTATAGCGCCGGTTGCTATGGTTTCTGTTTTTGTGTTCAGCAAAGTGAGGGCTTTGCTGCCAGACTGGGTGCTGGCCGGAGACGGTGGGCTGATCCCAGTCAGTTGGGTGGAGGCAGCGGTGCACGTAGTCCCATGTTGGAGGGGGGCGCCCCGGTTCTACCGCGCACCCGCCAGTAGTCTCCAATTCCTGCTCTTTCCCCGGCTTCCTCCGCTGCTGCTGCAGCTCTAGGGGTGCGTGGGCTCCTCCGCCGCTGGCACACGTGCACTGCCGGTTACGTGTCTAAGTACCAAAGGCGGACGCGAGCTTTCCCTTCCAACTCGTGCCCGGTCCCTGGTCAGCAACCCGTGGGCGACTTCCCCTCTCCGTTCAGCAAGCCCGCCAGTTGGAGTGGCTGAACTTACTCGGGGCTCCGCAGCTCCTCGCAGCGGCGGGTTCCGGTGGCTCCTCTGGCCCAGCTATTTTTACAAGGCCCTCCTAGAGTCTATGATGCCAGCCTCAAATTCATTTGGTCTCAGGTTTGTTTTTGTTTTTCTGCAATGGTTCTAATGGACTTGTAGTTGTATTTGGAAGTATTTTATAGGATTAGGTAGCAAAGATTAGTGTGTGTATTGTTTAGTGTATTTGGAAGAGAATAGTGGAGACAGGAAGATAGGAAATAATTTATATAGAGGATATTGGTAGCTAGGAAAATGTTTTACATTTAGAACATAGAGGAAGAAAGCAGTGGGAAAGAGGAAAGAGAATTAGAGGTTTTCAAGAATTGTAATTACAATTAAAAAAAAGCAAACAAAATAAAATTCAAAAAAAGAAATTAAAAATTAAAAAGGGCAGAAAAAATTAATAAGAGACCAAGAAATAAAGAAAAAAACACAAAAAACAAAACAAACAAATGAAAACAACAACAACAAACAAAAAACCAGAATAAACAAACTAATAAACCCCAAACCAGACCAATCAATTGAATAAGCAAAATAGTCCACCACAAATAAACAAGCATAAGAAAAGAAAAAAAAGTTAAATACTGTCCCTGATTTTTATCTTCTCATCTGCCTGTTGGAAACCAATCTGCTCTTGATGGTGGTGTCTTGATGGCGTAGTCTTTCCCTTATAGCGCCGGTTGCTATGGTTTCTGTTTTTGTGTTCAGCAAAGTGAGGGCTTTGCTGCCAGACTGGGTGCTGGCCGGAGACGGTGGGCTGATCCCAGTCAGTTGGGTGGAGGCAGCGGTGCACGTAGTCCCATGTTGGAGGGGGGCGCCCCGGTTCTACCGCGCACCCGCCAGTAGTCTCCAATTCCTGCTCTTTCCCCGGCTTCCTCCGCTGCTGCTGCAGCTCTAGGGGTGCGTGGGCTCCTCCGCCGCTGGCACACGTGCACTGCCGGTTACGTGTCTAAGTACCAAAGGCGGACGCGAGCTTTCCCTTCCAACTCGTGCCCGGTCCCTGGTCAGCAACCCGTGGGCGACTTCCCCTCTCCGTTCAGCAAGCCCGCCAGTTGGAGTGGCTGAACTTACTCGGGGCTCCGCAGCTCCTCGCAGCGGCGGGTTCCGGTGGCTCCTCTGGCCCAGCTATTTTTACAAGGCCCTCCTAGAGTCTATGATGCCAGCCTCAAATTCATTTGGTCTCAGGTTTGTTTTTGTTTTTCTGCAATGGATCCTGCTGCTATATGAGAGCTTTGGCACTTTCAGAAAAAAATTGTGAAAGAGATTAGTTCCCATGGGAAATTGTAGATGGAGCATAGACTGCTATTTGGCCTCTTAAACGGTGCAGACTGAGTTAATAATGCAGATAAGGGTGACCCACAAAAAAGATGAAATTGATTCAAAGGAATGCAGATAAAGTAATTCAATTAGGCTCGTTCACCTGGAAAACGTCCTAAAGAAAGACAGCCCAAATTTAAGTTTAGTGAGTAAGGGAGAGATATTAAAATGGTGCCAGAAAAACAAACAAACAAAAAATCACATGAATATTGCAAGACAAGACTTCCCCATGCAAAAAATCTTTTATATGATGGGAAAGATAACAAAGTCACTCTCACTATTGAGAAAACTTAAGAGACTTTTTTTGTTGTTGTTGGTAATAACAACAGATTCCAAGGGTTAAGATGGACTCCTAAATCTTACATCTGAAAAGTAATATATATATATTGAAACTGATAGGGACAGAATAGAATAGTTAGGTAGTTGTAAAGTTCTAGTAGGGTACTGTAGATAGAAAGGTAAAATGTAGGAAAAGTTGGGAGGCCAGTAAGTTAACAATAACTCAAGGAAACTGATCCTTATTCAATAAAACAGAAAGATCTGGGGAAGGAGGAGCTAGTGATATATGCCTTATGTCTGCATCAATGTCTACTTGAAGAAGGTGGTCTTCTGCCCTCCTATATTTATATATTGCTACCCACCTAATCGGGCAGCAGAGCTTTCCTGCCTGCCCACTTTCACCTCTTATAAGCATCCTATCCTAATAAATCCACTTCTTGCCTATCACTCTGCCTCTCACTGAATTCCTTCTGTGTTGAGACACAAAGAACCTGAGCGTCAGTGGGTCCAGATGTTGGGTTAGTGTAATTCAAAGATTGCTCGAGACTAGGGTTTTGGCTGAGGTTTTGCCTCAGCCATGTGGGTTCAAGTCCCAAGCAGGGTTTTGGCTGGAGTTAAGCCTCAGCTACGTGGGTTCAAATCCCAGGCAGGGTTTTAGCTGGATTCAGTTCCAGCCGCATGGGTTCAAGTCCCAGACAGGGCTTTGGCTGGATTGAGTCCTAGTCACATGGGTTTAAGTCCCAAGCAATGTTTGATCAGGTCTGGGCCCGGGGTTTAAGTCTCAATCCGCAGTAGAACATTTTCAAAACTAACTTTGCTGTGGATATGAAACTAGCACAACATTGTAAATTAACTATACTTCAATTTAAAAAAGATGGACTCCTGACAAAGTTTTCACTATGCAAGCCTGAATCAGTCATACAAACCTCATAGGCCCAAACAGAAAGCAATGTGACTGCTAATATAGGAGACCTCAGAATTGCTGGAATCACTAGTAATGACTTTGCTATACTGGAGAAGGCTTTGAATGAGCTGAAAACTGGAGGAAGTTGTTTAGCTGAGTCACAAGTCACTGTCATGTCCCTTGATACTTGGAGTAAATACAAAGCCTTGTTATCTGGCTCAGAGCTTCTGTTTCCATGCCGTCCGTCTTCTCTGACCTTGTATGCTGAACTTACACTCTCACACCCTGCAATGCAAACTAAAAGTATTTTAGACCTTTAACTCTTCATCTTAACTTACCTCTTAATCTTTCTTGCATCTTCTGACTTTCTTTTTTTTAATTCACTCTGTGCTGCTTTCAGAATTCTTTTGGCTCTGCTTCCATTTTACTAATTCTTTTTGTGACTAGTCTACCCCCATACTCATTCACTCAGTTTCAGATTTCAGTTGTTACATTTTCTTTGCCTCAGTTACACTAATTTTATTCCAGTAAGGTATGTCATTTTAAGAATAATCTCCTGTTACATGCTGATTCCTCCAAATTTATTTTTTTAATCTTAAAATGAAGTAAATCTGTTTTTCTCCCCTTCCCTTTCTCTTTTCTCTCTCTTTTTTAATGATCTGTAGTTGGGTTGATTATCTGAAGTGTTTTGTTTTGTTTCTGTCTTCTATTGTTTCTGATAGACTGTATATATGTTACCTTATTATCTTGACAGCTTGGTTGTTTTCCAGTTTGTGTTTATTATTGTAAAAAATTTCTTGGGAGCACTCTCACAAGAAAGGCCAAACAAAATAGAGATAATGTCCTCCAGAAGGAGTGCACTCATTTCTTCCTAGCACTCATTGGCACTGGAAGTTCAGGATAATGTTAAACTGAATTACAGTTTGTGATTATTTAGGGACAATCCCAACAAAGACAAATGGTGCTCTATAACACTATGAAGGTTATAAGCGGTTACAGTCATTCAGGAATGGATTCCTTCTCTTGTTACTCAGTTGTGGATATGAAACTAGCACAACATTGTAAATTAACTATACTTCAATTTAAAAAAGATGGACTCCTGACAAAGTTTTCACTATGCAAGCCTGAATCAGTCATACAAACCTCATAGGCCCAAACAGAAAGCAATGTGACTGCTAATATAGGAGACCTCAGAATTGCTGGAATCACTAGTAATGACTTTGCTATACTGGAGAAGGCTTTGAATGAGCTGAAAACTGGAGGAAGTTGTTTAGCTGAGTCACAAGTCACTGTCATGTCCCTTGATACTTGGAGTAAATACAAAGCCTTGTTATCTGGCTCAGAGCTTCTGTTTCCATGCCGTCCGTCTTCTCTGACCTTGTATGCTGAACTTACACTCTCACACCCTGCAATGCAAACTAAAAGTATTTTAGACCTTTAACTCTTCATCTTAACTTACCTCTTAATCTTTCTTGCATCTTCTGACTTTCTTTTTTTTAATTCACTCTGTGCTGCTTTCAGAATTCTTTTGGCTCTGCTTCCATTTTACTAATTCTTTTTGTGACTAGTCTACCCCCATACTCATTCACTCAGTTTCAGATTTCAGTTGTTACATTTTCTTTGCCTCAGTTACACTAATTTTATTCCAGTAAGGTATGTCATTTTAAGAATAATCTCCTGTTACATGCTGATTCCTCCAAATTTATTTTTTTAATCTTAAAATGAAGTAAATCTGTTTTTCTCCCCTTCCCTTTCTCTTTTCTCTCTCTTTTTTAATGATCTGTAGTTGGGTTGATTATCTGAAGTGTTTTGTTTTGTTTCTGTCTTCTATTGTTTCTGATAGACTGTATATATGTTACCTTATTATCTTGACAGCTTGGTTGTTTTCCAGTTTGTGTTTATTATTGTAAAAAATTTCTTGGGAGCACTCTCACAAGAAAGGCCAAACAAAATAGAGATAATGTCCTCCAGAAGGAGTGCACTCATTTCTTCCTAGCACTCATTGGCACTGGAAGTTCAGGATAATGTTAAACTGAATTACAGTTTGTGATTATTTAGGGACAATCCCAACAAAGACAAATGGTGCTCTATAACACTATGAAGGTTATAAGCGGTTACAGTCATTCAGGAATGGATTCCTTCTCTTGTTACTCAGTTGCTAAGTTATGTCCTACTCTTTGCAACCCTGTGGACTATAGCCCTAGGCTTCTGGAGCTCCTTTGTCCATGAAAGCTTACCAGGCAAGAATACTGGAGTGGATTGCTGTTTCCTCCTCCTGATCTGGGAATTGAACTTGAGTCTCCTGTGTCTCCTGCATTAGCAAAGGCTTCTTTACTCATTGAGCCATTGGACTGCTTTGCAGAGAAATGGATGGTTTACTTTGGGTTCATCTTACTCTAACCATGTGAACTTTAGTATCATAGATCAATGTGGCCAACTTACCAATCAAAGCCCTCACCGTGGGAGTCCCTAGGCTGTTGGGGTTCCTTCAGGGCCACAGCTAGGTTTAGCTAGAGGAAATGCCTTATGGCAGAGTGAATTCCTGTCTTCTTTTTCTCCCCTGTTCTTAGATTGCTGGTTGGAAATTCCTTGATATTTTATCAGATTTGTCTTGCCCTTACGATAATTATTCTTTTATTTTATCCTTTATTTTTAGTTGGTTTTAGTTAGAGTGTTAAAAATAAACTACCTATACTAGAAAGTAGCAATCATAGATATGAATATTTCTATAATGATAATCATTTTACTATTGATTTCTTTTATTTAATTATTTGAGATCAGTTGTAGTGTCAGTCTATATATTGTCTCATGTATAGGCTTTTGAACAAGATCTATATAAAGGTTTTATTTTCTAATATATAGGCTTTTCTTAATATTTAATTTGTTCATCACAAAGAAGCATGTTTTTAAATGCAGCATCTCATTTATATGATATTCTTCTATATTTTAAAATATCAAGAAAATATTCAGACATGATTTGACATTTACTAAAATAAGGAAAGAAGATATTCCATTAAAGAATTTAGCAAAACATTTCAACCATGATTTTTAGATAAAGCCAACATATGACTGAACATTACAGTTTACAAGTTCTAACTTCAATGAGAAAATAGATCACATCATTTCATTGATCAGAAAGTATTTCTTTAATGCCCAGTATGTTTTTTTCACTTTTTGGGGTAACGGAAACTAGATCAAAGAAGTATTTCACATGGTTCTGATCTTCTAAGAACATAATACTGGCTAAAATGTGATATAATTTCTAAAAATTCAAGTATCGCTATATAATATAATATATAACAATGCATAGCAATTTCCAGGATGACTGATACCAACTATAAGATCTTAGGAATCCAATTAATGATGAAACATTTTAGTAACTAATTGTAGATTAAGTGGATGGAGAATTTGGGTTCAAAATGCATGGACTTTGGTTGAGAGCAGGCAAGAGAAGCTGCAGTCAAAGAAAGAGGAGAAAAGGAGCAATTTATCCCAAATTCTTTAAAATAATGTAATTGAATGTCTATCCAGTTATGTCTCCTTAAAAGCCTCTTAGCTTCTGTGTTATTAGAATAATAAAAATGGATTCCTGAAAATGTTTTATTTCATCTAAAGTTTATATGCCTTAATTTTGAAACCATCACAGCATTGTAAAAGCAGTTTTCCTCCAACTTAAAAAAGAAATAATCTATCAGTTACTGTTAATTAATAGCCTATTAACATTTACTTTAACCAAACAAAGGATGTTACACATGGAGCCATATATTTTCTTTTAAGTCTTTGTTTCTTACATGTTTTAAACTGCTTTCATTTTTAATTTACTTTTTATTCCAAATATATTTTGTTAAAAGTATCATCACAAAGAAGCATGTTTTTAAATGCAGCATCTCATTTATATGATATTCTTCTATATTTTAAAATATCAAGAAAATATTCAGACATGATTTGACATTTACTAAAATAAGGAAAGAAGATATTCCATTAAAGAATTTAGCAAAACATTTCAACCATGATTTTTAGATAAAGCCAACATATGACTGAACATTACAGTTTACAAGTTCTAACTTCAATGAGAAAATAGATCACATCATTTCATTGATCAGAAAGTATTTCTTTAATGCCCAGTATGTGTTTTTCACTTTTTGGGGTAACGGAAACTAGATCAAAGAAGTATTTCACATGGTTCTGATCTTCTAAGAACATAATACTGGCTAAAATGTGATATAATTTCTAAAAATTCAAGTATCGCTATATAATATAATATATAACAATGCATAGCAATTTCCAGGATGACTGATACCAACTATAAGATCTTAGGAATCCAATTAATGATGAAACATTTTAGTAACTAATTGTAGATTAAGTGGATGGAGAATTTGGGTTCAAAATGCATGGACTTTGGTTGAGAGCAGGCAAGAGAAGCTGCAGTCAAAGAAAGAGGAGAAAAGGAGCAATTTATCCCAAATTCTTTAAAATAATGTAATTGAATGTCTATCCAGTTATGTCTCCTTAAAAGCCTCTTAGCTTCTGTGTTATTAGAATAATAAAAATGGATTCCTGAAAATGTTTTATTTCATCTAAAGTTTATATGCCTTAATTTTGAAACCATCACAGCATTGTAAAAGCAGTTTTCCTCCAACTTAAAAAAAAGAAATAATCTATCAGTTACTGTTAATTAATAGCCTATTAACATTTACTTTAACCAAACAAAGGATGTTACACATGGAGCCATATATTTTCTTTTAAGTCTTTGTTTCTTACATGTTTTAAACTGCTTTCATTTTTAATTTACTTTTTATTCCAAATATATTTTGTTAAAAGTATCATTACAATGAAAAATATAGAAATGTAACTTACGGATGATTAAATTCTGGATCTGTTATTAAGAAATATGTACAGAGACTATTTGTAGTTCTACTAAAAGCCTTTATCTTCTGCCACCCTTCATTTATCTTGCATAGTCAGCACATGTCTAGATAAAAATATCTGAGGTTACTATGGAAAATAAGGATATAATATTTTTTTACACACACAAGGTGGAGGAAGAGGATCTATCCTAATTCTAACCTACAATGTTTCCTTGTTATGTTGACAGTCAAGCTGACTGACAGTGACTGATTTTCACCATCTTTCAAAGTAACTATTGATTGGAACAGATGAGAATGATTCTGTATTGCTGGAGAAATTGGGGAGGGAACTCCCCCACGTAGAAAAGCATTGAGGAGAAGTCAAAAGAATGTTGTATAATCTCTGTTTCACATTTTTTAAATGAAAATAAGTATAGTATCTTTTGCTATGATTAGGAGTGGGTTACTTTTTTTAAAGTAGATTTTATTTTTTTAAGACAATTTTAAGAAAAACTGAGAAGATAGGATGGAGAATTCATACATCTCATATCAAGTTTCACATATTCACTTGTTACACCTAATGAACCAATGCTAACCGTATCGTTAACCAAAGTCCATGTCATTCAGAGTCGCTTAGTTTTATCTAAGGTCATTTTTCTGTTCAGGGGTATCATCCAGGATACTACAGTGCATCTAGTTGTCATGTTTCTTTAGACCCCTTTTGGCAGTGACAATTCCTCAGACTTTGCTAGTTTTGATGACTTTGACAGTTTTATGGAGTATTGGTCAGGTATTTTGTAGGCTGTTTCTCTAATGGGATTTGTCTGATGCTTTTCTAATGATGAGATTATAGGTGCTTAGGAAGAGATAAACTGCCATTTTTAATCATATTATATCACTAATACATACTATCAACATAATTTCTTACCATTGATGTTTTACTTGATTATCTGGCTGAGATAGTGTTTGCCAAATTTTTGTCAAATTTCTCCATTGTAAAGTCACTAACCTCCCTTTTCCTACTATTCATTGTAAGGAAGTCATATTTAAGTCTTTGTTTCTTACATGTTTTAAACTGCTTTCATTTAATTTACTTTTTATTCCAAATATATTTTGTTAAAAGTATCATTACAATGAAAATATAGAAATGTAACTTACGGATGATTAAATTCTGGATCTGTTATTAAGAAATATGTACAGAGACTATTTGTAGTTCTACTAAAAGCCTTTATCTTCTGCCACCCTTCATTTATCTTGCATAGTCAGCACATGTCTAGATAAAAATATCTGAGGTTACTATGGAAAATAAGGATATAATATTTTTTTACACACACAAGGTGGAGGAAGAGGATCTATCCTAATTCTAACCTACAATGTTTCCTTGTTATGTTGACAGTCAAGCTGACTGACAGTGACTGATTTTCACCATCTTTCAAAGTAACTATTGATTGGAACAGATGAGAATGATTCTGTATTGCTGGAGAAATTGGGGAGGGAACTCCCCCACGTAGAAAAGCATTGAGGAGAAGTCAAAAGAATGTTGTATAATCTCTGTTTCACATTTTTTAAATGAAAATAAGTATAGTATCTTTTGCTATGATTAGGAGTGGGTTACTTTTTTTAAAGTAGATTTTATTTTTTTAAGACAATTTTAAGAAAAACTGAGAAGATAGGATGGAGAATTCCCATACATCTCATATCAAGTTTCACATATTCACTTGTTACACCTAATGAACCAATGCTAACCGTATCGTTAACCAAAGTCCATGTCATTCAGAGTCGCTTAGTTTTATCTAAGGTCATTTTTCTGTTCAGGGGTATCATCCAGGATACTACAGTGCATCTAGTTGTCATGTTTCTTTAGACCCCTTTTGGCAGTGACAATTCCTCAGACTTTGCTAGTTTTGATGACTTTGACAGTTTTATGGAGTATTGGTCAGGTATTTTGTAGGCTGTTTCTCTAATGGGATTTGTCTGATGCTTTTCTAATGATGAGATTATAGGTGCTTAGGAAGAGATAAACTGCCATTTTTAATCATATTATATCACTAATACATACTATCAACATAATTTCTTACCATTGATGTTTTACTTGATTATCTGGCTGAGATAGTGTTTGCCAAATTTTTGTCAAATTTCTCCATTGTAAAGTCACTAACCTCCCTTTTCCTACTATTCATTGTAAGGAAGTCATTATACATTATACTGAAGGGGTAGACAAGCTATGTCCCCTTTCTCTAGAGTAGAGGGTCTTATAAGTTATCTGTAATTCTCCTGCATGGAAAATTTGTTTCTTTTTTCTCTTCCATGTATTTATTCTGTTACTTATTGATATCCATAGAGATCCATAGGTATGTATTTTAAATTACTTTCTATATTTTGTCTACCAAATTGTTCTTTCTGGAGCCAGATTGTTCTTTCTGGGAACTGTTTCAGTTGGCTTCTGTATCCTTTTGAGATACCTGCATCACTGTGAGATTTTTCTGATGTCTTATTTACTATAAGATACTCCTTGTATATATATATACCCTGTCTCAGTTCTGGAATCAGCTATTTGAGTAAGGTTTGCTGTTTCCTTTTATTGGAGAAAGATTATTGAAATAAAGACCTGTATGCTAAGTATGCTCATTACTAAGGTGATGTCACTGCTTTCAGGTCCTCTTATTCGACAGAATAAAGAAATATCTGTGCATATTCTACTTGTGTGTATACATGTATCTGTAAATATTTCTATATGTAATCATCTGTATCTATTTTATTAATAAGCTAAATATGGGTTCCCCCTAATATCTCCTAGTCTCTTGCCCCATGGATTATTGTAACCTCCATCCATAAATCCTTAGCAGTGAGAAATTATATGTATTTTCTATTGAATTGAAATTTTATCTAAGGTCATTTTTCTGTTCAGGGTATCATCCAGGATACTACAGTGCATCTAGTTGTCATGTTTCTTTAGACCCTTTTGGCAGTGACAATTCCTCAGACTTTGCTAGTTTTGATGACTTTGACAGTTTTATGGAGTATTGGTCAGGTATTTTGTAGGCTGTTTCTCTAATGGGATTTGTCTGATGCTTTTCTAATGATGAGATTATAGGTGCTTAGGAAGAGATAAACTGCCATTTTTAATCATATTATATCACTAATACATACTATCAACATAATTTCTTACCATTGATGTTTTACTTGATTATCTGGCTGAGATAGTGTTTGCCAAATTTTTGTCAAATTTCTCCATTGTAAAGTCACTAACCTCCCTTTTCCTACTATTCATTGTAAGGAAGTCATTATACATTATACTGAAGGGGTAGACAAGCTATGTCCCCTTTCTCTAGAGTAGAGGGTCTTATAAGTTATCTGTAATTCTCCTGCATGGAAAATTTGTTTCTTTTTTCTCTTCCATGTATTTATTCTGTTACTTATTGATATCCATAGAGATCCATAGGTATGTATTTTAAATTACTTTCTATATTTTGTCTACCAAATTGTTCTTTCTGGAGCCAGATTGTTCTTTCTGGGAACTGTTTCAGTTGGCTTCTGTATCCTTTTGAGATACCTGCATCACTGTGAGATTTTTCTGATGTCTTATTTACTATAAGATACTCCTTGTATATATATATACCCTGTCTCAGTTCTGGAATCAGCTATTTGAGTAAGGTTTGCTGTTTCCTTTTATTGGAGAAAGATTATTGAAATAAAGACCTGTATGCTAAGTATGCTCATTACTAAGGTGATGTCACTGCTTTCAGGTCCTCTTATTCGACAGAATAAAGAAATATCTGTGCATATTCTACTTGTGTGTATACATGTATCTGTAAATATTTCTATATGTAATCATCTGTATCTATTTTATTAATAAGCTAAATATGGGTTCCCCCTAATATCTCCTAGTCTCTTGCCCCATGGATTATTGTAACCTCCATCCTTGCTTATATGTAAACTCTTACTTGAGCAGTGAGAAATTTGACTCTCATTGCCTACAGTTCATTTTCATAATTGTTCAATTCCAGTGTACATGGACAACAGTATTATAATTATTAACCTGGGCCTCCATGGGAAACAACTTTTTCAAATGGAAGACAGTGCTGTAATTCCTTTGCCTTCAGTCAAAGAGTCTGCTTATTTCCAGTTAATAGTCATCACATCAATCTGAAATGTTTTCAAACTGACTTCTTTTACTTAGCAGTATACATTTAAGTTTCCTCTGTGTCTTTTCAGAGCTTGATAACCCTTTATATAATTGTTGAATAATATTCCACTCTATAGATGTTGAATGCTATTGGAAAGAAGGGACACCCTTACCTGGCTCCCAGCTTTAGAGGAAAAACATACAGTTTCTCACCATTAAACATGACAATTATTTGTATTTCATTTGTTTTTTTTTTAATAAATGTTTGTTTACACATTGACCTGACAAAGATGACATTGGTTGCCTCCAATTTTAGAAATGATAAAAAAAGTGACTGTAACCTTTCATATACAGGTTTATTTGTGGATATATGTTTTCAGAACAGTTGAGTAAATATCTAGGAATGTTACTGTTAGAACATTTGGTAAGACAGTGTTTTGTTTGTTAAGAAACTTCCAGACTAACTCCCATAGTAGCAGTAGCATTTTGTATCGCCACTAGCAAAGAATGAAAGTCCCTGTTCCATAGCCTAGTCAGCAAACTGGTATTGTCACTTTTTAAGATTGGAGCCATTTTGATAAATGTGCAGTGGTAGTTTGTTGTTGTTTTAATTTGAAGTTGCTTAATTTAATTTGCAACTGGCTGATTCTTTTTCTGAAAGGTTATGACAAATAATGTTGAGCAGCTTTCATATGCTTATTTGCCATCTGTAGATTTTCTTTAGTGAGATCCCCGTTCAAATTCATTGCCCATTTTACAATTAGGTTGTGTTTTCTTATTTTAGAGTTTTCAAATTCTTTGTATAATTTGGATATAAATCTTTTGTCAGATATGTGTTGTTTTGCAAGTATTTTCCCCAGTATTTCTTGTATTTAACCCTTTATTTTGTGAGCTTATTAGTTCCAAGGTTTGTTTTGTTTACTCCTTGGAATTTTCTCTTTAGACAATCATATCAGCTGTGCCCAGAGACAGTTGTATTTCTTCCTTCCAATTTGTATAGAATTTTGCTTCAATGTCTTATCTTACTACACTTGCTAGGGCTTCGGGTATGATGTTGAATACAATTGGAAAGAAGGGACATCCTTACCTTGTTCCCAACTTTAGAGGAAAAACATTCAGTTTTGCACCATTAAGTATGATGATATTAGTTGTATTTTGTTTGTTTTTTAATAAGTGTTCTTCCTCTTTTTTACCTTCTTGTTTTCTAGAACATGCATGTAATACCATTTATTTCACTCTAAGCTTTGCTTTTGCTGTGTTTCATAAATTTTGATAACTATTACTTCCATTTGGATTTGATTAAACATTTAAAAATTTCTCTTGAGGCTTCCTCTTTGACCTTTATGTTATTTAGAAGTAGGTTGTTGATTAATCTCCAAATATTTGGGAATTTTTAAAGATATTTTTCTGTTATTGAATTTATTTTAATTTTAAGTGACTGAGAAACATAATTATTATGATTTCTTTTAAATTGTTTAAATCTCCTTTGTGGCCCAGCAGATGGCCTATATTGGCAAATATTCCATCTAAGATGGAAACATATATGACTACTACTGTTGTGGGATAGAATATTCTATAAATGTCTATTAGATCAAATTAATAGAGTGTATTTTTCAGATCTACTATGTCTTTACTGATTTCCTTCCTATCAGTTACTGAAAGGGGTATTGCAGTCTTTTAAAATAGTAGATTTGTCTATTTTTCCTTACAGTTTTACCAGTTTTGCAACTGGCTGATTCTTTTTCTGAAAGGTTATGACAAATAATGTTGAGCAGCTTTCATATGCTTATTTGCCATCTGTAGATTTTCTTTAGTGAGATCCCCGTTCAAATTCATTGCCCATTTTACAATTAGGTTGTGTTTTCTTATTTTAGAGTTTTCAAATTCTTTGTATAATTTGGATATAAATCTTTTGTCAGATATGTGTTGTTTTGCAAGTATTTTCCCCAGTATTTCTTGTATTTAACCCTTTATTTTGTGAGCTTATTAGTTCCAAGGTTTGTTTTGTTTACTCCTTGGAATTTTCTCTTTAGACAATCATATCAGCTGTGCCCAGAGACAGTTGTATTTCTTCCTTCCAATTTGTATAGAATTTTGCTTCAATGTCTTATCTTACTACACTTGCTAGGGCTTCGGGTATGATGTTGAATACAATTGGAAAGAAGGGACATCCTTACCTTGTTCCCAACTTTAGAGGAAAAACATTCAGTTTTGCACCATTAAGTATGATGATATTAGTTGTATTTTGTTTGTTTTTTAATAAGTGTTCTTCCTCTTTTTTACCTTCTTGTTTTCTAGAACATGCATGTAATACCATTTATTTCACTCTAAGCTTTGCTTTTGCTGTGTTTCATAAATTTTGATAACTATTACTTCCATTTGGATTTGATTAAACATTTAAAAATTTCTCTTGAGGCTTCCTCTTTGACCTTTATGTTATTTAGAAGTAGGTTGTTGATTAATCTCCAAATATTTGGGAATTTTTAAAGATATTTTTCTGTTATTGAATTTATTTTAATTTTAAGTGACTGAGAAACATAATTATTATGATTTCTTTTAAATTGTTTAAATCTCCTTTGTGGCCCAGCAGATGGCCTATATTGGCAAATATTCCATCTAAGATGGAAACATATATGACTACTACTGTTGTGGGATAGAATATTCTATAAATGTCTATTAGATCAAATTAATAGAGTGTATTTTTCAGATCTACTATGTCTTTACTGATTTCCTTCCTATCAGTTACTGAAAGGGGTATTGCAGTCTTTTAAAATAGTAGATTTGTCTATTTTTCCTTACAGTTTTACCAGTTTTGCCTCAAATATTTTGATGCTTTGTTTCCAGTTGCATACACCTAATGGATTAATAGTACTTTCCTGGAGAATTACCATCTTTATCATTACATAACGTCTCTCTTTTATCCCTGATAATTTTCCTTCCTCTGAAGTTTGTTTTGTCAGTAATTAATGTAGTTACTCCACTTTTCCTTGATTAGAGTTAACATAATATAACTTACTCTATTCCATTCACTTTTTAAGGTATCCAAATCTTTACATTTAAAGTGTTTTTTTTTTTTTTTTTTTTCCGTAAGCAGTATATATGCTTGGTCACTCAGTCATGTCCAGCTCGTTGGGACCCCGTAGGCTGTAGCCCTCTAGGTTGTACTGCCTTTGGAATTTTCCAGGCAAGAATACTGAATGGGAAGATCCTACTCCAGGCGATCTTTCCAGCCCGTGGATTGAACCTACGTTTCTTGCTTCTCTTGCATTGGCAGGCAGATTCTTTACCATTAGCACCACCTGGGAACCAGACAGTATATAGTTGGGCTTGTTTCTTTTATCCATGCTGACAATTCTATCTTGTGATTGGTGTAATGCAAGCATTCAATTTAACTTGCTTGTGATATGGCTTGTGTGTGTGTGCTAAGTTGCTTCAGTTGTGTCCAACTTGGTGTTATCCTATGGATTGTAGATTGCCAGGCTCCTCTGTCCCATGGAATTCCCAAGCAGGAATACTGGAGTTGGTTGCCATGCCCTCCTCCAAGGGGATCTTCCCAACTCAAGGATGGAACCCACATCTCTTATGTGTATTGCCTTGGCAGACGGGTTCCCACCTGGGAAATCCATAATATGGCTTGATTAATATCTAAGCATTTGTAACTGTTTTCTATTTGCTGCATTTTTTCTTTGGTTCTATTCTGTTCTTTTTTCTCTTCCTTCTGTGGTTTTAATTGAGCATTTGATATGATTCATGTTATCTCTCAGCACATTGATTACACTTCTTTTAAAGAGTTTGTAGTCATTGCCCTGGAATCTGAAAAAATACATTTAGAGCTAATTCACTCCACATTGAAATAATGCTATCTATATCACTTCTTCAGTAAGACAAATGCTTTGTAACAGAGTATTCCCAATCCCCAGCCCCATGTACTGTAAGAAATTGCTGACATCCATTTCACTTATGCACATGCTATAATCACTCAACCCATTGTTATTATTTTACTTTAAACAAATGGTTATCTTTTAGAGCAAGTAAGAAGAAAAAAAATTTTTTAAATTGTATTTTATCTTTATTCATTCTTTCTCTAATGCTCTTTTTTGTTTGCGTAGATCTGAATTTCTGAACTCTATCATTTTTCTTCTCCACAAACAACTTATTTTAACAAGTGTTTCAGAACAGCTCCAGGGGTGGGGATTTTTCTTGGCTCTTCACCATGAGAATCTAGTGAACATAAACCTCCCCATACATTTGTTTACCTCCTGCGAGTATGGCTCCCAATAGTTTCTCACAATGGCACTTAATCTCCATCCATTTGTCGAGATTACCATTAAGGATTCCTATTTGTTTATGGTTTCTGTTCAAAGTAAACAGATCTTGGCTATTATTCACCTGTTTCTTGAGGTCTGAGGGTGGCTGCTGGTTTGCCTTGCAGCCTCAATTCTTCCATGTGATCAAGAAGACTTGTTGAGCGTCTTCCCTGGTGGTCCAGTGAGTAAGGACACTGCCTTGCAGTGGAAGGGGCACCAGTTCGATCCCTAGCCTGGGAGGATCCCAGGTGACATGGAGCGGCTGGACCAGGGTGTTCAAATACCAATTCGAAGTTCTGGAGGACATGCGCCCAGTGCTTTGCAGCGACAGGGGCAACTGCGATGGGAGGCCCATACAGGCCAAAGAACAAAGATGGATGAAAATAGATAAATGAAAGACCAATAGAAGTGGCTAAAAGAAAAAAAAAAATTAAAAAAATAAAAGATTTGTTAGTTTTTGGTTTGTTCTGATTTTTACTTACTATGAAAACGGCAGTTATTATTTCTAAGCTTTTTACATGTCAGGGCTGAAGCTGGAAGTCCCTTGCTTCCCTCCTTTTTTCCCTTATTGTTTTAATTGGAGGATAATTGCTTTACAATATTGTGTTAGTTCCTGCTGTAAAACAATATGAATCAGCTATCAGTATGCATACATCTCAGCACCCTTAAGCTTCCTTCCACCTAATCAGAAAAGTATTCACCAAAAATGCTTTGTAACAGAGTATTCCCAATCCCCAGCCCCATGTACTGTAAGAAATTGCTGACATCCATTTCACTTATGCACATGCTATAATCACTCAACCCATTGTTATTATTTTACTTTAAACAAATGGTTATCTTTTAGAGCAAGTAAGAAGAAAAAAAATTTTTTAAATTGTATTTTATCTTTATTCATTCTTTCTCTAATGCTCTTTTTTGTTTGCGTAGATCTGAATTTCTGAACTCTATCATTTTTCTTCTCCACAAACAACTTATTTTAACAAGTGTTTCAGAACAGCTCCAGGGGTGGGGATTTTTCTTGGCTCTTCACCATGAGAATCTAGTGAACATAAACCTCCCCATACATTTGTTTACCTCCTGCGAGTATGGCTCCCAATAGTTTCTCACAATGGCACTTAATCTCCATCCATTTGTCGAGATTACCATTAAGGATTCCTATTTGTTTATGGTTTCTGTTCAAAGTAAACAGATCTTGGCTATTATTCACCTGTTTCTTGAGGTCTGAGGGTGGCTGCTGGTTTGCCTTGCAGCCTCAATTCTTCCATGTGATCAAGAAGACTTGTTGAGCGTCTTCCCTGGTGGTCCAGTGAGTAAGGACACTGCCTTGCAGTGGAAGGGGCACCAGTTCGATCCCTAGCCTGGGAGGATCCCAGGTGACATGGAGCGGCTGGACCAGGGTGTTCAAATACCAATTCGAAGTTCTGGAGGACATGCGCCCAGTGCTTTGCAGCGACAGGGGCAACTGCGATGGGAGGCCCATACAGGCCAAAGAACAAAGATGGATGAAAATAGATAAATGAAAGACCAATAGAAGTGGCTAAAAGAAAAAAAAAAATTAAAAAAATAAAAGATTTGTTAGTTTTTGGTTTGTTCTGATTTTTACTTACTATGAAAACGGCAGTTATTATTTCTAAGCTTTTTACATGTCAGGGCTGAAGCTGGAAGTCCCTTGCTTCCCTCCTTTTTTCCCTTATTGTTTTAATTGGAGGATAATTGCTTTACAATATTGTGTTAGTTCCTGCTGTAAAACAATATGAATCAGCTATCAGTATGCATACATCTCAGCACCCTTAAGCTTCCTTCCCACCCCCACACCTCTCCCCTCTAGCTCATCACAGAGCACTGAGTTTTGTGCTCTACAGTAGCTTCCCACTAGCTCTCTCTTTTACACATAGTAGTGTATATATGTCAATGTCTCCATCCACACCTTCTCCCACTGTGCCCACAAGTTCGCTCTGTACATGCACATCTTGACTCCTGTTTTCCTTGCTTCAATGTTTAATTGAGTTGGTAAAAGAAGTCTATGTGTGTGCAGGGCAAAATATTTATTGATAAGATAAAGCAATTGAGTTATCGGAGATTGTCTTAGAAAATGACGAGCATGGAAAAGAAGATTGGTTTAATTGATATGAATTTTACTGCTATGTACGTGTTAATTAAAAACAAATGCTCAGAACACTCAAAAAGCTAATGTTGATTTAAATAAATTATAATGTATAGATATATTGGTCAATAGGCTCTGTTATATTTTCTTTTTAGCGTAATGTTTCCAGGAAACTAAATGAGCAGTTCCTGTCTCCTTAAAAAAGTTATTAGCTCTTTTTCAGGGAACTAACAGGACTTTGTTTATATCTTTGTAATAGCACTGAAATCAATCTACTGTAATTGTCTGTGTCTGCTGCCCTATGAGAATAAGTTCTTTGAAGGCATGGATCATATGTCTTGTTTATTTTTGTATGTCCAGCACTTAGCGTATTTCTTGGCCCATTATAAGTGCTCAAGAAATGTCTCTTAATTGATTGAATGAATAAATTAATGAATGAAAAATGTTTTCCATAGAATCATACCATGACAGTGAATCTTTGAAATATTTCCATGCAAAATTCGAATATGTTTGTATTATTTTGGTGTGTCTCATAGGAAAGTTGTCCACTGAAATATTGGCATGACTATAACTGTTTCTGAATTTCATCATATCCCCTATGTCTAAAATATCAAAATGTTTATTATCTCTTAAAGACACAAAGCATAGGCTTTTAGAAATCTTATATTCTCAAATGTCTGATTAAGAATGTTAACATTTATTTATGTTACTATTTTTGTGACTTCTTTTTCATTTAGCACTTTTTCATTACATCATTGGTAATTAAACCCATCTGGGAATTCTGAGTGGGAAAGTAGCAAAAAATATTATTAAAGAAAAATTTATTTGCTGCTCTGACAACAAAGAAGGCGTATATCATAGAAGGCATAAGATATCAAGCAGAGAACTAGAATCATCAAGAGCGAGACAGCAAGCCTTACCTTAGAGGCTCTAAAGAGAGGCTTCATTCATTATTTTCTGCCACAGGATAGTGCATTCAAACACCTATTATTGTCCACATCCTATAAGAGCAGACTTACCTTTCAATGGCTGATTGCATTTAAAGTGTACTTAAGGTTAATGAATAAAAGCTATGATGCCAATTTACAAACATAAAATAGTTATCATAAAGATAGGCACTGGAAAAATTTAGGTATCCATATATTTTGAAAATATATCTGTTTACTCTCTTGGGAAACTTGTGCAGAGAACTACTTAAAGAACAGAATGGCCTAACAAAGGGGAGTGTGTTACTTTCTTGGGGCTTATCAGGTGCCTCAGTGGCAAAGAGTCCAGCTGCCAAACAGGAGATGGCAGGTTTGATCCCTGGGTTGGGAAGATCCCCTGGAGGAGGAAATGACAGCACACTCCAGTATTCTTACCTGGAGAATTCCACAGACAGAGGAGCCTGGCAGGCTATAGCCAACGGGGGTCACAAGAGTTGGACATGACTTAGCGACTAAATAGCAACAACAAGAAAAATTACTTTCTGCAAGTTGCTGTGACATATTATCACAAATTACGTGTCTTAAAACAATTTATTATAAGTGCTCAAGAAATGTCTCTTAATTGATTGAATGAATAAATTAATGAATGAAAAATGTTTTCCATAGAATCATACCATGACAGTGAATCTTTGAAATATTTCCATGCAAAATTCGAATATGTTTGTATTATTTTGGTGTGTCTCATAGGAAAGTTGTCCACTGAAATATTGGCATGACTATAACTGTTTCTGAATTTCATCATATCCCCTATGTCTAAAATATCAAAATGTTTATTATCTCTTAAAGACACAAAGCATAGGCTTTTAGAAATCTTATATTCTCAAATGTCTGATTAAGAATGTTAACATTTATTTATGTTACTATTTTTGTGACTTCTTTTTCATTTAGCACTTTTTCATTACATCATTGGTAATTAAACCCATCTGGGAATTCTGAGTGGGAAAGTAGCAAAAACTATTATTAAAGAAAAATTTATTTGCTGCTCTGACAACAAAGAAGGCGTATATCATAGAAGGCATAAGATATCAAGCAGAGAACTAGAATCATCAAGAGCGAGACAGCAAGCCTTACCTTAGAGGCTCTAAAGAGAGGCTTCATTCATTATTTTCTGCCACAGGATAGTGCATTCAAACACCTATTATTGTCCACATCCTATAAGAGCAGACTTACCTTTCAATGGCTGATTGCATTTAAAGTGTACTTAAGGTTAATGAATAAAAGCTATGATGCCAATTTACAAACATAAAATAGTTATCATAAAGATAGGCACTGGAAAAATTTAGGTATCCATATATTTTGAAAATATATCTGTTTACTCTCTTGGGAAACTTGTGCAGAGAACTACTTAAAGAACAGAATGGCCTAACAAAGGGGAGTGTGTTACTTTCTTGGGGCTTATCAGGTGCCTCAGTGGCAAAGAGTCCAGCTGCCAAACAGGAGATGGCAGGTTTGATCCCTGGGTTGGGAAGATCCCCTGGAGGAGGAAATGACAGCACACTCCAGTATTCTTACCTGGAGAATTCCACAGACAGAGGAGCCTGGCAGGCTATAGCCAACGGGGGTCACAAGAGTTGGACATGACTTAGCGACTAAATAGCAACAACAAGAAAAATTACTTTCTGCAAGTTGCTGTGACATATTATCACAAATTACGTGTCTTAAAACAATTTATTCTTTCATAGTTCTGTAGTCTAGAAGTTGAAGTCAAGATGCAAGCAAGGCCACACACCCCATAGGTTCCAGGAAAAGGTTTTTCATTGCCCCTTCCTAGATTTTAGGATTTGGCAATTATTGATGTTTCTTGGTTTGTAAACATATCACTGACATCTATCCTATTGTTAGATGCCATTCTTCCTGTGTATTTGTGTTCAAATTTTCCTTTTTTTAAAGGAAATCCATGGTATTGGAGTTAGGGGCCAACCTAATCCAGATAAATTTATCTTAACTCAATTACATCAGAAAAGAACCTATTTGCATATAAGATCACAGTATAGATTCCAAGTGGATACAAATTTTGGAGGCACACCATTCAACTCAGTATAAGAACTTAGATGAATCCAGTGTTGAATTACAACAGGATAAGATAGGTTGATAGCTTGCTACAAACATTTACAACTGAGGACCATTTTGTCAAAAGTACAGACACATTTTAAGACAACTTTAAGGCTATGACTGTCCAATCATTTCAACTGTCTAGTTGATTTTGACTCAAGCACCAGAATATTTGAGGACCTTAGAACATCAGTGCCCCAAACCTTAACTTTCTCATTCCTTTTCTACCTTTCAAGGCTACTCAGTGTCCTATTTGATATGTTACTTTCTTTAGATATGTTAATAAATTCCTTCAGTTTTCTGAAGAGTCTTCCCCTGCTGAACTAATAGACTTCTCTATTTTGCAATCTTTGCTGGGATCCATTATTTTTATTTTGCAACTTTAGTCTCTCAGACAATTGTGTGTCCATGGATGTAATAGGAGAGAGTGGGGATGTTGGCTGCCATGAGGTGGTACTGACTACCACAATAACCACAAAAATAGTAAAATGTAATAGTTACCATTTATTGAGAACTTATGGCTACAGGATGTCACATTTAAGAAGTATAGGTGTTTCACATGAATTACAACAAATGATCCAAGATAGCTTCATAGGTGCATGTATGCTGAGTTGTGTCCAACTCTTTGTGACCCCATGGACTGTAGCCCTCCAGACTCCTCTGTCCAAGGCACTTCCCAGGCAAGAATACTGGAGGTGGTGGCCATTACCTTCTCCAGGGATTCTTACCAACCCATGGATCGAACCCATGTCTCCTGTGTCAGCAGGCACATTTTTCACTAGTGAGAAACCTGGGAAGCCCAACTGAATAGGTATTCTTTTCCTTATTTTATGTTTTAAGGAACTGAAACTGCTAAGTAATTTGCTGAAGATTACTTACCTAGTAAGTAGTGGATTAGGAACAGATCTGTCTGTGTTACTCCAAAGTTTTTCTGCTTTGATACAATAACCTGAACTACTGACAATGTATATACAGGAGTGATTAAACTGAGACTCTCTGTCTCTGTCTCTCTATTTTGCCTCTTATTATTATTATTTTTAAAAGACTTATTTATTTATTTATTTTGGGGCGGGGGTCGGGTTGGGGAAGGAGGGGAGCGGGCGGGCCACTTCTATTGGTCTTTCATTTCTCTGTTTTCATCCGTCTTTTGTTCTTTGGCTCCTGCGGGCCTCCCATCGCGGTGGCGTCTGTTGTCGCAGAGCACCGGCTCTGGGCGCATGCGCTCCAGAGCTCCGGCTCGGTGATTGGACACATCAGTCCAGCCGCTCCGCTGCACGTGGGATCTTCCCAGGCCAGGGATCAAACCGGCACCCCTTGCACTGCAAGGCGGTGTCCTTATCCACTGGACCACCAGGGGAAGCCCTTGCCTCTTATTTTTAAACAACATAACAGTTTGAAGTTATTGGACATGTTTACCTTCAAAGTAAAGTTTTACAGATTAGCTTAATTGACCAACCAACTACTTTTCCTGTAGAATGTTTTCTAGAGCTATTGTTCTTTGAACCCACACTAGAAAACACTACTTTGCAAGCTTTAATCAGTATCAGCCTTGTTTTTCTCATTCTCTCCTCTCCTCTCTACTTCCTACAGGGAATATGTCTCTGTTACTAAACCAGTGTCTGTCATTCATCTTCTGCAAAGTTGAAAGAGCTTAGTTCATTAAATATTGGCCTGCTCCAAGAGTCTGTTAGTACAATGAAAATGGAACTTTTAGAAAGATCCCATTTCTAATTATGCCATCTGAAAAATGTAGCACAGTAATGAATCAATTGATGTAGTTATATCCATTTACCCAATTGCTTGAATTAGTTTGCCGATGAGCTGGAGAATCCTGAATGGTGCAGGTGTTGGTGCTGGAAGGGTGAGTGCAATTGTTGGCATGGAGATGGGTTAGTGCAGGTGCTGGCACTTACTGGGGTTGGCTTTGGGAAAGGCTCAGTCTACTGCAAAAAGACATGTAAATTAGTGTTGGGACACAATTTAGGCTGGAGGGAGTATTAATTTCCTAGGGCTGCTGTAACAAATACCACAAACAGCATGGCTTAAAACAATTGAAATTTGTCTTCTCACCGTTCTGGAGGCCAGAAATCTGAAACTGGTAGGTTTGTGTTTTGTTATCAGCAGAGCTGTGTTCTCTTCTGAGAACTCCAGGAGAGAATCTTTGCTTACCTCTTTCAGTTTCTGATGGCTCCAAGACTTTCCTAACTTCCATGACTTCATAACTTCAGTCTCTGCCTCCATCTTTACATATGTCCTTTTTTTCTCTGTGTGTTTCACTTTTGTTCCCCTTAAAAGGGTGCTGTCATTAGATTTGGGGCCTAACCATCCAGGATGATCTCCTCTTAGCATCTTCAACCTAATTAGTACATCTGCAAGGTCATTTTCCAAATAATATTACATTTACTGACTCCAGGGATGAGGATGTAGACATATTTTTTGGAGACCTCTGTTTAACCCCCTACAGATAGTAAGGGTGAGATGTTTCATTTAATTCAATTTTTTTTCATAAGGCCAACTTTTCCACTATAACCATGAATTTTCCAGTCTAAATGGAAAACTGATAATTTGAACTAAGCATTTAAGGGAAACTTACCAGGAAAGTCCTTAAGGCTCTGAATTGTGTGAGGAAAGTAAGAAATTTGAGCAGTATTGCAATCTCTTAGGAAAGAAAATGAGATGAATATTTGGAGGATTTTGAACAGTGCCTACTAGTACAGCTTCTTTGTGATACTCTTTGCTTATTTTGATCCTTCTTTTTTAAAATAATAGTGTATGTGAGAACTCAAATCTATGTTTCTACTAGGAGATCCAATTTCACATCCAACTATCATGAATTTTGGGATGACCCATTGTCACTAACTTGTAGAAACATACTTTCATTTTCTTTGCATATTTATAGGCTTGTTTTTTATCTTACATTTCATATTTTTCAATTTTGCTAAATGTTATAGAGAAAAGTATTGTCTGATTCATATCCATTTACCCAATTGCTGGTTTGGATAGCTGGAATCCTGAATGGTGCAGGTGTTGGTGCTGGAAGGGTGAGTGCAATTGTTGGCATGGAGATGGGTTAGTGCAGGTGCTGGCACTTACTGGGGTTGGCTTTGGGAAAGGCTCAGTCTACTGCAAAAAGACATGTAAATTAGTGTTGGGACACAATTTAGGCTGGAGGGAGTATTAATTTCCTAGGGCTGCTGTAACAAATACCACAAACAGCATGGCTTAAAACAATTGAAATTTGTCTTCTCACCGTTCTGGAGGCCAGAAATCTGAAACTGGTAGGTTTGTGTTTTGTTATCAGCAGAGCTGTGTTCTCTTCTGAGAACTCCAGGAGAGAATCTTTGCTTACCTCTTTCAGTTTCTGATGGCTCCAAGACTTTCCTAACTTCCATGACTTCATAACTTCAGTCTCTGCCTCCATCTTTACATATGTCCTTTTTTTCTCTGTGTGTTTCACTTTTGTTCCCCTTAAAAGGGTGCTGTCATTAGATTTGGGGCCTAACCATCCAGGATGATCTCCTCTTAGCATCTTCAACCTAATTAGTACATCTGCAAGGTCATTTTCCAAATAATATTACATTTACTGACTCCAGGGATGAGGATGTAGACATATTTTTTGGAGACCTCTGTTTAACCCCCTACAGATAGTAAGGGTGAGATGTTTCATTTAATTCAATTTTTTTCATAAGGCCAACTTTTCCACTATAACCATGAATTTTCCAGTCTAAATGGAAAACTGATAATTTGAACTAAGCATTTAAGGGAAACTTACCAGGAAAGTCCTTAAGGCTCTGAATTGTGTGAGGAAAGTAAGAAATTTGAGCAGTATTGCAATCTCTTAGGAAAGAAAATGAGATGAATATTTGGAGGATTTTGAACAGTGCCTACTAGTACAGCTTCTTTGTGATACTCTTTGCTTATTTTGATCCTTCTTTTTTAAAATAATAGTGTATGTGAGAACTCAAATCTATGTTTCTACTAGGAGATCCAATTTCACATCCAACTATCATGAATTTTGGGATGACCCATTGTCACTAACTTGTAGAAACATACTTTCATTTTCTTTGCATATTTATAGGCTTGTTTTTTATCTTACATTTCATATTTTTCAATTTTGCTAAATGTTATAGAGAAAAGTATTGTCTGATTCATGAGTCCACACAACTCCTTATTTTTCTTGCCATAATATTCATCAAAAGGTATTGTAGTTTCATGTCCCTGACAGCTAGTGAATAGTCAATAAATATTTTTTGTATGGAAAAATATAGAGAAATAAAGACAAAATGTGCCTGGATAATTTAACTAAAAGTCCTATGTGTTTGTTAGGGGTAAAAATGCACCTTTATCATTTCAATTCTAGTCAATTATTGCAATTGTTAATAAACAGATTGAAAGTAACATAATTATGTTATATTATCCATGTGCTTAAATGCAGTGACATTTGGTGAAGAATTGGATAATATATTTTAAGGATATGGGGAATCATAATATATACAACAAATATGAATTGACTATTCAAAGCACGGCATCATCTTAGAGTTTCTGACAGTGGGAGTGGAACAAAACTGTTTTTGTGGTATCTGATTGCAAAGTGATTTCCAGTAATCCTTATCTCCTGGATTCACACAGTTGTGTGATGCCCTTCTACATGGTCTACGTGAGTGTTAAAATATAGTAGAAGTGTTAATTCTGTCTTTTCTGAGATTGGGTTGTAAAACAAACCACGGCTTCCCTCTAGTTACACCCTTTTCTCTTTCTCTCTCTGCAGCTTGGTGTGGCTGTGGAGGGCCTTTGTCAGGAGCCATTATCTGGAGCAGTCCAGATGGTGAAGAATTGAGGTCTCTGACTACTGAGGAACTAAACCAGTTCAGGTAATGAATTCCAACAACTAGAGTCTGAACTGACAGTTCTACTGACCTCCCTTGAGTCACACCATGTTAGCCAGTCAGCCAGCTGAGCCATGAGCAGTATTGCAATCTCTTAGGAAAGAAAATGAGATGAATATTTGGAGGATTTTGAACAGTGCCTACTAGTACAGCTTCTTTGTGATACTCTTTGCTTATTTTGATCCTTCTTTTTTAAAATAATAGTGTATGTGAGAACTCAAATCTATGTTTCTACTAGGAGATCCAATTTCACATCCAACTATCATGAATTTTGGGATGACCCATTGTCACTAACTTGTAGAAACATACTTTCATTTTCTTTGCATATTTATAGGCTTGTTTTTTATCTTACATTTCATATTTTTCAATTTTGCTAAATGTTATAGAGAAAAGTATTGTCTGATTCATGAGTCCACACAACTCCTTATTTTTCTTGCCATAATATTCATCAAAAGGTATTGTAGTTTCATGTCCCTGACAGCTAGTGAATAGTCAATAAATATTTTTTGTATGGAAAAATATAGAGAAATAAAGACAAAATGTGCCTGGATAATTTAACTAAAAGTCCTATGTGTTTGTTAGGGGTAAAAATGCACCTTTATCATTTCAATTCTAGTCAATTATTGCAATTGTTAATAAACAGATTGAAAGTAACATAATTATGTTATATTATCCATGTGCTTAAATGCAGTGACATTTGGTGAAGAATTGGATAATATATTTTAAGGATATGGGGAATCATAATATATACAACAAATATGAATTGACTATTCAAAGCACGGCATCATCTTAGAGTTTCTGACAGTGGGAGTGGAACAAAACTGTTTTTGTGGTATCTGATTGCAAAGTGATTTCCAGTAATCCTTATCTCCTGGATTCACACAGTTGTGTGATGCCCTTCTACATGGTCTACGTGAGTGTTAAAATATAGTAGAAGTGTTAATTCTGTCTTTTCTGAGATTGGGTTGTAAAACAAACCACGGCTTCCCTCTAGTTACACCCTTTTCTCTTTCTCTCTCTGCAGCTTGGTGTGGCTGTGGAGGGCCTTTTGTCAGGAGCCATTATCTGTAGCAGTCCACATGGTGAAGAATTGAGGTCTCTGACTACTGAGGAACTAAACCAGTTCAGGTAATGAATTCCAACAACTAGAGTCTGAACTGACAGTTCTACTGACCTCCCTTGAGTCACACCATGTTAGCCAGTCAGCCAGCTGAGCCATGACCAGATGCTTGACTGTCAAATACTGGGTGAAGAAATAAGTGTTATTGTAAGCTGCTAGGTTTAGGGGTAATAGGCTATGCAGCAGGAGATATTAATAAGTGATGGAGTTTTCATAGTACTGGGAAGGTAATTATGAATGGGTAATACATATAAATATGAGAAGATAACAATCAGTAGCTTCATAAAGGCTTGCTTCTGGGACTTTCTTGGAGTTCGAGTGGTTAAGATTCTATGCTTCTAAACCAGGGGTCATGCGTTCAATTACTGGTCAGGGAGGTAAGATCCCGCATGCCACCTGGCCAAATAAAGAAAGAAATAGATAAATAAATAAGTGGTACGCGAAAGAAGTCCAGAGGAGAAAAACAATGTTCAGCTCTGTTGCAAGGGTTAGGTAGATTTGCATAAATCTTCAACAGTTTGCATACATCAGTACACTTCTGGTCAATCCATAAAGATGGGATTTTTCATGCATTTTTGGTGGAGACCAGGCTCATTACTTTATTGTTGAGGCACAGTAATCCATACAATCTTTTATGAATTCCCTCAGGCAATTAGTTCCCAGGAATATTGCTGGGTAGCATATTTGACTCTTGCTACTTTGCAGTGCTCTGGGAAAGATGTGAATTGTAGGACATATGCTTGCTTGCTTGCTCAGTGGTATCTGACTCTTTGCAACTCTATGGATCATACCCCACCAGGCTCCTCTGTCCATGGGATTCTCCAGGCAAGAATGGGAGTGGGTTGCCATGCCCTCCTCTGGGGAATCTTCCCAACTCAGGGATCAAACCCTCATCTCACACAGCTTCTGCATTGCAGGTGAATTCTTTACCACTGAGCCAACTGGAAACCCTACGTTATACTAAGAGGATTGATTCACAGAGAATGAATAACATGTACAGTTCAACGTTAGGAACATAGACTGTGTAGAGACATTGAGAACTCCCTGGGGACTGTAGTCAGTCTAGCCTGTTGACTTCTCTGATAGCTCTTAATGCTTTGCTTATTGTGTGGATATAGAAGACTTTGGGTTTAGCATTCTGGTCCTTTCTGAAATGTTAACTGCTCATGTAGAATCTGAGAAGACACTTGACTTTCTCTTTTAGTTTTTCTTGAATTGAAATGACACTTTTCTTTACAGACTGAGCTAATAATGCTGGTTCTGCCACCAAGGCAATACCGAACTATGATCTCCTCATAGCCTGGGAAACCCTCCCTGCTCTAAATGTAGCCTGTTCTAACATGCTTTGTACCCAAGTCATGAGAGTGCCATGGTCAGGAGAATCATTAAAACTTTCTCTTCTTCTGCAGTGGTTCAGAAGGAGACTGGTGTGGGAGGAGGTAGAATGTAGTACTCATCCCTTTACTTGGAAAGTGCCATCTCTGGTCTGCTCTGTTTCAGCCAGAAAACTGATTTTTGGCCCAATTGCCTTTTCTAGAAACTGTTCCTCATCAACTGGGGATACCTCCTCAGACTTGTAGTAAAATACTGCAGCACTGTACTGGGTTTTCAGGTAAAAGCCATAGTGCTTTCCAAACTTGTGTTAGAAGGAACTTATGGGAAGGGCTCCAAATTCTCTTGTGAAGCCCCAGATAAATGAATTTCTCTATATTATATTTTTAGAGTGTTGCTAATTAGATAGACTGTGTAATTAATATGGATGTCTAGTGTAGAAATTTTCAGTCAATCCTATGAAATGTAAGAAGTATCTTTTTTAAAAATAAACTTTCAAAAGCATCTTTTTTCAATGTGTTGAATTCTTCAGTTTTGATTATGAAAGTTGGACTGTACTCATCTCTTGTCTCTGGTGTTGGTATCATTTGCTTAGTTGGGATGACATTTTGCTTCTTGACCTGTGCTGCTGTATAAGAGAGGGAGAGGGAGAACAATAAAAAGAAAAAAAACAAAAGAAGGAGGGAGGAACAGTGAGAGAGAGAGAGAGAAGAAGGAGAAAGAGGATGGAGAAAGAAGAGAGGAAGAGAGAGTGACTTTAGAATGCATGAAAGAGAAAGCACATGGGTAGGAAGATTATTGTGTACATTGGAAGGACTGATGTTGAAGCTAAAGATCTGATACTTTGGCCACCTGATGAGAAGAGATGACTCTATGGAAAAGAGCCTGATGTTGGGGAAAATAGAAGGTGAAAGGAGAAGGAGACAACAGAGGATAGTTGGATGATATCACTGAGTCAATGGACATGAGTTTGAGCAAGCTCTGGGACATTGTGAAGGACAGGGAAGCCACAGTCCAATCAAGTCAGACACAGAGAGTCACAAAGAGTCAGAAACAACTGAGTGACTGAACTGAACTGAAGAAGATTGGGTTATATTTTTAAATAGATATCCTATTAAACAGTACAATACTCTACAAACTGAGTTCCATTAGCGGTCATAGAAGTAATTGAATATGCTTCCTCATTTTCATAATGATCATACTATTTACTGGTACTTGTTAAGAATTAATCAGTGCCTCAGTGCTGGGGGTTATTTTGAAGGTATATATGACATACTGAAAAATCCTTCTGACTCTTCAGAGTCCTTCCAATCTCAACATAAAAAGACAGGGGCAGACTATTCCATGGCTTCCTGTTGCCTAGGGAACAAAGACTAACCCCTGGATGCAATGTTCAGGGCCCTCCATAATCTGGTCTCACCTCCCTCGAGCCTTGATCAGGGCCTTCCATTGGCACTCAGTTCAGTTCAGTTCATTCACTCAGTTGTGTCCAACTCTTTCTGAACTAGAGCATTCTTGACTCTTCTCCCACCCTAAAGTCCTCTCTATGCCTTTACTGTGGCCCCCTGTGCCTTCTCAACCGTCTTCACCAACAAACTCCTGTTCCTTTCCATAAGGCTGATGTCCCCCTCTAGGGGGAGACTTCCCTGTCTACCCCTGTCTCCAGAAAGCCCATAGCTTTCAGACATCCTCCATGATCATTGGATTCTTGGCCTGTCCCCTCAAAGATCTTGAAGAGCAAAGCCATATCAGACCTTTCTCAGGGATTTCCATGGTGGTACAGTGGATAAGAATCCACCTGCCAAAGCAGGGGACACAGGTTAGATCCTGGGTCCTGGAAAATTCCACATGCCTCAGAGCAGCTAAGCCCTTGTGCCAAAACTACTGAGACCACACTCTAAAGCGCACCTGCCACAGCTATTAAAGCCTATGCAACAAGAGAAGCCACCCCAATAAGAAGAAGCCCATGCCCTGAAACGTAGAGTACCCCCCCCTCGCTTGCTGCAACTAGAGAAATCCCGTGCACAGCAACAAAAATACAGTGCAACAAAAAATCAAAATAATAAATAAATTAACAAATTTAAAAAAGAGAAAGAAAAAGGCAGGGGCAAAAAAGAAGCCTCTTGCTGCAATTAGAAAGGATGGCTCTTTTTCTTTCTCTTTAGATCCATATGAGAACACTTAAAAACCTTTAATGTCACTCTTCCATTCTATGATGGAAGGCATTTCAGTGCCCCGCTGTTCAGAGACTTGTCCATCAGGAAATCACCATCTAATAGGAGGAAAATGAGCTAACTGGTTACTGTGGCATAAACATTTCTGTTTAGCAAGAAGAATTGGTTGACTTCTGCATTTACTGGTACTTGTTAAGAATTAATCAGTGCCTCAGTGCTGGGGGTTATTTTGAAGGTATATATGACATACTGAAAAATCCTTCTGACTCTTCAGAGTCCTTCCAATCTCAACATAAAAAGACAGGGGCAGACTATTCCATGGCTTCCTGTTGCCTAGGGAACAAAGACTAACCCCTGGATGCAATGTTCAGGGCCCTCCATAATCTGGTCTCACCTCCCTCGAGCCTTGATCAGGGCCTTCCATTGGCACTCAGTTCAGTTCAGTTCATTCACTCAGTTGTGTCCAACTCTTTCTGAACTAGAGCATTCTTGACTCTTCTCCCACCCTAAAGTCCTCTCTATGCCTTTACTGTGGCCCCCTGTGCCTTCTCAACCGTCTTCACCAACAAACTCCTGTTCCTTTCCATAAGGCTGATGTCCCCCTCTAGGGGGAGACTTCCCTGTCTACCCCTGTCTCCAGAAAGCCCATAGCTTTCAGACATCCTCCATGATCATTGGATTCTTGGCCTGTCCCCTCAAAGATCTTGAAGAGCAAAGCCATATCAGACCTTTCTCAGGGATTTCCATGGTGGTACAGTGGATAAGAATCCACCTGCCAAAGCAGGGGACACAGGTTAGATCCTGGGTCCTGGAAAATTCCACATGCCTCAGAGCAGCTAAGCCCTTGTGCCAAAACTACTGAGACCACACTCTAAAGCGCACCTGCCACAGCTATTAAAGCCTATGCAACAAGAGAAGCCACCCCAATAAGAAGAAGCCCATGCCCTGAAACGTAGAGTACCCCCCCTCGCTTGCTGCAACTAGAGAAATCCCGTGCACAGCAACAAAAATACAGTGCAACAAAAAATCAAAATAATAAATAAATTAACAAATTTAAAAAAGAGAAAGAAAAAGGCAGGGGCAAAAAAGAAGCCTCTTGCTGCAATTAGAAAGGATGGCTCTTTTTCTTTCTCTTTAGATCCATATGAGAACACTTAAAAACCTTTAATGTCACTCTTCCATTCTATGATGGAAGGCATTTCAGTGCCCCGCTGTTCAGAGACTTGTCCATCAGGAAATCACCATCTAATAGGAGGAAAATGAGCTAACTGGTTACTGTGGCATAAACATTTCTGTTTAGCAAGAAGAATTGGTTGACTTCTGCATTTGTCTGTGCGGTTGCCTTACGTTTGACTCACTGCTTTGTGGCTGGAGTTTGTCATTCTGGCTTCTGGCCAGGGCACTCATTACCTCTATGAGGCGTCCTGTGTACATCCTGGGAAATACTAATGCTCCAGCTTCTGTGCATGCCTTTGTTTGTCCATAAAGCAGCTCTGAGTATAGTATAGTATAATTTATAAGACATGAAGAAAGAGAATGTGCTCCCACATCCTTCAAAAAATGAAATTAGTATACTGTGGGAGAAAAAACATGATACAGCGCTAATATGTATTCTTGACAATTGGTCTTTTCTTTTCATGAGGGATATTCTAGAAGTGCTTTGAGCCTGCCATCCATTTTCCATTTTTCATTTGCTGGCCTTTTATTTCTTTCATCTGTATGCTCCTTTTCCCACAGCTTCCTCCTTTCTCATCACCCATCTTCTGTCTTCCAGTGATACACCATTTTACCAAGGGCTTCTTTTTATTTTTATTTTTTCATTTTAACAGGCCTGTGTCAAGAAACTTAAGCTCCAGGTCTGGCTAGGCTCAATGTTACAATCAAAAGAGAGACCTCCTAGATTAAAAGCTTTATTTTTCAAACATAATATAGGATTTCTCCCAGGGTAATTATGACATACACACCAATGACTTCTGTTTATACATACCTATCAAATTCTATGCAATTGCAATGACTAAATTAAGCATCCTGCATGCAAAATGCAAGCTTCATTTTGAATGTCATGTCAACTAGAAAGGCCAAATGATATTTCAGATCACTGAAATAGCTTATTAAATAGATATCAGAGTGCATTACATGAATTTATTCCCATCTTGTAACCTCATCTATGGTAAAGAGGTCAAAAATGTTTCCAATTTTTGTGAATTTTTCTAAACTTGATGGAAAATAAGAAATAAACCAAAAAAAATCAGCTTGTTAATTGGGGGTCTTGCTGCATTCCTAGTAGAGAATCATCCCATCTAATAGGCAGTGCCGCTGTTCAGAGACTTGTCCATCAGAAATCACCATCTAATAGGAGGAAAATGAGCTAACTGGTTACTGTGGCATAAACATTTCTGTTTAGCAAGAAGAATTGGTTGACTTCTGCATTTGTCTGTGCGGTTGCCTTACGTTTGACTCACTGCTTTGTGGCTGGAGTTTGTCATTCTGGCTTCTGGCCAGGGCACTCATTACCTCTATGAGGCGTCCTGTGTACATCCTGGGAAATACTAATGCTCCAGCTTCTGTGCATGCCTTTGTTTGTCCATAAAGCAGCTCTGAGTATAGAATAATTTATAAGACATGAAGAAAGAGAATGTGCTCCCACATCCTTCAAAAAATGAAATTAGTATACTGTGGGAGAAAAAACATGATACAGCGCTAATATGTATTCTTGACAATTGGTCTTTTCTTTTCATGAGGGATATTCTAGAAGTGCTTTGAGCCTGCCATCCATTTTCCATTTTTCATTTGCTGGCCTTTTATTTCTTTCATCTGTATGCTCCTTTTCCCACAGCTTCCTCCTTTCTCATCACCCATCTTCTGTCTTCCAGTGATACACCATTTTACCAAGGGCTTCTTTTTATTTTTATTTTTTCATTTTAACAGGCCTGTGTCAAGAAACTTAAGCTCCAGGTCTGGCTAGGCTCAATGTTACAATCAAAAGAGAGACCTCCTAGATTAAAAGCTTTATTTTTCAAACATAATATAGGATTTCTCCCAGGGTAATTATGACATACACACCAATGACTTCTGTTTATACATACCTATCAAATTCTATGCAATTGCAATGACTAAATTAAGCATCCTGCATGCAAAATGCAAGCTTCATTTTGAATGTCATGTCAACTAGAAAGGCCAAATGATATTTCAGATCACTGAAATAGCTTATTAAATAGATATCAGAGTGCATTACATGAATTTATTCCCATCTTGTAACCTCATCTATGGTAAAGAGGTCAAAAATGTTTCCAATTTTTGTGAATTTTTCTAAACTTGATGGAAAATAAGAAATAAGTCAAAATAAGGTAAAAATAGCTTCAGCTTGTTAAGGTGCTTTGTTATTGGTTGAAGCCTGTTACATATTACCTTTTGCACAAGATTTGATTAAAATTTTATACATGCCTTTGTCTTGTTCTGACGAGACTGTTATTAACATATTTTGTAACTAATCTATTTTAGCTGACCATAATATGGAAAAAGACATGTATTTTGAGTTTTTATAGCTTGGGTTTCACAGCTGATAACCTTCTCTAAGGTTGCTAAAAGAACCAAGAAATCTCTGCTTAATATCTTGTAGTTTTTATACAGTTGCTACTAAACAGAAACAAAATATGAATTAAAGTAACATATTTGTGTATCTGTCTTTTTGATTCCATTTTCCAGAAGGCTGGGACCACTTGTATTTTTTCACAGCTCATTGTGGGCAGTGACTAAATATGTGAAGTAAATGATCAATAATTGAGTGCAGTTCTGTTTCCATCTGTTTATTTATCTCAGAAAGGCAAGATAAATGTGTTGGCCTCATTGTTTATAACTTGTTCAACACAAAGAGGAGTTGTAGTAGAATAATTGTTTCTTTTTTGTTCAGTCTTCCTTCTTAGAATCTATAGCCCCTTTATGGATGATGAGCTGGTAATTTCAAGCTTCTGTTTTTAGCTTCTCTTTTTCATGCTCCTTCAATAATTCATAGTGTAAACCAAACTCTGAATAGTTAAGTTGGGAAGGATTGGTATGTGTGTGTCTGTATCATGGGCATTTCCTTTGCTCTATGTAGTGCACATATTTCCCTAGGAGAAATTGGAAGGCTAGCTAGCTTTATATGCTTCTGAAAGCCTGGCATTGTGAGCCTCTTTTATACATAATAACTGCAGGTGCTTTCTGGCGCAGAAATGATCCTGTGATCTGATAGCTGTTTTTCACATTCTGTGATCATGGCCAGTTCACAGAATATAACAAAGATGGAAGATTGTTGTCTTCCCCTGGGTTGCCTAAAGTTACAGTGCTGATCTTTTGACCCTTAATTTCAGCAAGTTTGATTGCTCTAAGAAACCCTAGCGTGCATATTTGGAGCTGGTGCAGCATTTTGCTGTTGAGTTGATTGTCAATATCCTAACAGGCTTATAGAATTTAGAAGAAAGAGACTGAGTCTTTTGTGTAATTGTCTTGCATTTTAAAGAGGTTAAGTGCAACCAGTGTCACAAACTATTGTGTTGTCTCACCTAGTGGAATATTTTAAGCCTGATGATGTATTTCAGCCAACGATCGCTGTGACTAGAGTGTTGTCACTTGTCCTCCTTGTGAAGTATAACCTTGCCCACCCTATGGCGACAGGGGCCCCGAAGAAAGACAGTCAGCCATCACTGGAATGAAGCCAGTACATAAGTTCTGATTTTTCAAAAATGAAATTATTCTAATAAGGGATTTTTTAAATAAGTAATGCAACATGTTATTAAAAATTGCTAATCTTGCTTCATTACAAATCTTGTGCACATTGAAATGAATTGGTTGTACTAAGTATTTTAATTGTTTCTCCTTCTGATTTTCATTTCCTTACTCATCAGCAGCATCTCTCATCAGCCTGAGTTTAAAATATTTTCTGTCCTTGTTCATCCTGTGGAAATTGATCCGGTATTTAAACTATGAATTCGTTTTTTCATAATAAACAGAGTTAATTCAACTTGCAGATCATTTAATGTAAAACCCATATTAATTTTTGCCTCACTCAATACTGCCTTGTTCTTGATTCCTGCTTTGTTTCTCAAAAGGTGTCTTGGCTGATGGAGTTAAATGCCTTTTAACCACTAGAGGGAAACATACCAATCTACTATGAGCGATGCGGTGCCTTCAGATGGCAAATATCCTCCTGAAGCTGCAGGCCCTGCAGTTTGTCTTGTGATGATCTATTCCCTCTGAATATTGGCAGTATTATAATGAGGAATAAACAAAGGGTATCTATAGATCAAAAATTTAGTGAAGATAATTTCCTTCTTATTGAATAATTTGGAACCTATTCCTTACTCTAGTAAATTTATTTTTGAAGTGAACAAATATCCCCAGGTCACTAAGGACATGCTTCTATGATATACACATTTTCTTGTATATTATGTCTGGAAAGCAATATTCTTTAAATGTTGATATACTTTACTCATACAAAATATATTGAGTGAGTAAACAAGCATTTACTGAGCATTGCTTCATCATTACAGGGGAAAAAATACCTTTCAGGCAAATAAGATTCTGTTTGCATCCCTGAGTCATGCTTTTAAAAACACTTTACAGAGACTTCCCTTGATGGTCCTTGGTTAAGACTCCATGTTTCTAACAAAAGAGGCATGGGTTCTATCCCTTGTTGGGGAACTAAGATCCCACATACTATGCAGCATAGTCAAGAAAAATGGCTGTTTTAAAAAATTGTTTTATTCAGACTTGGTTTGTTTCACTATCAATGCACCCAGGAGAATAGTGAGATAGCACATTCAAGCAGACATTAGGGACCTTCTGCTTTTTTCTGCCCAGTGTTATGTTGAATATGCAGCTAAAGTTTCTCTGATTTTTCAAAAATGAAATTATTCTAATAAGGGATTTTTTAAATAAGTAATGCAACATGTTATTAAAAATTGCTAATCTTGCTTCATTACAAATCTTGTGCACATTGAAATGAATTGGTTGTACTAAGTATTTTAATTGTTTCTCCTTCTGATTTTCATTTCCTTACTCATCAGCAGCATCTCTCATCAGCCTGAGTTTAAAATATTTTCTGTCCTTGTTCATCCTGTGGAAATTGATCCGGTATTTAAACTATGAATTCGTTTTTTCATAATAAACAGAGTTAATTCAACTTGCAGATCATTTAATGTAAAACCCATATTAATTTTTGCCTCACTCAATACTGCCTTGTTCTTGATTCCTGCTTTGTTTCTCAAAAGGTGTCTTGGCTGATGGAGTTAAATGCCTTTTAACCACTAGAGGGAAACATACCAATCTACTATGAGCGATGCGGTGCCTTCAGATGGCAAATATCCTCCTGAAGCTGCAGGCCCTGCAGTTTGTCTTGTGATGATCTATTCCCTCTGAATATTGGCAGTATTATAATGAGGAATAAACAAAGGGTATCTATAGATCAAAAATTTAGTGAAGATAATTTCCTTCTTATTGAATAATTTGGAACCTATTCCTTACTCTAGTAAATTTATTTTTGAAGTGAACAAATATCCCCAGGTCACTAAGGACATGCTGCTATGATATACACATTTTCTTGTATATTATGTCTGAAAGCAATATTCTTTAAATGTTGATATACTTTACTCATACAAAATATATTGAGTGAGTAAACAAGCATTTACTGAGCATTGCTTCATCATTACAGGGGAAAAAATACCTTTCAGGCAAATAAGATTCTGTTTGCATCCCTGAGTCATGCTTTTAAAAACACTTTACAGAGACTTCCCTTGATGGTCCTTGGTTAAGACTCCATGTTTCTAACAAAAGAGGCATGGGTTCTATCCCTTGTTGGGGAACTAAGATCCCACATACTATGCAGCATAGTCAAGAAAAATGGCTGTTTTAAAAAATTGTTTTATTCAGACTTGGTTTGTTTCACTATCAATGCACCCAGGAGAATAGTGAGATAGCACATTCAAGCAGACATTAGGGACCTTCTGCTTTTTTCTGCCCAGTGTTATGTTGAATATGCAGCTAAAGTTTCTCTGATTCAGTAGGGGTTAACTTCAGCCTTTTGGGTATCTAGAAAGGAAAGGAAATGAAAGACCCCCAAAGAAGAGAAATGGAAATAGCATTGGGTATGATTGGAAAGTCATTCACCTTCTACCACCTATAACCTCTTATACTTTGACATTGAAAACAGAACATGGAACGATGTTAGATTTGGAAAGTCTTCTATCCATTCATTACCACATTCTATATTCAGACATTATTCTCTGAGCCCTAACTATGTGGCAGACCTGTTCTAGCATTTAAGAATGCAGAGAAATTTTAAATTATTTTTCCGAGACTTAAAAGAAGAGTTCAAGAGTTAACAAGGTGGGGCTTCCCTGGTGGTCCAGTGGGTAAAGACACCGCCTTGCAGTGCAAGGGGCGCCGGTTCGGTCCCTGTCCTGGGAGGATACCATGTGCTGCGGAGCGGCTGGACCGCTGTGTCCCAACTACCGAGCCGGAACTCTGGAGCGCATGCGCCCAGAGCCGGCGCTCCGCGACAAGGGAGGCCCACGCGAGCCAAAGAACAAAGACGGATGAAAATTAATAGATGAAAGACCAATAGAAGTGGCCAAAAAAAACAAAAATAAAGAGTTAACAAGGTGAAGAGTTAGATGAGACTTCATTCATATGCATATTCAGCCTTTAAGATGATCACAATCTGTGGCCAAATCATAGAAGTGTCACCAGTTTTAGGTTAGGCTCCATTGGTTCACTGTATATTTGATTTGTCTGTAGTATTTTAAATTATAATTTTATTGTATAAAACACTTAATATGAGATATATCCTCTTAACAGATTTTTAAGTGTATTGTTATCTCTAGGTAAAATGCTTAAGAGCCGTTGTCCAGAACTTATTCACTATATATAACTGGAATTTGACCATTTTAGATACTTACGTTAAGAGAAACCATGCAGTATTTGTCTGTAACTGACTTACTTTACTTAGCATGATTCCCCAAGGTTCATCCATACTGTCATGACCACGTACTGAAGAATTTCCTTCCTTCTTAAGGCTTAATATTCCTTTTTGTGTGTATGCCATATTTTAAAAGTCCATTTGTCTATTGATGGACACTGAGGTTGTTTCTACATGTCAACTGTTGTAAATACTGCTGCAGTCAATATGGGAGTGCTAATCTATCTTCAGTATCTTTATTTTAACTCCTTTGAATATGTATAGCTAGGAGCTGGATTGTGGATTACATAGGAATTCTATTTTTTAAGTTTTTGAGGAGATTCTGTACTGTTTTCCATTTGTGGCTGTACCAGTTTGCATTTCTACCAGCAGTGTGCAGGAGTTCCAGATTCTCTACATCCTCACTCACATTTGTCGTCCCCCTTTCTCATTCTGTTTTATTTTAATAACGGTCATACTGACAGGTATAAGGGACATCTCTTTGTAGTTTTGATTTGTACTCCCTGATGCTTAGTGAAGTTAAGCATTCTGTTGTGTAACTTCTGGCCATTTGCATGTCAGAAACGTCCATAAGTGCTTAGCTATTTATTAATCAGGTTACTACTTTGCTATCGAGTTGAAACTGTTCCTTATATGTTTTAGAAATCTACCCCTTATCAGACATATGGCTTGCAAATATTACCCTCTGTCCGCTAAGTCAGCCTCTCCATCTATTGACTGTTTGCTGTGAGGACCTTTTTTTAGTTTGATATAGTCTACTTTTGCGTTTGTTGCCTGTAATTTTGGTGTCATGAAATTATTGCCTGAACCATTGTTATGAAGCTTTTCCCCCAATGTTTCCTTTTAAGAGTTTTATAGTTTCAGTTCTAATGTTTATTTTTCTAATCCTTTTTGAAGTTTTTTTTGTGTATGATGTAAGAATCCAATTTCATTCTTTTTTTTTTAAAAATATTTATTATTTATTTATTGGGGGGGGTCGGGTTGGGGAGGGAGGGGGCGGGCGAGCCACTTCTATTGGTCTTTCATTTATCTATTTTCATCCATCTTCATTCTTTGGCCCGTGTGGGCCTCCCATCGCAGTGGCCTCTCTTGTCGCAGAGCACCGGCTCTGGGCGCATGCGCTCCAGAGCTCCGGCTCGGTAGTTGGACACATCAGTCCAGCCGCTCCGTGGCACGTGGAATCTTCCCAAGCCAGGGATCGAACCAGCACCCCTTGCACTGCAAGGCGGTGTCCTTACCCACTGGACCACCAGGGAAGCCCTCCAGTTTCATTCTTTTGCATGTGGATATCTAGTTTCCCTAACATTATTTGTTGAAGAGTCTATCTTTTCCCCGTTGTATATTCTTGGCATCTGTTTTGAAGATCAGTTGAATGTATATGTGTGAGTTTGTTTCTGGATATTTTATACTGTTAAATAATAGAAAAGTGATCTAATCCATATATTTTAGCAAAGAAAATTAGAACAGGCCCCCTGTTTATCTACTGTTTCTCTAATCCTTGGTGACTTGCTTAATCATTTGATCATTTGCTTATTGGATTGTATGCATAATGTAGTCCTTTTTTCCTGATTCTCTCATTTATTTTTCCTGTTTCATTTGAAACCCATGAAATAACTTATATACCAAAGATATTATTTTTTAATTGGTTTGGATGTCACAGAACATGTTCTTCTGTAGCTGATACTTAGTTTTTATCTTGCTGTAATTTCCTGTTCAATCAGCATTGCAGAAATATCTTAATACTATTCCAGAGCAGTGTTTTATAGTTTCAGTTCTAATGTTTATTTTTCTAATCCTTTTTGAAGTTTTTTTTGTGTATGATGTAAGAATCCAATTTCATTCTTTTTTTTTTAAAAATATTTATTATTTATTTATTTGGGGGGGCCGGGTTGGGGAGGGAGGGGGCGGGCGAGCCACTTCTATTGGTCTTTCATTTATCTATTTTCATCCATCTTCATTCTTTGGCCCGTGTGGGCCTCCCATCGCAGTGGCCTCTCTTGTCGCAGAGCACCGGCTCTGGGCGCATGCGCTCCAGAGCTCCGGCTCGGTAGTTGGACACATCAGTCCAGCCGCTCCGTGGCACGTGGAATCTTCCCAAGCCAGGGATCGAACCAGCACCCCTTGCACTGCAAGGCGGTGTCCTTACCCACTGGACCACCAGGGAAGCCCTCCAGTTTCATTCTTTTGCATGTGGATATCTAGTTTCCCTAACATTATTTGTTGAAGAGTCTATCTTTTCCCCGTTGTATATTCTTGGCATCTGTTTTGAAGATCAGTTGAATGTATATGTGTGAGTTTGTTTCTGGATATTTTATACTGTTAAATAATAGAAAAGTGATCTAATCCATATATTTTAGCAAAGAAAATTAGAACAGGCCCCCTGTTTATCTACTGTTTCTCTAATCCTTGGTGACTTGCTTAATCATTTGATCATTTGCTTATTGGATTGTATGCATAATGTAGTCCTTTTTTCCTGATTCTCTCATTTATTTTTCCTGTTTCATTTGAAACCCATGAAATAACTTATATACCAAAGATATTATTTTTTAATTGGTTTGGATGTCACAGAACATGTTCTTCTGTAGCTGATACTTAGTTTTTATCTTGCTGTAATTTCCTGTTCAATCAGCATTGCAGAAATATCTTAATACTATTCCAGAGCAGTGTTTTACAGTGGAACTTTCTGCAGTGATGTCAATATTCTATTTCTTTGCTGTTCTATTTAGTGGCCAGTTGAGTACTTTAAATGTGACTAACATGATTGAAGAACTTTGTTTATTTATATAATTTTAATCAATTTCTATTTAAATGGCCAGAGATGACTAGTAACTACCATATTGAAAAGTATGTGCTCAATTGCTAAGTAGTTTCTTACTCTTTGCGACCCCAAGAATGATGTCCAACTCTTTGTGACCCTATGGGCTGTAGTCCGCCAGGCTCTTCTGTCCATGGAATTCTCCAGGGTCGAATACTAGACTAAACTGCCATTTCCTTCTCCAGTTGGAAATCACAGGTCTAGGGTAATTGTTCATTTTAATGCTTTGTGCATGTTTACAGAAGGGAGAATTGTTGAATTTGGGGTTGTATGTTCATTGTCATGTTTAGTAACGGCATGATTAAAATCTTCTATTGCCTTATAAATTTGTTTCCTGCTTGGCCTATCAAGTACCTGATAGAGTTTAATTTTAATTATATATGATGAATTTTTTATTTCTTGTAATTATGTCAGCTTTTTATTTATACATACTTCAGTTATGTTATTTCATCCATCTATATTATTGATACAATTTGCTTTTCAATTAAATTCATTATACTATTATATATTTATCCAGTTTGTGATTAATAATTTTTTTCTTAAAGTATGTTTATATGGTAATAATATATTAAAATAATTTTTATTTTGTTTTCTCCTTTTAGATATACTTTTATTACTTTATTTTCAACCACAGCATATTCATTTATCTCGAGTGTGTCTGTTTTAATCCCTTCCAGTTATTGAGCTCAGTGATATGTGTGAATGGTTTTCTACTATAGTATTTTATGCTGTTTATTTTTCCTTTTTTATTCTATGCTTCTTTTGTATTTCACCTGCTTTTCCTCTTTATGAATTAATTGTTTACTTCCATTTTTTCAGGCACCGTGTAGAATTGAATTTTATAAGTGCTTACCTAAGAATATTAATACACAAAACTGTAATTTCCTGTTCAATCAGCATTGCAGAAATATCTTAATACTATTCCAGAGCAGTGTTTTACAGTGGAACTTTCTGCAGTGATGTCAATATTCTATTTCTTTGCTGTTCTATTTAGTGGCCAGTTGAGTACTTTAAATGTGACTAACATGATTGAAGAACTTTGTTTATTTATATAATTTTAATCAATTTCTATTTAAATGGCCAGAGATGACTAGTAACTACCATATTGAAAAGTATGTGCTCAATTGCTAAGTAGTTTCTTACTCTTTGCGACCCCAAGAATGATGTCCAACTCTTTGTGACCCTATGGGCTGTAGTCCGCCAGGCTCTTCTGTCCATGGAATTCTCCAGGGTCGAATACTAGACTAAACTGCCATTTCCTTCTCCAGTTGGAAATCACAGGTCTAGGGTAATTGTTAATTTTTATGCTTTGTGCATGTTTACAAAAGGGGAGAATTGTTGAATTTGGGGTTGTATGTTCATTGTCATGTTTAGTAACGGCATGATTAAAATCTTCTATTGCCTTATAAATTTGTTTCCTGCTTGGCCTATCAAGTACCTGATAGAGTTTAATTTTAATTATATATGATGAATTTTTTATTTCTTGTAATTATGTCAGCTTTTTATTTATACATACTTCAGTTATGTTATTTCATCCATCTATATTATTGATACAATTTGCTTTTCAATTAAATTCATTATACTATTATATATTTATCCAGTTTGTGATTAATAATTTTTTTCTTAAAGTATGTTTATATGGTAATAATATATTAAAATAATTTTTATTTTGTTTTCTCCTTTTAGATATACTTTTATTACTTTATTTTCAACCACAGCATATTCATTTATCTCGAGTGTGTCTGTTTTAATCCCTTCCAGTTATTGAGCTCAGTGATATGTGTGAATGGTTTTCTACTATAGTATTTTATGCTGTTTATTTTTCCTTTTTTATTCTATGCTTCTTTTGTATTTCACCTGCTTTTCCTCTTTATGAATTAATTGAATTTTTACTTCCATTTTTTTCAGGCACCGGTGTAGAATTATAAAGATGATTTTTATAGAGTGCTTACCTAAGAATATTAATACACAAAACTTACAGTAGTATTGCCTAAGGTATATCAATTACTAAACCTTTCCCTTACATGATCCAAAGGCATGATAGGCCTTCTCTTTGATTAAATATCTTCTTCATCTTATCTTGTTCTTTGATATAGGGATTATCAGTTTTTTAGCATCACAAAGTACATACGATCATCGTTTTATATGTTGTTGATACTAGTTTTGATATTCTAATTTATTTGGTTGTCTTTCTGCTCTCCAACATCCTTTTCACAATTATTTTCCTTCTTAAATGGAAGGTTTTATTTATGATGTGTTAGTGATAAAAAAAAAATCAGTTTTTTGAAATTCTATATAGTTAGAACTAACCCTTTACTGAAAATAAATGATAGTTGGTAGATTACTATCTCCTCTGTACAGTTTGAAAATAATTTTCAATGTCTTTGAAGGAAAGTTTTTTCTCTTTGGAAACTTTGAGCTCTTCTTTTAGTCTTTGGTGGACTATGTTCTACTGTGACAGGTCTAATTTTAAGTTTCTACTTTCTTTTTTCTACTTAACTTACTTTATATATTTCCTGTCTGAGTATTCATATTTTTCATCAAATTTTGTTAAGCATTATAGCATGTATATCCACTTTATTCTTTCTATCCAATGATTTTTAATTCCTATTTGATTTTTTATATTTTATTTTGTCCCTTTGGTTCATTCTTTTATTCAGTTGATTTTTCACACCTGTTGTTTATAGTTCTTTGTTCTCTTAGGTGTTTTGTAATTTTGGATTGTGACTTTGACTGAGTTTAGGTTTGGGAATGCCAAAGCTTGTTGCAAGGATATATCCATCCAAGAAGAATGTGAATTTCTTTCTGTTAGATATATAGAAACTTTACCAATCCAAGATCAATTTAATTTAACTGTATATCTCTCTTGAGGTATCTAATATTCAGGTTTTAATGTAGTAAAGCTAGCATGTTGGTGAGAACAAGCCTGGGATAATGAATTTCCAAAGGAGGCTTTCTTAGATAAAGGGAAAAAAATCTCCTTTTGCTCATGAGTGATATTTTATCCAATAATCTCTTATCCTAAAGGTGTATACTTGCTAAGGTCTTGACTTTATGCAGAAGTGTCTGTCACAGTTCCCTAAATTATGGGGTTCAAGGGCTTATCTCCTGACCCCAAGCAGCCATGAAGCACAAAGCTCTAAATTTCTGATATCAGCAAGCTCTCCTTGGTCACTGTAACTTGAAAGCCTACTTATCACTGTGCTTTCAGCTTTACATTTTTGGTGCCTATGGAGTTTTCTTTCTGTTTTGTGAGCACAAATAAGCATTGGCAATAATATTTTGTAATGTTTTGCTTAGAGTTTTTAGGTGCTTTTTTGTTGCAAGATTTTATAAGATATCCAACCTAGCCTTTAACCTCCTCTATATTTTTACAAATGCATCATCAAACTTATTCTTAGTAGCCAGAAGATATACCGTAGCTATATAGATTTCTCTCTATATTCCAGTCTGGTTTGATTGTAAAGTTCTCTGAGGGAAAAAACAAACAACTTTCCTGTCACTTCAAATAAAAGAATAATTGTGTAGAAAAGAGATTTAGATTATAGTCTTTAGTTACAATACTATACAAATACACATTTTATTAAGAAAAGTGATGTGCATGTGTGTGTGTGTGTGTGTGTGTGTGTGTGTGTGTGTATATATATCTTCAATTATTGATAAAAGCAGAAAGAGCCTATATATTCTGTAAATGTAGAAAGACCTTAGGCAAACATAAAAATAAAGTAAGTTATATTCTTCAGAAGTTACTTACCTCTTATTTTGTAAAACTTACTTCAAATGTTCTACTTTTGTCACATACGCTCTTCTTATTAGAGTAATTTCACGATAGAGACAATCTAGTTAATCCAAAAGAAAATTAACCCTGAATATTCATTGAAAGGATTGCTCTGAAGCTCCAGTACTTTGGCCACCCGATGCAGAGTTGACTCACTGGAAAAGACTCTGATGCTGAGAAAGATGGCAGGCAAAAGAAGGGAGCAGCGGAGCATGAGATGGTTAATAGCATCACTGGCTCAATGGTCATGATTTTGAGCAGACTCTGGGAGTTAGTGGAGGACAGAGTAACCATGGATTCGCAGAGTCGGACACAACTTTTGAAATGAGCAACAAGAACAAGAGATAATGTTACTATTTCATTATACATTAAATTATAAGCTATGCATCTTTGCCTTTGACCTACATTGATGGAGTTATGCTACATCAATTTCTACTTTGATTTAGTTGCTACATTATAATGTCTGTCAGAGGCATGAAAAATTGGAAATCATTATCAAGCTCCTAAAATCTGATTGGTTAATTATAATAAAGCTTATTTTTTTGAGTTAATATCTGACAATATGTATTTCAAAATATATACTTCTGATGAAATATCACAACAAATTATCAACTGTAAAAAGGATTGAAAAATCACAAGTTTGATATATTCTATTATATAAATCAATATAATAACACATTTTCAAGTGAAATAACATCAAATCAAACAAAACAAAAACAGAATACAACATAATCATATACAACAAACACTATGATATTGTATGTACAAATCTAAATTTCAGAAAGGTTAAAGTCTCAACACACATATACTGAAATCAAGGTACTGTAAGGGATTCCTGTGATACATGACTGCATAATCATGTTTACGTCCAGTGACAGTGTCTTATAGCCTAAAGTGGGAGAATTTTAATTTCTGTTAAGTGAAATTTTACATATGGCACTGTAGGTAGGTATATAAAGAGGTTCACGTGCTTATTCTAAGTCTGGTCACTAGTCATAATGCCTGGAGTTACAGTTTTCAGAGGGTTTTGAACTGAGTGCAGACATAGGAAAGAAGAGCTTGTTGCTCATAGTTGCAGAACAGAGGATTCGTGACAGCAACACTATAGGCTTGCCATTTGTGTCCACTGTCATTGCCTTATAGCAGACTGAAGTCTTCTGCATCTACTGCACAGTGGAGCATTGAGCATCAGGCTGGTTTTTTCCATATGAAAAGATAGCAAAGTGCCCTTATTCTTGTACTAAAACCATCCTAACCCTTGAAAACTATTTTTAAGGGAGCAGCGGAGCATGAGATGGTTAATAGCATCACTGGCTCAATGGTCATGATTTTGAGCAGACTCTGGGAGTTAGTGGAGGACAGAGTAACCATGGATTCGCAGAGTCGGACACAACTTTTGAAATGAGCAACAAGAACAAGAGATAATGTTACTATTTCATTATACATTAAATTATAAGCTATGCATCTTTGCCTTTGACCTACATTGATGGAGTTATGCTACATCAATTTCTACTTTGATTTAGTTGCTACATTATAATGTCTGTCAGAGGCATGAAAAATTGGAAATCATTATCAAGCTCCTAAAATCTGATTGGTTAATTATAATAAAGCTTATTTTTTTGAGTTAATATCTGACAATATGTATTTCAAAATATATACTTCTGATGAAATATCACAACAAATTATCAACTGTAAAAAGGATTGAAAAATCACAAGTTTGATATATTCTATTATATAAATCAATATAATAACACATTTTCAAGTGAAATAACATCAAATCAAACAAAACAAAAACAGAATACAACATAATCATATACAACAAACACTATGATATTGTATGTACAAATCTAAATTTCAGAAAGGTTAAAGTCTCAACACACATATACTGAAATCAAGGTACTGTAAGGGATTCCTGTGATACATGACTGCATAATCATGTTTACGTCCAGTGACAGTGTCTTATAGCCTAAAGTGGGAGAATTTTAATTTCTGTTAAGTGAAATTTTACATATGGCACTGTAGGGTAGGTATATAAAGAGGTTCACGTGCTTATTCTAAGTCTGGTCACTAGTCATAATGCCTGGAGTTACAGTTTTCAGAGGGTTTTGAACTGAGTGCAGACATAGGAAAGAAGAGCTTGTTGCTCATAGTTGCAGAACAGAGGATTCGTGACAGCAACACTATAGGCTTGCCATTTGTGTCCACTGTCATTGCCTTATAGCAGACTGAAGTCTTCTGCATCTACTGCACAGTGGAGCATTGAGCATCAGGCTGGTTTTTTTTCCATATGAAAAGATAGCAAAGTGCCCTTATTCTTGTACTAAAACCATCCTAACCCTTCCAAAGATTTAACCAAGGCATATAGCTTTACTCTGTGGTAAACAATAAGATTGACCACACTCAGAATTTGTTTTTTTAGAGGTAGAATAGAAAGTACATTGCACTTGATTGTGGACCATGATGACCTCTAGGAAGTGATTTCAGTTTGATTCGGGGAAGAAGGATTTGTTTCTCCTGTTTAGTTCTATACCTTTCTAAACTCCAAAGAGAAAATTTAATGCCTATTCTTAATATTAATGAGCACTAGGGCATAATTTTATCAGGTTGGCTGTGACATGGCTTCTTTTTAAAAGGTGAAACTACGAAAGAAACTTAAATCAATATTGATCCTAAGTAGAAACTAAATTGAAGCTTCTATGCTATTGGGAAAAAATAATTAAAAATAAGATTAATTTTTATGCCTTTGGAAAAGACATAAATCTCTTGTACTGTTCCAGCTGCTGTGAGACAGTGACATGTGGGAAGAGATGAATCAGAAAGGAACAATACTCGCCAGTGCAGTTTCATTTCACATAACAGAAACAAAAATGACGATGATTATTGATTCTGGCAAATGGCATTGCCTCGTATAGATTACTACATGTGTATATCTTAAATTTTATCCTAAACTAGAGGAGAAAGATTTAGTTCATTTATTAAAACATTATTTAGTACTTTTAATATAGCAGGCACTGTGCCAGTCTCTGAGAACATAGAGATGATTAAAAAACAATTTTAACCTGAAATAGTTTATAGATTAGCAGGCGAGACAGATGGGGGAATTATTTTGAAGCAAAGCCACGGTAGAAGTACGAAGGTGGCTTTTTATACCTAGGGAAATTATTGGGAAGTTGCTCAATTCTAAGTCTGGTCACTAGTCATAATGCCTGGAACATTTTAGGGGGAGGGCAGACATAGGAAAGAAGAGCTTGTTGCTCATAGTTGCAGAACAGAGGATTCGTGACAGCAACACTATAGGCTTGCCATTTGTGTCCACTGTCATTGCCTTATAGCAGACTGAAGTCTTCTGCATCTACTGCACAGTGGAGCATTGAGCATCAGGCTGGTTTTTTTTCCATATGAAAAGATAGCAAAGTGCCCTTATTCTTGTACTAAAACCATCCTAACCCTTCCAAAGATTTAACCAAGGCATATAGCTTTACTCTGTGGTAAACAATAAGATTGACCACACTCAGAATTTGTTTTTTTAGAGGTAGAATAGAAAGTACATTGCACTTGATTGTGGACCATGATGACCTCTAGGAAGTGATTTCAGTTTGATTCGGGGAAGAAGGATTTGTTTCTCCTGTTTAGTTCTATACCTTTCTAAACTCCAAAGAGAAAATTTAATGCCTATTCTTAATATTAATGAGCACTAGGGCATAATTTTATCAGGTTGGCTGTGACATGGCTTCTTTTTAAAAGGTGAAACTACGAAAGAAACTTAAATCAATATTGATCCTAAGTAGAAACTAAATTGAAGCTTCTATGCTATTGGGAAAAATAATTAAAAATAAGATTAATTTTTATGCCTTTGGAAAAGACATAAATCTCTTGTACTGTTCCAGCTGCTGTGAGACAGTGACATGTGGGAAGAGATGAATCAGAAAGGAACAATACTCGCCAGTGCAGTTTCATTTCACATAACAGAAACAAAAATGACGATGATTATTGATTCTGGCAAATGGCATTGCCTCGTATAGATTACTACATGTGTATATCTTAAATTTTATCCTAAACTAGAGGAGAAAGATTTAGTTCATTTATTAAAACATTATTTAGTACTTTTAATATAGCAGGCACTGTGCCAGTCTCTGAGAACATAGAGATGATTAAAAAACAATTTTAACCTGAAATAGTTTATAGATTAGCAGGCGAGACAGATGGGGGAATTATTTTGAAGCAAAGCCACGGTAGAAGTACGAAGGTGGCTTTTAAAAATTAGAGTGCTCAGGTAGGCCTGGGGGAGCCCCGGAAACTTTTATAGCAGGAGCTTTGATCAAAGGACACATAAAATTAAAAAGCAGCTCAATTTAAATGAGTTTAAGAGAAATATAAAATGGTTAGTGTTATATAAATGAACACCAGGGAACACTAGGAAACTCAAATTGAAAGTACCTTCATTTGTACATTTGGAAGTTGGAGCGAATGGGGAACACACATGAGTGAATATGCAGAGGAAAGGTGATGAAAGAAGACACTATTAACATAAAACCTAGGAGAAAGGAAATTAGGGAGGGTAAGAAGACACTATTTTTGTGTAGAGTGAGCCTGGGCTACACCGCTGCCTTTCAGGTTCAGAGTAGCCTGTTTGCATCATCACGGTTACTCATGGATCTGCATGAAGTTAGTGTCAGTATCGTTGGTACTGATGAGCATATTTTGATCTTATCATTTTTCTGCATAAAAAGTAAAGCATATCGTATTTTTAATTATAAACTGAATGATATTTGGAATCCTTACACTTGCACTTAAGGCTCCTCATTATATCGGCACAGAGTTGTATCTCCTCTGAAGCTCTGCTCTGGACAAATGTGTCTCTTCATTGTCCTCTGGACATATTTTTGCTTATATGGGGCTTATGTCCTGTGTGGGAGGTCTTTTTGAGGGTTTTGGTATTTTCAACATCCTCGTGTTAGACTTTTCAAATTATTACAGACTGGTAATTCAGACTCTGTTCATTAATGAGGATTTTGTAAGAGCTAATGGACAGATAAGAGATTCAGGAAGCTGAGCAGATTCAAGTCAGATACTTTCTGGATGTAAAGCACTACAGTTTGGGACAATCTCAGATAACAAAAGCAGCAATGTGGTTGGTTTGTGCATTAGCTCTAAAAGATACAATTTAAAGAGGAGAAAGATTTAGTTCATTTATTAAAACATTATTTAGTACTTTTAATATAGCAGGCACTGTGCCAGTCTCTGAGAACATAGAGATGATTAAAAAACAATTTTAACCTGAAATAGTTTATAGATTAGCAGGCGAGACAGATGGGGGAATTATTTTGAAGCAAAGCCACGGTAGAAGTACGAAGGTGGCTTTTAAAAATTAGAGTGCTCAGGTAGGCCTGGGGGAGCCCCGGAAACTTTTATAGCAGGAGCTTTGATCAAAGGACACATAAAATTAAAAAGCAGCTCAATTTAAATGAGTTTAAGAGAAATATAAAATGGTTAGTGTTATATAAATGAACACCAGGGAACACTAGGAAACTCAAATTGAAAGTACCTTCATTTGTACATTTGGAAGTTGGAGCGAATGGGGAACACACATGAGTGAATATGCAGAGGAAAGGTGATGAAAGAAGACACTATTAACATAAAACCTAGGAGAAAGGAAATTAGGGAGGGTAAGAAGACACTATTTTTGTGTAGAGTGAGCCTGGGCTACACCGCTGCCTTTCAGGTTCAGAGTAGCCTGTTTGCATCATCACGGTTACTCATGGATCTGCATGAAGTTAGTGTCAGTATCGTTGGTACTGATGAGCATATTTTGATCTTATCATTTTTCTGCATAAAAAGTAAAGCATATCGTATTTTTAATTATAAACTGAATGATATTTGGAATCCTTACACTTGCACTTAAGGCTCCTCATTATATCGGCACAGAGTTGTATCTCCTCTGAAGCTCTGCTCTGGACAAATGTGTCTCTTCATTGTCCTCTGGACATATTTTTGCTTATATGGGGCTTATGTCCTGTGTGGGAGGTCTTTTTGAGGGTTTTGGTATTTTCAACATCCTCGTGTTAGACTTTTTCAAATTATTACAGACTGGTAATTCAGACTCTGTTCATTAATGAGGATTTTGTAAGAGCTAATGGACAGATAAGAGATTCAGGAAGCTGAGCAGATTCAAGTCAGATACTTTCTGGATGTAAAGACAACTACTCAGTTTGGGACAATCTCAGATAACAAAAGCAGCAATGTGGTTGGTTTGTGACCTGAGAAAGGGGTGTCCTAATTTAATGTCCCTTTATTGTCTTGCCTCTGAATACAGTTATTTGGGACACTTTTGTAGGACCTCTATGACTTTGACTCTAGCACCAATATATTTTTAAGCATTTGTAGGCTGCAAACTGCTTACATTGCCTTATATGGTAACTTGTATAGAGGATGTTTAATAAACATACAACTCAATCTATTTTCCTATAAAGTTTCCAAGGTGATTAATTGTACATGTGTGTTATTTTGTTTCTTGTAACAACAAAGTATTCAAGATAAAAATTACTGCTAATCATCATATTGATAATGATAATGATAACCAAGATTAATTGAATATCTTCTATTTGGTAAGAAATTTCATTAAATCTTTCCAAACATTTTCATTTTCAGTTGTTCATAGGAATCTTATGAATGTCAAAAGGGTCTGAGATTTCAGTCCACTTAGAAACTAACAAGATTATCTTCCATAGTTTTATGGATACCAACTACAGATACTGGCCGAGTCTGTGATATAACAGAGGAACAGAGTAGGCCTTGGGAATCAGAAGCTGTTTTTACCTTAGTTGTAAGCCCAGTCATCAAGAATTTACTGCTTTTGATTGCTGTTTCTAAGTGTCAGTGTTGTACCTTAAATGAGTAAGATCATTTCATGTAGCCAACATAAACAGAAACCTACATGAACCTTCTCATGTTCATGTAACAATAAAGAATTTGGCCTTTGTTGTGAAAAGCACACTGATTTTCAGGAAGTAATTTTTTTTTAAAGCAGACATGGACTTTATTCCAATTAGAACTGAAGGTTAAGTTAAAGTCAGATTTTTTCAATGATATTGGAATCCTTACACTTGGCTCCTCATTATATCGGCACAGAGTTGTATCTCCTCTGAAGCTCTGCTCTGGACAAATGTGTCTCTTCATTGTCCTCTGGACATATTTTTGCTTATATGGGGCTTATGTCCTGTGTGGGAGGTCTTTTTGAGGGTTTTGGTATTTTCAACATCCTCGTGTTAGACTTTTTCAAATTATTACAGACTGGTAATTCAGACTCTGTTCATTAATGAGGATTTTGTAAGAGCTAATGGACAGATAAGAGATTCAGGAAGCTGAGCAGATTCAAGTCAGATACTTTCTGGATGTAAAGACAACTACTCAGTTTGGGACAATCTCAGATAACAAAAGCAGCAATGTGGTTGGTTTGTGACCTGAGAAAGGGGTGTCCTAATTTAATGTCCCTTTATTGTCTTGCCTCTGAATACAGTTATTTGGGACACTTTTGTAGGACCTCTATGACTTTGACTCTAGCACCAATATATTTTTAAGCATTTGTAGGCTGCAAACTGCTTACATTGCCTTATATGGTAACTTGTATAGAGGATGTTTAATAAACATACAACTCAATCTATTTTCCTATAAAGTTTCCAAGGTGATTAATTGTACATGTGTGTTATTTTGTTTCTTGTAACAACAAAGTATTCAAGATAAAAATTACTGCTAATCATCATATTGATAATGATAATGATAACCAAGATTAATTGAATATCTTCTATTTGGTAAGAAATTTCATTAAATCTTTCCAAACATTTTCATTTTCAGTTGTTCATAGGAATCTTATGAATGTCAAAAGGGTCTGAGATTTCAGTCCACTTAGAAACTAACAAGATTATCTTCCATAGTTTTATGGATACCAACTACAGATACTGGCCGAGTCTGTGGTATAACAGAGGAACAGAGTAGGCCTTGGGAATCAGAAGCTGTTTTTACCTTAGTTGTAAGCCCAGTCATCAAGAATTTACTGCTTTTGATTGCTGTTTCTAAGTGTCAGTGTTGTACCTTAAATGAGTAAGATCATTTCATGTAGCCAACATAAACAGAAACCTACATGAACCTTCTCATGTTCATGTAACAATAAAGAATTTGGCCTTTGTTGTGAAAAGCACACTGATTTTCAGGAAGTAATTTTTTTTTAAAGCAGACATGGACTTTATTCCAATTAGAACTGAAGGTTACAAGCGTTAATCCATCGATGTCACAAGACCCAGGGTTCACACTAGGGAGGACTTCTGACACATGTATTTGTAGTCATTTCTCATGTAAAATATAGCAGAGTGTTTCTGGAGAGAAAAATGTGCCTGGATTATTTCAGCAACATAATTGACTGTTTTTATGTGTGTCATGGCATTTCTTAAAACTTTGGCTGGGATCGTGGCATTTCACATCACAGAAAAGGAAATAAAGCTGTGTTGTAGTTTGCTTATATCAGTACCTAGAAAAAAAATTCCAATTTCAAAGGAGCAAGAGGTTTTTTCTTGTAGAAGCTGGAGTCTGGGTAACATTTTCATTTCCTGTCTCTTTGACTTCCAATGGTCCCCTTCAAAAAGTTCTGAATACAGAAAGCAGAACTTGCCTCCAGCACAAAACCAGAGCCCACTTTTATTATTGTTGTTGTTTCAGGGCTCCCGGATCTCATGCTGAACCTTAAAATCCCATTCGCAGCTCAGCTGCCAGCACGCTGTGAGCAGAGCCGTGAAAAGTGGAAGAAATAACAGGCTTCACCATGCAATCAGTAGTTCCCTACTGAAACCATATGTCATGCATAGAATCTGGGAGACTTGAAAAGTCTTGAAAAACTACAATGCCACTAGTGCTCCTAATGGGAATTAGTCATGGGCAAGTACCTGTCAGAAGGTTTAGAAAGGTAGAGATGATTGAGCAAAAAACAGCTGTCATTGGCTAAGGGAAGCGATCAAAATAATTGTCCCCTATTAATTGAATCATTAAGTGATTATAACTTCTATGAAATGCCTTTTGACCCGAGAAAGCAAATCCTAAGTGCCTAGTGCCAAAAAAAAAAAAAAAGTGACAAATGTATTTTCTAATAATATATTTCCATGTCAGAGTAACAATCAAGTAGGGACTTCCCTGGTGGTCCAGTGGGTAGAGTCCCCATGCAGTGCAAGGGACTCTGGTTTGATTGCTGGCCTGGGAAGATCCCATGTGCCGCGGAGTGGCTGGACCGGAGTGTCCAATTAAGAGCCAGCGCTCTGGAGCGCATGTGCCCAGAGCCAGTGCTCTGCAATAGGAGAGGCCACTGCAATGGGAGGCCCACACAGGCTAAAGAATAAAAATGGATGAAAATAAATAAATACAAAACCAATAAAAGAGGCTAAAATTTCAAAAAATCAAGTAATTATCATAACTACTTTAATGAAATTCTTCCTTTCTCACAAAATGTTATGCTTAAAAAGCAGCAGTATATCATGGTGGCTAAGTGCAAAGTCTTTGGAGTCAAGGAGAATCAGGATCAGATCTTGACTCTCTTTCTTCTGGTTGTGTGATCTTCAAAAAAAGTGCCACAAGTCACAATTTCTCATCTGTAAAATGGGAATAATGATATTTACCTATAGTTTTGTTCTGAGGATTTAATAAGAAATAGTATGGGTACATTACAGGGTCAGGCATACAGAAATATTCAGTAAATATTGCTATTAATAGTTTTAGAAAGAAACACAACCTTTTTAAAATATTGTATATGAAAATTCCCTCAAAAAGAACAAAAATATATACATTGAGGATACACTCAATATCTTGAGTGTTGTTAAAATATTAGAACTACCTAGATATATTTTGTATGTGGCAGAAAAACACATTATGCCTTACTTCATCTAGAGATAGTTTAAATTAGTGCTAACATGTATAATTATTGCTAACGTGTGTGTGCTAAGTTGCTTCAGTCATGTCTGACTTTTTTCAGCCCTATGAACTATAGCCCACCAGGTTCCTCTGTCTAAAACCAAGCTTCTTTTTTCCTTCTGGGATTTCCTAGGCAACAATACTAGTGTGGGTTGTTGCCATGCCCTCTTCCTGGGGATATTCCCCACCCAAGGATCGAATCCAAGTGTCTTCGGTTCACTGTGTTGGCAGGCAGGTTCTTTACGACTAACACCACCTGCGAAGCCCAGTGCTAACTTGGGTGGGCTTAATAGAATTTATTAGCTGTTAAGTGGCCCTAGAATTTGTTCATATTTTACTTCTTAAAGTATCTTTAAAAATGGGTGGAGTACATGGCATTATTTTTGTAAAATTAAACTTTGAAAGCAATGGTCATGATATCCCAATGTATGATGAAAATTATCTTTTATCAATAATAATTTCTAAATAATCATAGTTTATTTTATGTTATGGGCAAGATTGAAAATAAACTCAAATGTATACTTTTGGTGAAAATAGTAATTGCAATTGTGTTTATCAGCGTTTATGTACACCAATAAAGGTACAAAGCTCACTCATTTTGCATTTTATAGACATGTATTTAAAACAAACAAGTAATCGTAATATACACCCACATATACATTTGGATTTTTGTGAAACTGAAACTACACTGCAGGCCATTTAAACCTGTAATTGGATTGTGTTTTAAAGTGTTAGTTTGAAAAATCCATTATTGGGATTTTGGAACCCATTTTTTCTCTGAAATAATGCCATAAATTGTAGTGAAACTCCCTGACTAGCTCTGAAAAGTCTTTTAACCTATCATGTTTCTAAAATATTGTGCTAACTGAACCATTCTGAATATATGTGACCATTGTATAATAGTTTTTGATAGGAAAATACCTCCTAATCCCCTGTTTTAGACATGGAAACATTTTTTTTTTTCCTTTTGGACATGGGTATTGTTCCCACAGCTGGGAGTCACTATTTGGAGACTGAAATGAATCATTTTATTAATGCTCTCTCTCTATTATATAATGATATATATAATAAATTATGAAATAATAATATAAATGCAATTGACTGTATTATATGTATATTACATTAAAGTACTTCTTTCTGTGCTTATAATTATATACAGAATACAGTTAAGGGCAATAAGTCTATGAATTAAGCCTTGGGGCTTTTATAGCCAGCTAACATGGTTTCTGCCAGTCATTCTTAAGAATGAAACATACATTCACTAAGATGACAGAAGGCAAACAAAGTCCACTTTGCATATGATTGCTTGCTGTACAGAGGAATTGCATGATTATCATGTTATTTCCAGAAATATTTGAAGACAGCATTGTATTCTGTCCTTGTGAATAAGATAATAAATGTATGAACTGAATGAGAAATCTGTGATGTAGCTTCACAGATATGTGAACAGCTGATTTAATAGATGGTAAATCACGATTTAGTTTCTGCCTAAAGTTGAGGGGCTAGTTGTATGCCACCTCCCAGTACTCGGTGAGAATTGTATCCATATGTGAGTGAAACACGTGGTACCTAATTTGCAGATAAAGAAAAATCCAGAAAAATGTCTGACAAAATTTACATTCCAAACTATGTTGGATATGAATGAACAAAAATGAATTTTTACTGGAATAAATGTAAATTTCGTCATGTAGATTCATGTGAATACTTTTACTTTGTACAAGTTATAATATATTATGGACCAGAACAATCTGGCTTGGTGGCATGATGATTTCAACTGCCCAAATAATATGTTGAATTGACCATAAGTGTTTGAAGCTTGTTCAAGTTTTTCTATATGATGTTGCAGAAAATCCCGAATAAACTTTTTGACCAATCCAAAAGGTTCAGTGTTGTTCCCGACTAGGATGCACCTAACTCTCTCTCCTGCGTCTCCACTTTCCGTGAGTCTGTAGTAGCTGCTGTGTGTCCCATTGGATCAGAAGCCACTCCATGAAGAGACTGTGTTTTATTTATTTTGTAAACACAACTTTTGTACATGAGTGCTCAGGCTCAGTTGTGTCTGACCTTTTGCAATCCTTTGGACTGTAGTCCACCAGGCTCTTCTGTTCATGGGATTCTCCAGTCAAGAATACTGGAGTGGGTTGCCATTTCCTTCCCCAGGGGATCTTCCCAACCTAGGGATCAAACCTGCATCTCCTGTGACTCCTGCATTAGCAGGTGGACTCTTACCACTAGCCACCACAACAATTAGGCCAATACATGGTAGCTTTTCAACAAATATCTGTAATGAATAAACTAAATTTAGGATGTGGTTAATAAAATGGTAAGCCTATTCTTAGGCCACTTTAATAGATTTATAATTCCCAGATCATGAAAAATTATGTCCAATATATTTATCACTGACTGTATCTAGAATATTTAGCTCCAATCATACATTTAAAAATAGCATTCACCAAATGTACATTTAAAGTACAAAAATTAGCATGGCAAGGGGACTAAAATTATGTTTTATGAGAAGGAAGAAATAAATGATTCTGATAACAAGAAAATCATTTAAAAATATGTTCAGGATTCTCATATAAGGTCGATGAACAGATTTATGTTGTCCCCAGAGGACAGCCCAGCACAATGGACCCACGAGTGATCCGCTGAGGCCTCACAAGGGAATTTCCAAGTGAATGCCAGAGTCTACAAAGAAAATGTGCTGCCTCAGAGGTAGTCAGTACTTGTTGATGGGAAGTATTTAAGCAGATAACATCTGTCAGAATGCAGCAGAGGGAATTTCTCAGTGTGTGTGAATCACAAAGTCTTTCTTAGCTCCAGCTACCTGTCTTTTTTGTTGGCAATTGCTCTCAGCAAGAGCCCTGACTTCTTCAAGGGGCTTCAAGGGGCTTCTCTGGCAGTCCAATTTAAGACTCTGTGTTTCCCCTGCAGGGGGTGCTGGTTCAATCCCTAGTCAGGGAAACAAGATCCCGCGTGCTGTTAAACACTGGTCAAAGTAAAAATAAAGCCATTCCTTCCTCAAGGTGTTCGGTGAGCAGTACCTATGGATCAAATGAACGAAATGAGGATCCTTGTGTTCCAAGCCACTCCATGAAGAGACTGTGTTTTATTTATTTTGTAAACACAACTTTTGTACATGAGTGCTCAGGCTCAGTTGTGTCTGACCTTTGCAATCCTTTGGACTGTAGTCCACCAGGCTCTTCTGTTCATGGGATTCTCCAGTCAAGAATACTGGAGTGGGTTGCCATTTCCTTCCCCAGGGGATCTTCCCAACCTAGGGATCAAACCTGCATCTCCTGTGACTCCTGCATTAGCAGGTGGACTCTTACCACTAGCCACCACAACAATTAGGCCAATACATGGTAGCTTTTCAACAAATATCTGTAATGAATAAACTAAATTTAGGATGTGGTTAATAAAATGGTAAGCCTATTCTTAGGCCACTTTAATAGATTTATAATTCCCAGATCATGAAAAATTATGTCCAATATATTTATCACTGACTGTATCTAGAATATTTAGCTCCAATCATACATTTAAAAATAGCATTCACCAAATGTACATTTAAAGTACAAAAATTAGCATGGCAAGGGGACTAAAATTATGTTTTATGAGAAGGAAGAAATAAATGATTCTGATAACAAGAAAATCATTTAAAAATATGTTCAGGATTCTCATATAAGGTCGATGAACAGATTTATGTTGTCCCCAGAGGACAGCCCAGCACAATGGACCCACGAGTGATCCGCTGAGGCCTCACAAGGGAATTTCCAAGTGAATGCCAGAGTCTACAAAGAAAATGTGCTGCCTCAGAGGTAGTCAGTACTTGTTGATGGGAAGTATTTAAGCAGATAACATCTGTCAGAATGCAGCAGAGGGAATTTCTCAGTGTGTGTGAATCACAAAGTCTTTCTTAGCTCCAGCTACCTGTCTTTTTTGTTGGCAATTGCTCTCAGCAAGAGCCCTGACTTCTTCAAGGGGCTTCAAGGGGCTTCTCTGGCAGTCCAATTTAAGACTCTGTGTTTCCCCTGCAGGGGGTGCTGGTTCAATCCCTAGTCAGGGAAACAAGATCCCGCGTGCTGTTAAACACTGGTCAAAGTAAAAATAAAGCCATTCCTTCTTCAAGGTGTTCGGTGTGCAGTACCTATGGATCAAATGAAAGAAATGAGGATCCTTCAGAAACAGCTTTCTGTCAGTCAAATATTATCAGATTCATTCCTGGTCAAAGACAGGTGCTTTTGATGGTTTTCTGTCTCCTTTTTCTGCCTGCTCCTCTCTTTCCTTCTCTCTCCTCTTCTTTGTTCCTGGTGAATGTAGTTGTCATTCCTTTTCTTCTCTGCCTCTGCCTCCTCTTCTTTGCCCTCCACCTCTGCCCCCTCCTCTTCCTGTCTTCCTTTTTATCCTCCTCCCACTTCTACTCCTCCTGTTCTTCTTGGTTAATATCCCTGTGAGAGAAATAATACATAGTCTACTACTTTCTCCAGGAAAGTTTTAAATAGTAGCTTCATTAGATCATATTTACTGTTATTTTCCTATCAATATACATACCTTGTGAGACAAGTTACCTAGTTAAAATGTTAAGTCTCCAAAGCCTCATGTTGTAAAAGAGAAGAAATAACTGTATTTGGAAAGTGTGCTTCACATGTATAAAATCCCATAAAATATTCCAAATAAAAGCAAAAGAAAGAACAAATTATAGAATATAATGTGTGTTCTTGAAATATGTTACAATGAAAATATACAAATAGAATACAATGCAAATATATTACAATATAAATATAAAAAATATATTACAATGAATTGCATTAAAATTGCAACATGTTACATTGAAATCTATTACAATGAAATTGTGAGAACTTGAAACCCATATAAGCGAAACCACCAGATGTGATGTTTGTGACCTATATATATGGTTAGTAAATGATAAATGATATTTTTTTCCTTTCAAAACTAAAGATATCAGATTTTATACCATTGTGCTGTCTAATATGACACCCAATAACTATGTGTATTTATTAAGCTCTTAAAGTGTGGCTAGTCTGAATTGAGATGAGCTTTCTAAAAAATACAATTTTAAGACTGAATGCTTAAAAAAGGAGTATAAAGTATCATATTGTTACTTTAAAATTTTGATTATATGTTAAAGTGATAATTTTTGAATCTATTAAGTGAAAGAAAATATATTAATAAAATTATTTTTGCCTGTGTCTTCACTTTCTCTATGTAGCTGCTGAAAAGCTTAATCACATATGTGGTTTGAATTTGTGACTCACATCATGTTTCTGTTGTATAATTTTGTGAGTTAAAATAAAACAGCCCAGAATCTTAGTTTTAGAACTTGACAGGAACTTAGTTTGATCAATCAGAAAATAATGAGAGGGCTTCCCTGGTGGTCCAGTGGGTAAGGACATTGCCTTGCAGTGCAGGGGGCGCGATCCCTGGCCTGGGAAGATACCACGTGCCGCGGAGCGGCTGGACCGATGTGTCCAATTACGAGTCGGAGCTCTGGGCGCATGCTCCCAGAGCCGGTGCTCATGACAACAGAGGCCACCACGATGGGAGGCCCCCCAAAAAAAGTGTGAGAGAAATAATACATAGTCTACTACTTTCTCCAGGAAAGTTTTAAATAGTAGCTTCATTAGATCATATTTACTGTTATTTTCCTATCAATATACATACCTTGTGAGACAAGTTACCTAGTTAAAATGTTAAGTCTCCAAAGCCTCATGTTGTAAAAGAGAAGAAATAACTGTATTTGGAAAGTGTGCTTCACATGTATAAAATCCCATAAAATATTCCAAATAAAAGCAAAAGAAAGAACAAATTATAGAATATAATGTGTGTTCTTGAAATATGTTACAATGAAAATATACAAATAGAATACAATGCAAATATATTACAATATAAATATAAAAAATATATTACAATGAATTGCATTAAAATTGCAACATGTTACATTGAAATCTATTACAATGAAATTGTGAGAACTTGAAACCCATATAAGCGAAACCACCAGATGTGATGTTTGTGACCTATATATATGGTTAGTAAATGATAAATGATATTTTTTTCCTTTCAAAACTAAAGATATCAGATTTTATACCATTGTGCTGTCTAATATGACACCCAATAACTATGTGTATTTATTAAGCTCTTAAAGTGTGGCTAGTCTGAATTGAGATGAGCTTTCTAAAAAATACAATTTTAAGACTGAATGCTTAAAAAAGGAGTATAAAGTATCATATTGTTACTTTAAAATTTTGATTATATGTTAAAGTGATAATTTTTGAATCTATTAAGTGAAAGAAAATATATTAATAAAATTATTTTTGCCTGTGTCTTCACTTTCTCTATGTAGCTGCTGAAAAGCTTAATCACATATGTGGTTTGAATTTGTGACTCACATCATGTTTCTGTTGTATAATTTTGTGAGTTAAAATAAAACAGCCCAGAATCTTAGTTTTAGAACTTGACAGGAACTTAGTTTGATCAATCAGAAAATAATGAGAGGGCTTCCCTGGTGGTCCAGTGGGTAAGGACATTGCCTTGCAGTGCAAGGGGCGCGATCCCTGGCCTGGGAAGATACCACGTGCCGCGGAGCGGCTGGACCGATGTGTCCAATTACCGAGTCGGAGCTCTGGAGCGCATGCTCCCAGAGCCGGTGCTCTGCGACAACAGAGGCCACCACGATGGGAGGCCCACATGGGCCAAAGAACAAAGATGGATGAAAACGAACAAATGGAAGACCAATAGAAGTGGCCTGCCTGCTCCCCTCCCTCCCAACCCCACCCACACCTAAATAAATAAATCTTAAAAAAAAAAAAAAAGAGAAAATAATGAGAATTCAGAGACACTAAAATAAAATTAGTAACTAATGTGAGAATAGGATTAGTCTGCATATACCTACCCAGGGCTCTCTTAAGCATACATTCTTTATCCAAATCTTTTGAATGCATATAAATATGACCTCTAAGTATTCATCATTAATATATATACATACATATATATATATATATATATATATATATATATATACATGCCTTGCTTAGTGATATCTAAGTAAATTTTCTCTTTTTGTTTGTTTGTTTCAACTATTTATGTCTGGACTCTGTTGTAATCTGACAATGCAATAGTGAGTTCACCATATTGTTAATTCATGAGGATGGCATAAATGTACTATTCTCTTTTTCTCCCTCCTAAAGATTATTTCAACATAAGCGTTTCCATAGGGAGCCACAAACATAATGTGTATCAGTTTCAATTCAACAGGGCTTCCTCCAAGTGTTATTAACCCCTTTTCTAAATTGTCTTCCAAACAGAAATAACAGCAGAAATGCCTACTGGCACCAGGAAATATCCACTCAGCCATTGGCCATCAGGTGCGAAAAGGGCATGGCATGAAACAGAAACTGCCAATAGTGGCCTACTGGCACCAGGAAATATCCACTTTCTCTATGTAGCTGCTGAAAAGCTTAATCACATATGTGGTTTGAATTTGTGACTCACATCATGTTTCTGTTGTATAATTTTGTGAGTTAAAATAAAACAGCCCAGAATCTTAGTTTTAGAACTTGACAGGAACTTAGTTTGATCAATCAGAAAATAATGAGAGGGCTTCCCTGGTGGTCCAGTGGGTAAGGACATTGCCTTGCAGTGCAAGGGGCGCGATCCCTGGCCTGGGAAGATACCACGTGCCGCGGAGCGGCTGGACCGATGTGTCCAATTACCGAGTCGGAGCTCTGGAGCGCATGCTCCCAGAGCCGGTGCTCTGCGACAACAGAGGCCACCACGATGGGAGGCCCACATGGGCCAAAGAACAAAGATGGATGAAAACGAACAAATGGAAGACCAATAGAAGTGGCCTGCCTGCTCCCCTCCCTCCCAACCCCACCCACACCTAAATAAATAAATCTTAAAAAAAAAAAAAAAGAGAAAATAATGAGAATTCAGAGACACTAAAATAAAATTAGTAACTAATGTGAGAATAGGATTAGTCTGCATATACCTACCCAGGGCTCTCTTAAGCATACATTCTTTATCCAAATCTTTTGAATGCATATAAATATGACCTCTAAGTATTCATCATTAATATATATACATACATATATATATATATATATATATATATATATATATACATGCCTTGCTTAGTGATATCTAAGTAAATTTTCTCTTTTTGTTTGTTTGTTTCAACTATTTATGTCTGGACTCTGTTGTAATCTGACAATGCAATAGTGAGTTCACCATATTGTTAATTCATGAGGATGGCATAAATGTACTATTCTCTTTTTCTCCCTCCTAAAGATTATTTCAACATAAGCGTTTCCATAGGGAGCCACAAACATAATGTGTATCAGTTTCAATTCAACAGGGCTTCCTCCAAGTGTTATTAACTCTCTTTTCTAAATTGTCTTCCAAACAGAAATAACAGCAGAAATGCCTACTGGCACCAGGAAATATCCACTCAGCCATTGGCCATCAGGTGCCGAAAAAGGGCATGGCATGAAACAGAAACTGCCAATAGTGAGTATCTAACCTCTACAGATAATTTTTACCAAGAAGAACATAAACTTTTCAGAATGGTGGTTATAATGCAATGCTCTCTTATCTCTAGTCTTTATGTCCCTATTCCCCTCCCAAAGTGTTCTTTCATAGCTTGAGTACAAATTGTAAATATTTCATGATATTTGATTTCATCTAAAGTACTTGGGAACAAAAGTTTGAATGAGATCCTGAGGGCCTAGATTTTTTTCTAAATAGCTACAGTAAAACAATAATAGAACCATTCTGCCACCTTAGGAAATGGCCTAAAGGAAAAAGAGCTAGGAAGATCATTTTACCTGTTAGACACAAGGCCCAAAAGGAATGCTAACTTCATAAATTATTCCGTGGGTATTGCTGAAGTCATTCTTCAGAGTTAGGCATTCCAGTGAATCTACCATTACACAGACAAAGGAAATTGAGACTTGGGATAGAGACCTGAATATTTTAGGCCTCTTGGAAGTTTATGCTAAATTCTAGAAAATAGTGTTCCTAAAATTAGAATAACTATGGTGTCAATGTATAAAATCTGCAAATAGATTTTTCAGCTTTTCAGCATAAAAGGTAAATTCTCCATTTTGCTTGGTTTATAAACAAGGTTTAAGAAACTGCCTCCAGCATATGACCTGCTGGCAAAAATAGTACTTGTACAAAGTAAATAGGACATACTGAATATGACCCCCTCCAAACTGAAAATCTTTGTTCAATTAAACAATTTATAATCTGTGAGTTACCGGCTTTCAAAAAAAAGGGCAGTGGTTGATCAATCAATGTAACCTGTATCTGGGCACATAGATAAAGCCTTTTTCAGTTTGTTTAAAAAATGTAAATAGTACTGTTCGACGTAACATTAAAAACATAACTTTAAAAGATCAGTTCATGTAGTTTTTCAAAAGGGTTAGTTCATCATGGGATATTATCTGTATAGGCTAGGAGAAGTGGCCCTGTTTTAAATTTGATGTGCTTTTTCTCTAATCCTATTGTGTAAATTTGCAGAAAGGTTAAGTGTTATCTCTTTAGAGATAAAGCATTAAAACAGAATAACCCATATATTATTGAAAATGATTACATTCCTATCAGAGGTGACATCTTATTGCAGTTTTTATTTGCATTTGCCCAGTTTAGTGTTGTTGAGTACCTTTTTGCATACCTGCTGACATACCTGTATGTCTTCTTTGAAAAAATGTCTATTCATGTATTCTGCTTTGAAATATGACACTTAATAAGGCCTCTTTTCTAATGGCACTTTTATACTATATCAAAAAATATCCAATTAGTTACACAAAGCATATAAAATTGCAACTGTGTTGAAGAGCCTCATATCTGAGGTTCTCAATATTATTAGATGTATGATGGAGAAGCCATTGCCTAGTACCAAAGATTGAGGAAGCTGTTTTTGAAAAAAGGGATTACTGAGCTGAAACTACAAGATGGGTTTGAATTTACTATTCAAAGAAGGAACTGAAAAGTTTGCTTCTCGAATAATACAGTGTAAAAGTCTGAGAACATGAATAAACACGATGAAGTTAAGGGTTTGAGGGCATCATTCCCGTAGCATAGAGGAAGGGAGGTAGAGTCAAATTAAATGAGGTAACTTGATGCCAAACCATTGCAGACTATGGAGGCCAGGAATCAAATTTTCTCTTTATCTCAAGTACAATGAGAAGCCATCAAATTATTTTCAGCAAGGGTTGATCATATTTCCATTTGTATTTCAAAAATATCACTCTGAAAAAGCCACGCTGGCTCTTTTATGAAAGACAAACTATACAGGAACTATAATGGAGGCACATAGAAGAGTTAGGAAGACATCTCAGTGGAAATGAGAAAGGATGGTAGGGAATTGGGAGATGCAGGGAGAAGTGGTCAGATTTGGTTGATCACTGGATCAACCAAAATCATATTATTTTGTATCTCTACCTTGTAATATTCAATGTTGCTGGTGAGAAGTTCTATGACAAGTCAGTGATTAAGCTCAGAGTAAAAGAAGGAAGCAGTATTCAGATAAAATGAAATAATCTTTCTAAAAGAGACAGACATGCTAATAGACAAAGGGGATATTTCTAGAGCAACTGATACAACGTTGGGCAACCATAATTGGGGTTTCAAACCATAAATGTTAGATCATTATAACTAGGCTCAAACATATCTTTACTAATCAAAACAGGAACCATTACAATCAATACATTTGCCAACAAAAAATAAGTTTGTTTATTCTTGTAGTGTAAAAATTCGTGCTTCAGGATTTGACAAACTCTTGGAAAGCATTTTCTTCATCCTGCTGGTTTTGTAAGCATTTTCCTTGCAAAAGGTGGTCTAGATGCTTGAAGAAGTGGTAGTTGGAGGGTGAGAGGTCAGGTGAATATTGACAATGAGGCAAAACTTTGAATCCCAATTTGTTCAACTTTTGAAGCATTGGTTGTGCCATGGTACGTTGGGCATTATTGCAGAGAAAAATTGGGCTATTTCTGTTGACTAATGCTGGCTGGAGGCATTGCAGTTTTTGGTGCATCTCAACAATTTGCTGAGCATACTTCTCAGATGTAATGGTTTCACCAGGCTTCAGAAAGCTGTGATTGATCAGACTGACAACAGAACACGAAACAGCGACAATGTCCTTTTTTGGGTGCAAGTTTGGGTTTGGGAAGTGCTTTCGAGCTTCTCCTCAGTCCAATCCCTGAGCTAGCCATCACTGGTTGTCCTGTAAAGTCCACTATTGTCGCACATCGCAGTCCAGTTGAGAAATTATTCTTTGTTGTTGCATAAAATAAGATGACGCATCAAAACGACAGGTTTTTTTTTTTTCTTTTTTTGATTTGCCGTCAGCATGTGAGGTACCCACTTATCAAACTTTTTCACCTTTCCAGTTTGCTTCAAATGCCAAATGACCCCGTTGAATGGTTGACATGGAGTTCTTCAGCAATTACATTTGTCGTTGTAAAAGGATCAGCTTTGATGATCCTCTCAGTTGGTTGTTGTCAATTTCCAGTGGCCAAGCACTCTGCTCCTCATATGCAAGGCTCTCATCTCCTTTGTAAAACTTCTTGAACAACATTACACTGTACGTTTGTTAGCAGTTCCTGGGCCAAATGTGTTGTTGATGTGGCGAGTTGTCTCTATTGTTTTATGACCCATTTTGAACTCAAATAAGAAAATCCTTTTTCTAGCCATAATGAATAGAAGCCAATAAACTTCTCTGTTGTTTGGTTAAAAAAAAAAAAAAAAGAAAATCTATCAAATTTGCTTTTTTGTCTACCAGTATTTCCATAGTCTCAAATAAGCATAAAATAAACAGCAAGTAATGTCATTAACAAAAACAAAAAAAAGGAAGTGAGAAATATACATTATAATAATGAATAAAATAACTACATTTATTGAAGAATGTATTCCAATATGAAGTAGCAAAGTTCAGTCATGCAAAATCACAAGTACTTTTGTAACAACCCAATAAATAGTTTGAATCTGAGTATTTATCTCATACATACTTATATTTATTTATTTATTTGTCCTATACAATAGATTTTTATTGGTTATCCATTTCAGACATGGTAGTGTATTTATGACTTTCCCAAAGTCCCCAAGCATCTCTTCTCCCCTGGAACCATAAGATTGTTTTCCAAGTTTGTGAGTTTATTTCTGTTTTATAAATAAGTTAACTTGTATCGTTTCTTTTTCGAAGCCACATAAAAAGGATGGCATATGATATTTCTTCTTCTCTGTCTAACTTACTTCACTCAGTGTGATACTCTTTAAGTCTGTCCATATTGCTGCAAATGGCCTTATTTCTTTCTTTTTTAATGGCCAAGTAATATTCCATTTATATTCCAACATCTTCTTTATCTGTTCCTCTGTCAATAGACATTTAGGTTGTTTCTATGTCTTCACTATTGTTAACAGAGCTACAATGAACATTGGGGAGCATGTATCTCTTCGGATCATGTTTTTCTCTGGATATATGCCCAGGAGTGAGATTGCAGGGTCATGTGGTATGTGTAGACTTTTAAGGAACCTCAACACAGTTTACCATAGTGACTGTACAAATTTACATTCTTATGAACAATGCAGGAGGGTTCCCTTCTCCCTGCACCCTCTGCAGCATTTGTTATTTGTGGAATCTTTGATGATAGCTTTCCTGACTGGTGTGAAGTGGTATATCATTATAACTCTTTGTTAGCAGTTTCCTAGTCTTTGTCAAATGTGTTGTTGATGTGGCGAGTTGTCTCTATTGTTTTATGACCCATTTTGAACTCAAATAAGAAAATCCTTTTTCTAGCCATAATGAATAGAAGCCAATAAACTTCTCTGTTGTTTGGTTAAAAAAAAAAAAAGAAAATCTATCAAATTTGCTTTTTTGTCTACCAGTATTTCCATAGTCTCAAATAAGCATAAAATAAACAGCAAGTAATGTCATTAACAAAAACAAAAAAAAGGAAGTGAGAAATATACATTATAATAATGAATAAAATAACTACATTTATTGAAGAATGTATTCCAATATGAAGTAGCAAAGTTCAGTCATGCAAAATCACAAGTACTTTTGTAACAACCCAATAAATAGTTTGAATCTGAGTATTTATCTCATACATACTTATATTTATTTATTTATTTGTCCTATACAATAGATTTTTATTGGTTATCCATTTCAGACATGGTAGTGTATTTATGACTTTCCCAAAGTCCCCAAGCATCTCTTCTCCCCTGGAACCATAAGATTGTTTTCCAAGTTTGTGAGTTTATTTCTGTTTTATAAATAAGTTAACTTGTATCGTTTCTTTTTCGAAGCCACATAAAAAGGATGGCATATGATATTTCTTCTTCTCTGTCTAACTTACTTCACTCAGTGTGATACTCTTTAAGTCTGTCCATATTGCTGCAAATGGCCTTATTTCTTTCTTTTTTAATGGCCAAGTAATATTCCATTTATATTCCAACATCTTCTTTATCTGTTCCTCTGTCAATAGACATTTAGGTTGTTTCTATGTCTTCACTATTGTTAACAGAGCTACAATGAACATTGGGGAGCATGTATCTCTTCGGATCATGTTTTTCTCTGGATATATGCCCAGGAGTGAGATTGCAGGGTCATGTGGTATGTGTAGACTTTTAAGGAACCTCAACACAGTTTACCATAGTGACTGTACAAATTTACATTCTTATGAACAATGCAGGAGGGTTCCCTTCTCCCTGCACCCTCTGCAGCATTTGTTATTTGTGGAATCTTTGATGATAGCTTTCCTGACTGGTGTGAAGTGGTATATCATTATAGTTTTAATTTGTATTTCTTTAGTAACTAGTGATTTTGAACATCTTCTCAGTACATACTTACATTTAAAGAAGATCAACAGTGTCATAGATAATAATGTTTTCATTTTTCAAGATTAAGAATAAGATTCTTTGTGAAATTTTCAATTAGATGGAATTTAACAATTTAGAAATTCTAATTTTAAAAGATTTCTTGTGACTTAAGATAGGATGAGAAACTTTTTTTTTAAATTTTACTGGTACATTCTGGGAATATTAAACTGATAAGAATAGGGACTAACTTGGTCTTACCTGAAAGGCCTAGACACTTCTTAATATTCAGAGAATATTAAGGTGTTTTGTTTCTTCCTTAAAATTTTCTTGTATCTGATTTTTAAACGTTGTCTTACTGACTGTCAAAAATTTGTCAGTATTTTATGCTTCCAGTGGATATTATCCACTTTTAGTTATTATTTTCAAGTGTTAAAATATACACATTTCGTTTCTGAATGGGGCTTTCCTGGTAGCTTAGCTGATACAGAATCTGCCTGCAATGCAGGCGACCCAGGTTCAATTCCTGGAGGGGCAGATTGCCTGGAGAAAGGATAAGCTACCTGCTCCAGTATTTTTGGGCTTCCCTAGTGGCACAGATGGTAAAGAATTCTTCTGCAATGTGAGAAAACTGGGTTGATCCCTGGGTTGGGAAGATCTCATGGAGAAGGACATGGTAGCCCACTCTAGTACTCTTACCTGGAAAATTCCATGAACAGAGCAACATGGCGGGCTGTAGTCTATGGAGTCACAAAGAGTTGGACATGACTGAATGACTAAGCACAGCACAGCACACACTTTCTTAAGGAAGGATATATATCTTTTATAAAATAAATATTTGTACCTCAAAATACTTTTTTCTAGAGGGGTTCTCAAATTTGTTGAATTTCTGTCGACATATAGGTAACAAAGATTAATTAAATTATTTCTGTGATGTCAGGCAATTTATCTTTATAAAGAAAAATAGTAAATTATTGTAAAGAATATACAAGTTTGCTTTGATATTTAAAATATTTTTAGAGCACTGACTATGAACTTTATTTTTAATTTGTTCTTCATTTTATTTTCACTTTTCCTTTGAAACATCATTGGGTAATTACTTTCCTAGATTTGTGTAATAGTTTGGTATCACTGATGAATGAATGTTCACTGCAACTTAGTTTTAGAAACAAGATTGGAGGAGCTACTTCTCAGGGTATAATAGACTTGTCATGTTGATTGATGCAAAATGAAATCTGATCGGATTTCTGGGGTCATAAATTTGTTAGTAGTGATTAGGACAACAATTGGACAGCAGCATCAAAGTGAAATGTGCTCATTGTCCATCTAAAATTGGCCTCTGCTCTTTCTTGATGGCCTATAAATTCATATTTCCTAGAAAATACTTAACAGTATTCCTGAAAGGATAAATCATTTCCCGAAGAATAAATCTTCAGTTACAGATCCATTTTTGAAGTCAAGCTTCTAGGCAGACTTCACTATTTGCACTCTGTGTGATGTTTAGCATTTTATTACATATCTTTCTAAGCTGAGAATCTTCATAAAAATCCCTTCTATGATGCTGTGTCATTTATTGAAATGCTATATATTAAGGGTCTGATATAGGCCAGGTATATCATATTCAATAAATGATTATTTGTTGTTAAATTTTATTACTTAATAAGTAATTTATTCTTGACAGGTTATAAAGAATCATGAATTAATCTTTTATTTCTAGCAGTGGGTCAGATTAGATAGTGTCACTAAAATCTTTCTTTGAAAATATTTAGATATAATGACAAAATTTTAATTATTTTATTTTACTTTTTTAACTTTTTATTTTGTATTGGATATAGCTGATTAATCAACAATATTGTAGTAGTTTCAGGTAAGCAGCAAAGGGACTCAGACATACCTATACATGTGTCCACTCTCCCCTCAACTCCCCTCCCATCCAAGCTGCCACATAACATTGAGCAGAGTTTCATTTGCTGTAAAGGCAGTATACTTTAGGAAGCAAATATTTCAGTGCTATATAAGTATTAATTACCAGGCAATTTATCTTTATAAAGAAAAATAGTAAATTATTGTAAAGAATATACAAGTTTGCTTTGATATTTAAAATATTTTTAGAGCACTGACTATGAACTTTATTTTTAATTTGTTCTTCATTTTATTTTCACTTTTCCTTTGAAACATCATTGGGTAATTACTTTCCTAGATTTGTGTAATAGTTTGGTATCACTGATGAATGAATGTTCACTGCAACTTAGTTTTAGAAACAAGATTGGAGGAGCTACTTCTCAGGGTATAATAGACTTGTCATGTTGATTGATGCAAAATGAAATCTGATCGGATTTCTGGGGTCATAAATTTGTTAGTAGTGATTAGGACAACAATTGGACAGCAGCATCAAAGTGAAATGTGCTCATTGTCCATCTAAAATTGGCCTCTGCTCTTTCTTGATGGCCTATAAATTCATATTTCCTAGAAAATACTTAACAGTATTCCTGAAAGGATAAATCATTTCCAGAAGAATAAATCTTCAGTTACAGATCCATTTTTGAAGTCAAGCTTCTAGGCAGACTTCACTATTTGCACTCTGTGTGATGTTTAGCATTTTATTACATATCTTTCTAAGCTGAGAATCTTCATAAAAATCCCTTCTATGATGCTGTGTCATTTATTGAAATGCTATATATTAAGGGTCTGATATAGGCCAGGTATATCATATTCAATAAATGATTATTTGTTGTTAAATTTTATTACTTAATAAGTAATTTATTCTTGACAGGTTATAAAGAATCATGAATTAATCTTTTATTTCTAGCAGTGGGTCAGATTAGATAGTGTCACTAAAATCTTTCTTTGAAAATATTTAGATATAATGACAAAATTTTAATTATTTTATTTTACTTTTTTAACTTTTTATTTTGTATTGGATATAGCTGATTAATCAACAATATTGTAGTAGTTTCAGGTAAGCAGCAAAGGGACTCAGACATACCTATACATGTGTCCACTCTCCCCTCAACTCCCCTCCCATCCAAGCTGCCACATAACATTGAGCAGAGTTTCATTTGCTGTAAAGGCAGTATACTTTAGATCAGAAATTGCAAATATTTCAGTGCTATATAAGTATTAATTACCATTATTAAAAAATATATACATTTTTAAAATTAGTTAAGTAGGCCTGGCTACTTTTCAACTCTAAGTTTTAATAGTTTTAAAATGTAATCTGTTAAATTTTCTCAGTAGTGTGCATCGCATGCGAATAACAATAATTTTGGTTCTTCCTTTTCAATATTCACACCTTGTGTTTTTTCTTCTTATTGCTTTGCATTGGGTAAAACTTGCAGGAAAAATGTTTATTTTAGATTTATAAATGAGCTGACTAGAAATCAAAGAATATTGAGAAGCCAAATATTAAGTGAATTTAATACCCTAAAGTGTAAACAGCTACTGAATTTGATTTATTTGGTCAGGAGTCAGACAGGTAAAATTGAGCTTTTGTTTTTCTGATCATATATAGAAAATGGAGTGTAGAATTCAAAGCCCACAAATGATCCAAATTGTAAAATTTAACTGAAGGTGTGCTTGCATAAATCTAAGAGTCAGAATGACATCACCAGTTTATGAGTAAACTTGACCAAAGTTACTTTCCAAAAGCATAAAACAGAGAATTGCCTATTTAAAACCTCAGTAATGATCTGCAACAAAAGAGGTCTCCCCTGCGAATACCAAAACTCAAATAACCTTAACATCACCCTTAACCTTTTTCAGAGAGGAGAACACAGAGAAGATGTAGAACTGGCAACTACTGTTAGTATTAGTAGATAAATAATATATTGGAATAGTTTAAGGAAATAAGTGAAATTAATATTTTCTTGACAGGTTATAAAGAATCATGAATTAATCTTTTATTTCTAGCAGTGGGTCAGATTAGATAGTGTCACTAAAATCTTTCTTTGAAAATATTTAGATATAATGACAAAATTTTAATTATTTTATTTTACTTTTTTAACTTTTTATTTTGTATTGGATATAGCTGATTAATCAACAATATTGTAGTAGTTTCAGGTAAGCAGCAAAGGGACTCAGACATACCTATACATGTGTCCACTCTCCCCTCAACTCCCCTCCCATCCAAGCTGCCACATAACATTGAGCAGAGTTTCATTTGCTGTAAAGGCAGTATACTTTAGATCAGAAATTGCAAATATTTCAGTGCTATATAAGTATTAATTACCATTATTAACACATATGTACCTTTTTATAATTAGTTAAGTAGGCCTGGCTACTTTTCAACTCTAAGTTTTAATAGTTTTAAAATGTAATCTGTTAAATTTTCTCAGTAGTGTGCATCGCATGCGAATAACAATAATTTTGGTTCTTCCTTTTCAATATTCACACCTTGTGTTTTTTCTTCTTATTGCTTTGCATTGGGTAAAACTTGCAGGAAAAATGTTTATTTTAGATTTATAAATGAGCTGACTAGAAATCAAAGAATATTGAGAAGCCAAATATTAAGTGAATTTAATACCCTAAAGTGTAAACAGCTACTGAATTTGATTTATTTGGTCAGGAGTCAGACAGGTAAAATTGAGCTTTTGTTTTTCTGATCATATATAGAAAATGGAGTGTAGAATTCAAAGCCCACAAATGATCCAAATTGTAAAATTTAACTGAAGGTGTGCTTGCATAAATCTAAGAGTCAGAATGACATCACCAGTTTATGAGTAAACTTGACCAAAGTTATTTTCCCAAAAGCATAAAACAGAGAATTGCCTATTTAAAACCTCAGTAATGATCTGCAACAAAAGAGGTCTCCCCTGCGAATACCAAAACTCAAATAACCTTAACATCACCCTTAACCTTTTTCAGAGAGGAGAACACAGAGAAGATGTAGAACTGGCAACTACTGTTAGTATTAGTAGATAAATAATATATTGGAATAGTTTAAGGAAATAAAGTGAAAATATGAGTGAAAAAAGCAAACACATTGATGTAATACAACCATGTTTATTTGAAGAAAAATCATAGATTGTATTGGTGAAATATAATTATTAAAAGAAAAAATTCAGTTAAGATGTACCTGAGGAGTACATCAGTGAACTAAAAAAAAAAAAAAAAAAAATGTATCTGAGAAACTTTTCCTTTATGTAATGGCAAGGAAGTATGATAAATATTAAAGAGTTATTAAAGATGCAAAGATATGAAAAGAGTGAGAAGATCTAACTTATATATAATTAAAATTCTATAATCAGAGAAGAGGCAGAAACAATACTTGAGGAGATAATGGATTATAATTATAAACAAATTTATTCATTCACTCCAGAAATATTTATTCAGTCAACTTTAGTATTTGCTATATAACAGTGAACAACACAGATATAAATCTCTCTCTACTATCCTGGGACTCTCAATCTAATCACTCATAAAAGATAGACACCTACTGATCAATAATTCCTCTTTCTTTCCCTGCCAGATGATCCTGAGATGCTTTTCAAAAGACTTCTCAATAAATTTGTAGCTTGCTACTATAGCTAAATAGATAACACATTATTTATTAATTTTTTTGCTTCTTTCTTTTCATTCTTCCTTTTCCTCAGTCACACTTCTAGTTAAACTGCCCATAAGTATAGCTTATGAGCTTCCCTGGTGGCTCAGTTGGTAAACAATCTACCTGCAGTGCAGGAGACCTGGGTTCAATCCTTAGGTTGGGAATATCCCCTGGAGTAGGAAATGGCAACCCATTCTAGTATTCTTGCCTAGAGAACACCATGGACAGAGGATGAGCTTGCCCAAAATCTAAGAGTCAGAATGACATCACCAGTTTATGAGTAAACTTGACCAAAGTTACTTTCCAAAAGCATAAAACAGAGAATTGCCTATTTAAAACCTCAGTAATGATCTGCAACAAAAGAGGTCTCCCCTGCGAATACCAAAACTCAAATAACCTTAACATCACCCTTAACCTTTTTCAGAGAGGAGAACACAGAGAAGATGTAGAACTGGCAACTACTGTTAGTATTAGTAGATAAATAATATATTGGAATAGTTTAAGGAAATAAAGTGAAAATATGAGTGAAAAAAGCAAACACATTGATGTAATACAACCATGTTTATTTGAAGAAAAATCATAGATTGTATTGGTGAAATATAATTATTAAAAGAAAAAATTCAGTTAAGATGTACCTGAGGAGTACATCAGTGAACTAAAAAAAAAAAAAAAAAAAATGTATCTGAGAAACTTTTCCTTTATGTAATGGCAAGGAAGTATGATAAATATTAAAGAGTTATTAAAGATGCAAAGATATGAAAAGAGTGAGAAGATCTAACTTATATATAATTAAAATTCTATAATCAGAGAAGAGGCAGAAACAATACTTGAGGAGATAATGGATTATAATTATAAACAAATTTATTCATTCACTCCAGAAATATTTATTCAGTCAACTTTAGTATTTGCTATATAACAGTGAACAACACAGATATAAATCTCTCTCTACTATCCTGGGACTCTCAATCTAATCACTCATAAAAGATAGACACCTACTGATCAATAATTCCTCTTTCTTTCCCTGCCAGATGATCCTGAGATGCTTTTCAAAAGACTTCTCAATAAATTTGTAGCTTGCTACTATAGCTAAATAGATAACACATTATTTATTAATTTTTTTGCTTCTTTCTTTTCATTCTTCCTTTTCCTCAGTCACACTTCTAGTTAAACTGCCCATAAGTATAGCTTATGAGCTTCCCTGGTGGCTCAGTTGGTAAACAATCTACCTGCAGTGCAGGAGACCTGGGTTCAATCCTTAGGTTGGGAATATCCCCTGGAGTAGGAAATGGCAACCCATTCTAGTATTCTTGCCTAGAGAACACCATGGACAGAGGAGCCTGGCAGACTGTAGGCCATAGGGTTCGCAAAGAGTCAGACACAAGTGAGCAACTAAACATCAACAACATGTTCATTGCAGAGCTGTTCTCAGTTGCCAGGGTGTGGAACCAGTGTAAATATCCATTGACAGATGAATGAATAAAGAAAATATGGTGTATACATGTAATGGAATATTTTTCAGTGTCAATAAAGAAGGAAATTTTACAATATGCAGCAACATGGATGATACTTTGTTAAGTGAAATGTCATTAACAGAAGGATAAATGCTGCTTGATTCCACTTATATGACATATCTAACGTAATAGAATTCTTAGAATCAAAAACTAGGTTACCAGGATCTACAGGAAAGAGGACATGAGCAGATACTGATCTAGGGGCACAATGTTTCATTTAGGCAAGATGAATAAGCTCTAGAGACCTTCTGTATAATATACTATTTATAGTAAATAATGCTGTATTATAATTATGTTGAGAGGATAGATCTCATGTTCATTTTTCTTATTACAGTAAAATAAATGTTTTCAAAAAGAAAGCATAAAATCAAAAGGTGAACAAATTCAGACTTTTATGCCTATCTTGGTCAATATATATTGCTGGGAGGATTAATCATATGTAAATAAATTTAAGGAGATTCTTACTTCATACCACACAAAAAATATATAAGTAGATTGAAATTTAGGTAGTAAAAATAATAAAACTTTTTGAACATAATGTGGGCGAACATCTTTGTATTTTCTGAGTAGGAAAGCATTTAAAAGACAGGACACAAACCATTAAGAAAAAATTGATAAAATTTTCTTCAGTAAAACTGAGAATTCTTTCTATCTAAAAATACCATACAATTAAGAATATACAATAAAGTGAGACAATATCTGCAGCCTAAATAACTGACAAAGGACTAGAGCATGCAAAGCATGCAGAGCTCTTCCAAATCAATATAATCAGAACAAAGAATCCAGTAAAAAAATTCTTGAGTAGTCATTTCACACAGGATGAGACTTACATGGTGTATAAGCCTATAAAAATATGCTTAACAGCAATAGTACTTAGAAATATGTAAAATATGTCTTCAATAAGACATAGTTTTACATGCACTAGATTTGCAAAAAGATTAACACTTGACAGTATCAAATGTTGGAAAAAATATAGCACAGTGACAAACTCTAATTTGATGCTCATAAGGTACAAATTAGTACAAACACTTTGGAAAATAATTGTACGTTGTTTAATAAATGGGAAGATGAACTAACCCTAAAGCAAGCAATTCCATTCCCAATAACACACCTAAAGAAACTCTTTCAAACATGAACCAGAAGACATGAATAAGAATTTTCATAGCAAAACTTATAACAGCAAAACTAAAACAGATCAAAACTGAAAATTCAACTGCTCATCAATAAAGGAAGAAATAATCAGAATCACATGAAAGGAGTTCATATCATTTCCTGGTGTCATGAATTTTGTGCCACAGGTCACCTCTGCATCACCTGCTCTTGTGGCCAGTGAGGCTTATGCTTGTGGGGTTCATAAGACTGTAACCAGTGAAGAAAGAAACTGTAACACCTATTTATAGTAAATAATGCTGTATTATAATTATGTTGAGAGGGTAGATCTCATGTTCATTTTTCTTATTACAGTAAAATAAATGTTTTCAAAAGAAAGCATAAAATCAAAAGGTGAACAAATTCAGACTTTTATGCCTATCTTGGTCAATATATATTGCTGGGAGGATTAATCATATGTAAATAAATTTAAGGAGATTCTTACTTCATACCACACAAAAAATATATAAGTAGATTGAAATTTAGGTAGTAAAAATAATAAAACTTTTTGAACATAATGTGGGCGAACATCTTTGTATTTTCTGAGTAGGAAAGCATTTAAAAGACAGGACACAAACCATTAAGAAAAAATTGATAAAATTTTCTTCAGTAAAACTGAGAATTCTTTCTATCTAAAAATACCATACAATTAAGAATATACAATAAAGTGAGACAATATCTGCAGCCTAAATAACTGACAAAGGACTAGAGCATGCAAAGCATGCAGAGCTCTTCCAAATCAATATAATCAGAACAAAGAATCCAGTAAAAAAATTCTTGAGTAGTCATTTCACACAGGATGAGACTTACATGGTGTATAAGCCTATAAAAATATGCTTAACAGCAATAGTACTTAGAAATATGTAAAATATGTCTTCAATAAGACATAGTTTTACATGCACTAGATTTGCAAAAAGATTAACACTTGACAGTATCAAATGTTGGAAAAAATATAGCACAGTGACAAACTCTAATTTGATGCTCATAAGGTACAAATTAGTACAAACACTTTGGAAAATAATTGTACGTTGTTTAATAAATGGGAAGATGAACTAACCCTAAAGCAAGCAATTCCATTCCCAATAACACACCTAAAGAAACTCTTTCAAACATGAACCAGAAGACATGAATAAGAATTTTCATAGCAAAACTTATAACAGCAAAACTAAAACAGATCAAAACTGAAAATTCAACTGCTCATCAATAAAGGAAGAAATAATCAGAATCACATGAAAGGAGTTCATATCATTTCCTGGTGTCATGAATTTTGTGCCACAGGTCACCTCTGCATCACCTGCTCTTGTGGCCAGTGAGGCTTATGCTTGTGGGGTTCATAAGACTGTAACCAGTGAAGAAAGAATTCTTAAACAGCTGCTAACACCACCCCCACTGCCCCAGGGCACAACTAGAGGAAAGAGAACAAGAGCTGGGTAATTCTGTGAAGCAGGACATTAGGTAATTATTATGACTGTGGCCTGAGGGGCAGGCTTCTAATTAGACCTTCATCTGGAGGTTGACTGTAATCCTTTGTAGAAACCACAGAGGGCAGGAACCATCTACAAGCTCATCCTTTGCAGTCTTTGACAGCGCCAGTAAAGGGAATGTCATATGCATCAGGTATTCTGATTTTTCTGTCTGGTGCCCTGTTTTTTTGTTGTTGCTGCACAGGAGATGTCCCTTGATTACTTGGCTCTAGTGGCTGAGAAGACTTGCATTTCTGGGTCCCAAGGGACTGTGAAAATCAGAGAGAGGGAGTACCTGGTAGGTTCCTAAGGCTTCCCATGTGGCTCAGCAATAAAGAGTCCACCTGTCAATCTGATGGGTTCAATCCCTGGGTCAGAAACAACTCCTTGAGAATCAAATAGGAACCCACCACAATATACTTGTCTGAATATGGATAGAGGGGCCTGGAGGGCTACAGTCCATTGGATTGCAAAAGAGTTGAATATAACTTAGTGACTAAACAAACAAAATAAACTCCCAGGGCACTTTAGACAGTTGACTGGAGCATACTGCCCAGTCTTTCTGTGAGGGAGGTCTCTTTGCTTGTCTTGGAGATTCAGCCCGAGGGGCAAACTTCAGGTTGGAACACATTTGGTGGGAATGGAGCTGTTACCAAGACTTGTGGACTACAGACAACATCTTGGTGGTCTCCCTCTGCTACATCTTGGCACATAAGAAAGAAAGAGAGAGAAACAAAAGAAGGAAGGAAAGAAAGAAAGAACTGTGGCATATTCGTGGAGTGGTTTACTAGTTATTAAAAGAAAAGAATTTTAACTCTAAGAAACAATGTGGATGAAACTTTACCATCTGAGTCACCAGGGTAGCCTTGAATGAAATTCCTGTCATGAATTTTGTGCAGTCACCTCTGCATCACCTGCTCTTGTGGCCAGTGAGGCTTATGCTTGTGGGGTTCATAAGACTGTAACCAGTGAAGAAAGAATTCTTAAACAGCTGCTAACACCACCCCCACTGCCCCAGGGCACAACTAGAGGAAAGAGAACAAGAGCTGGGTAATTCTGTGAAGCAGGACATTAGGTAATTATTATGACTGTGGCCTGAGGGGCAGGCTTCTAATTAGACCTTCATCTGGAGGTTGACTGTAATCCTTTGTAGAAACCACAGAGGGCAGGAACCATCTACAAGCTCATCCTTTGCAGTCTTTGACAGCGCCAGTAAAGGGAATGTCATATGCATCAGGTATTCTGATTTTTCTGTCTGGTGCCCTGTTTTTTTGTTGTTGCTGCACAGGAGATGTCCCTTGATTACTTGGCTCTAGTGGCTGAGAAGACTTGCATTTCTGGGTCCCAAGGGACTGTGAAAATCAGAGAGAGGGAGTACCTGGTAGGTTCCTAAGGCTTCCCATGTGGCTCAGCAATAAAGAGTCCACCTGTCAATCTGATGGGTTCAATCCTGGGTCAGAAACAACTCCTTGAGAATCAAATAGGAACCCACCACAATATACTTGTCTGAATATGGATAGAGGGGCCTGGAGGGCTACAGTCCATTGGATTGCAAAAGAGTTGAATATAACTTAGTGACTAAACAAACAAAATAAACTCCCAGGGCACTTTAGACAGTTGACTGGAGCATACTGCCCAGTCTTTCTGTGAGGAGGTCTCTTTGCTTGTCTTGGAGATTCAGCCCGAGGGGCAAACTTCAGGTTGGAACACATTTGGTGGGAATGGAGCTGTTACCAAGACTTGTGGACTACAGACAACATCTTGGTGGTCTCCCTCTGCTACATCTTGGCACATAAGAAAGAAAGAGAGAGAAACAAAAGAAGGAAGGAAAGAAAGAAAGAACTGTGGCATATTCGTGGAGTGGTTTACTAGTTATTAAAAGAAAAGAATTTTAACTCTAAGAAACAATGTGGATGAAACTTTACCATCTGAGTCACCAGGGTAGCCTTGAATGAAACTTTCGACCATAATGTTGAACATAGATAGCCAATCTATAAGCAACATAACTCTGTTTATATGAAGTAAAAAACTATGCATAAGAATATATATTAAATAATACTTTAATGATGTTTAATATTATTAATATTTAAGTAATAGTTTAATAATAATATTAAAAATATAGACAGAAAAACTACACACACAGAAATGATTTATACAAAGGAAAGAATATGCATACTTAGAGGAGGGAGAATATGGGTATCAATTTGGAAAGAGATACATGAGAAATATAAAAAGTAATGATAATATCCTTTTTATTCTTAATCAGTGTGATGGGTCAGTGACTTTTGATAACATTTCGTTTTATGTCTAGGACTTCTTCAGTGGCTGCACACAGACAAACACACATACACTGTAAATACTTTTATCATCTGGGCATTCAATAACTACAATTTTTAAAAGAAAAAATGTGTATCTTCTAAAAAAGTCTTAGGACCATATTCTATTGTTCCATGGTTTTATCTCTCATGCATAAATTGCCTTTGCCACTGAGAAACATCATGGCCACTTGAGATAATGATACCACAGAGACTTTGGAAGTAGGGTATTAGACACTTCAACACAATCAATAATGCTCCAGGTGTCTACATGAGCTATTTATACTTTTAAAGTAACTCAATCCGGGGAAAGAATGACTAAAGTCCTAATATGGCAACATGTAAACTTGGAACGTTCATTTTTGGAATCTCTTAAAAAATTTGATAGACTAAATGGGTTGATATAACGTAGGAGCAACTTTGCTGGTAATTTCAAAGTACACTTGTTTTTCCTCTTATCTTTTAGGCATCTATGGTGAATCGTAGATGATGAATGTCATTAAGGTTATAATTATAGAATAATTTTCAGATACTCTCAAGCTAGTAGACTGACACAAGAAATGAAACTGGGTCCTAGTGTAAAGACTAGACTTTATTTGTTCTAATCTCTCAAACAGGCTGCTCACCTGTTTAATTTTAACAGGAATCAATGACTTGACTTCTTCCTGAATTCTAGAATGTGGAAAATTTATCTGACTTCAAAAGCATGGTGAAAATCAATTTTGAATTTTCCTGTAGATCAGGTAAATGTATTGCATCGACACTGAAGACACATCTATCTGTCTTTTTTCTGACTTAACCCAACTGAAAACAAGCAAGTAAATTAAATTTTTAGCTGCACAGTGAAAGAGGAGCTCCCTTGGTAACAAGGATTATTTTCAACTCTTCCTTTAGGAGCCATGGGGAAGTAGAAACCCTTCTATGTTAGCAACCTTTCCTTTAATTTTTCTTTACATTACTTATGGGCTTCACTGGTGACTCACAGGGTAAATAATCTGCCTCCAATTCAAGAGATTTAAGAGACTCAGGTTCGATCCCTGAGTCAGGAAGATGGCCTGGAGAAGGAAATGGCTCTTCACTTCAGTATTCTTGTTCAGAATCATATATCCATGAAAAGCATTTGATTTGCAATCCTATTTGCTCTGTGTCTCCAAATGCATCGAAGCAACAAAAACTCTTTATTGCTGATGGTGATTCTGGCATATTTACAATTCTGGCATTTGAGAGCTCAGGTTTTCTTTTTACGCCCCTGGTTTATCAGGTAAATCAAAACTAAATTTAACTTTCAATAAACTGAGTTTTAGGATTAGCTCCAGGAGGTATTGTTGTTGTTCAGTTGATAAGTCATGCCCAACTCTTTGCGACCCCATGAACAGCCAGCACTGTCCTTCACTATCTCCCAGAGTTTTCTCAAACACATGTCCCTTGAGTTAGTGATTGCATCCAACCATCTCATCCTCTGTCTCCCCCTTCTCCAATTGTCCTCAATTTTTGCCAGTGTCAGTTTTTTCCAATGAATTGGCACTTGACATCACGTGACCAAAGAATTGAGAGTTTCAGCTTCAGCATCAGTCCTTCCAATGAATATCCAGGGTTGATTTCTTTTACGATTGACTTACTTGATCTTGCTGTCCAAGGGACTCTCAAGAGTCTTCTCCATACCACACAGTTTGAAAGGGTCAGTGCTTCAGCACTCAGTCTTATTTATGGTCCAACTTTCACATCCATACATGGCTAATGGAAAACCATAGCTTTGAGTACAGACCTTTGTGGCTGCTCACCTGTTTAATTTTAACAGGAATCAATGACTTGACTTCTTCCTGAATTCTAGAATGTGGAAAATTTATCTGACTTCAAAAGCATGGTGAAAATCAATTTTGAATTTTCCTGTAGATCAGGTAAATGTATTGCATCGACACTGAAGACACATCTATCTGTCTTTTTTCTGACTTAACCCAACTGAAAACAAGCAAGTAAATTAAATTTTTAGCTGCACAGTGAAAGAGGAGCTCCCTTGGTAACAAGGATTATTTTCAACTCTTCCTTTAGGAGCCATGGGGAAGTAGAAACCCTTCTATGTTAGCAACCTTTCCTTTAATTTTTCTTTACATTACTTATGGGCTTCACTGGTGACTCACAGGGTAAATAATCTGCCTCCAATTCAAGAGATTTAAGAGACTCAGGTTCGATCCCTGAGTCAGGAAGATGGCCTGGAGAAGGAAATGGCTCTTCACTTCAGTATTCTTGTTCAGAATCATATATCCATGAAAAGCATTTGATTTGCAATCCTATTTGCTCTGTGTCTCCAAATGCATCGAAGCAACAAAAACTCTTTATTGCTGATGGTGATTCTGGCATATTTACAATTCTGGCATTTGAGAGCTCAGGTTTTCTTTTTACGCCCCTGGTTTATCAGGTAAATCAAAACTAAATTTAACTTTCAATAAACTGAGTTTTAGGATTAGCTCCAGGAGGTATTGTTGTTGTTCAGTTGATAAGTCATGCCCAACTCTTTGCGACCCCATGAACAGCCAGCACTGTCCTTCACTATCTCCCAGAGTTTTCTCAAACACATGTCCCTTGAGTTAGTGATTGCATCCAACCATCTCATCCTCTGTCTCCCCCTTCTCCAATTGTCCTCAATTTTTGCCAGTGTCACAGTTTTTTCCAATGAATTGGCACTTGACATCACGTGACCAAAGAATTGAGAGTTTCAGCTTCAGCATCAGTCCTTCCAATGAATATCCAGGGTTGATTTCTTTTACGATTGACTTACTTGATCTTGCTGTCCAAGGGACTCTCAAGAGTCTTCTCCATACCACACAGTTTGAAAGGGTCAGTGCTTCAGCACTCAGTCTTATTTATGGTCCAACTTTCACATCCATACATGGCTAATGGAAAACCATAGCTTTGAGTATACAGACCTTTGTCAGCAAAGTGACATCTCTGGTTTTTAAAACACCGTATAGTTTTGAAATAACTATTCTTACAAGGAACAAGTGTTTTTTAATTTTGTGGCTGCAGTCACCAACCACATTGATTTTGGAGCCCAAGAAAATGAAATCTCACACTGCTTCCACATTTTCCCCATTTATTTGTCATGAAGTGATAGGACTTGAGCTTAGTTTTTTGAATGTTGAATTTTAAGTCAGCTTTTTCTCTCTCATCTTTTACCTTCATCAAGGGGCTCTTTAGTTCCTCTTTACTTTCTGCCAATAAAGTGATATCTGCTTGTCTAACGTAGTTGATATTTCTCCCGGCAATCTTGATTTGAGCTTGTGATTCATCTAGTCCAGCATCTCTCATGATGTTCTCTATGTATAAATTAAATACACAGGGTGACAATACAGAGCCTTTACATATTCCTTTTGCAGTTTGGAACCAGTCTATTGTTCCATGTCCAGTCTAATTGTTGCTTTTTGTCCTATATACTGGTTTCTTAGGAGGCAGGTAAGGTGGTCTGGTATTTCTATCTGTTTAATAATATTCCACAGTTTGTTGTGATCCAAACAGTCAAAGATTTTAGCTTTTTTTTATACTCAATGAAACAGAAGTAGATGTATTTCTGGAATTCCCAGTTTTTTTGTTTTTCTATGATCTAGTGTATCTTGGCAATTTGATCTCTGGCTTCTCTGCCTTTTCTAAATCCAGCTTGTACTTCTGACATTTCTCAGTTCATATACTGATAAAGCCTAGCTTGAAGGATTTTGAGCATGATCTCGCTGGCATGTGTAGTGAGTGCAATTATTTGATAATTTGAACATTCTTTGGCATTGCTTTTCTTTGAGGTTGGAATAAAAACTCACCTATTCTGGTCTTGTGGCCACTGCTGATTTCTCCAAATTTTCTGGCGTAATGAGTGCAGAACTTTAACAGCATCATCTTTTAAGATTTGAAACAGCTCAGCTGGAATTCCATCACCTCCACTGGCTTTGTTCCTAATAATGCTTCCTGAGGCCCACTTGACTTCACACTTCAGGATATTTGGCTCTAGGAGAGTGACCACATCATCATGGTTAACTGGGTCATTAAGAACTTTTTGGTCATTTCTTCTGTGTATTCTTGCCACTTTTTCTTAATCTCTTCCACTTCTGTTAAATCTTTGCTCTTTTTGTCCTTTGTTGTGCCTAACTTTGTATGAAATATTCCTTGGTAACTCCAATTTTCTTGTAGAGATCTCTAGTCTTTCCCATTTTATTGTTTTCCTCTATTTCTTTGCATTGATCACTTAAGTTTTTATCTCTCCTTGCTAATCTCTGGTACTTTGCATTCAGTTGAAAATATCTTTCCCTTCCCTCTTTGCCTTTTGCTTCTCTTCTTTTCTCAGCTATTTGTAGGGCCTCCTCAGACAAGCACTTTGTCTTCTTGCATTTCTTTTTCTTGGAAAAGGTTTTGGTCATCGGCTCCTATACAGTGCTATGAATCTCTGTGCATAGTTCTTCAGGCACTTTATCTTTCAGATCTAATCCTTTGAATCTATTTGTCACTTGCACTATATAATCATAAGGGACTTGATTTAGTTCAGAACTGAATGGCCTAGTGGTTTTCCCTACTTTCTTCAGTTTGAGTCTTAACTTTGCAATAAGGAGCTGATAATCTGAGTCACAGTCAGCTACAGGTTTTGTTTTTGCTGACTGTATAGAGCTTCTCCATCTTTGGGTGCAAAAATATAACCAGTATGATTGCAGTACTGACCATCTGAATATATCCATTTGTATAGTTTGGCTTAATGTTGTCACATGTCATTCGGAAAAGATGATTATGGGTAAGGGTTGGGGGGGCATATGTTTCAGTGAAAAAGTCTTGATTAGGAAAGAAATGTTATGAAACATGTAGAATATGTCATAGGAAATAGTCATTGCTATGTGAGTTGCTAACTTTATATCAACAGCCTTCAGCAAGTTTTTGGTAGTAATAATGGAGGATGGGCATAAGGTGAGGCTTTTACACTATACTGTGTATTTATTATAATACAGTACTAGTTCTGTGGTGAATAATCCCCCTGTCAATGCAGGAGACACAGGAGATGAAGGTTTGATTCCTGGTCCAGGAAGATCCTCTGGAGGAGGAAATGGCAACCCACTCCAGTATTCTTGGCTGGGAAATCCCATGGACAGAGGAGTCTGGAGGGCTCCTCCAGGGGGCTGCAGAGAGTTAGATGTGTAAATGCATGGGACACCCTGCATCTTTATGATAGCAGTCAAAAAGCTACTAAGTGGCTAACAATTTAAAATGTTTTTCCTGGAAAATATTCCAAATTCTTTAACACACATTAGCTTAGTTTTTAAGTTAAAACAAAACTTAGATATTTTAGATTATGCTAATTTTAGTTTGTTTTCTGAGAATTTTAAATATAGTTTTTTTTTTAAGTTCTGTGAGCAAAGTAGCGATGAAAGCCTAGTTATTTAAAATAATTATACTCCATGATTTTTAGATGTAAATTCAAATGCAATGAATTAAGGAAGAATAATTTTCTAGCAATGTCTTTCTAATAATGTTTTAAAAATGAAAGCACTATCTTCTTTCCAGTAAGAATATGTCAAATTGCTTACAGAATTGATCTTCTGAGAAGCATCCAAAGCTGGATTTATTTTGTTACATCTTAAAAGGTATATTTGGTTTGTTATATTTGGTTAAATAATGTTCAGAATTATTTACTAAGATATGCGTTAGTCATGTACATGTTTACCACTGGAAAGAGTGATGTTAACTCAGAGACCTTTCCTCTGCTCTCCCCCTTTTTTTTTTTTTTTTAATTTTGGCCTCTTTTATTGTTTTATTTATTTATTTTCATCCATTTTTATTTTTTGACCTGTGTGGGCCTCCCAGCGCAATGGCCTCTCTCATTGCTGAGCACTGGCTCTGGACACATGAGCTCCAGAGTGCTGGCGCGTAACTGGACACACGTGTGGTCCAGCTGCTCCTTGGCACATGGGATCCTCCCAGGATAGGGACCCAGCCAGTGTCCCGTGCACTGCAAGGCGGACCCCACCACCCACTGGACCACCAGGGAAGCCTCTGTTTGATTAACTACTATAATTGGATTTAGATTTTGACCGAACATGTTCTGTAAAGCACTGTAAGACTTGAGTTCAGGGTATGTGCTGAGTAGTGTCAGTTGTGTCAGACTCTTTGTGACCCCATGAGTTGTAGGCCACCAGGCTTCTCTGTCCATGAAATTTTCCAGGCAAGTATACTGGGGTCAGGGGCCATTTCCTACTGCAGGGGATCTTTCTGACATAGGGATTGAAACTGGGTCTCTTCCATTTCCTGCACTGGCAAGTGGGTTTTTTACCACTGTGCAATCTGGGAAGCCTCCTAAAGTTTGAGACCATCCAGGCAAGAATACTGGAGTTGGTTACCATTTCCTTCTTCACGGCATCTTCCCAACCTAGCAATCAAACCTGGGTCTCCTGCATTGCAAGCAGATTCTTTACTGATTGTACTATGAGGAAAGCTTAAAAGTTAAATAATGATTTTTGAACATGAATAACAGCTGATGAACTAGTAAACTAAAAAGCAAACTAAATACTGCAGCATAGTTTTATAATACTAGTTTATGAGTCTAAAACAACAACAAAAAAGTGTTTTGCCCTCCTGATTCTGTTATGATTAGGACCACAGTCATTTAAAGATTCTCACTTGGGAGTAGTTATGCTTAATGTTCAGCTCATGAGCATGTGAGGATGATTGCCTATCTTGGGCTTATTTGTTTTGCTGGAACTATGTCATCTTAATAATTGTTCTATACAATTCATCACTTTTTTAATGTCAGGTAATGACTTGGATAATCATTTAATTCTTAAGGTTTCTTCTGCAAGATATTTATCCATGATAACAGAAGAATTACATTGGTTTTTGTTTACTAGTAGGACATGATTCTTGGTGTTCATTATGTAAGAAAAAAGAAGACAATTTAATCAATAAAAACAGATTTTTTTTTTAAAGCTCTTAGAACTGTATGTTATGTATATGTAAGAAGGTATATGAAATAGTTAAGCTTCAAAAAATAATAGATGATGAGTGCATTCTTCTTACACCAATATGTCTAACATGAAACTATTCCTAAATAAATTAGGGTATTAGTACTAAAGCTTTAATGAGGAGATAAATTATGATGACTCAGTGCTATGATGTTTCTCATATCTTAGCTTACTATCCTAAATTTTCAGGGAAAAAACAAATCATTTTTAAATCTTTATCAAACCAAAGCAGACCCTCCTAACATTGTAAATTACAGATGTAAGACTATTCCTAGCAACAAAACTTTCCTTATTTGACCCACATACTGCGTCTTACTGTTTCTCTACTAAAAGCCTTTTTAAAATGTAGTTTTTTACTGTAGTAATTTTTTTTTTGCAGTGAAACTATACTTGAATAGTTCTAAACTGTGCACCTTATATGAAACCTCTCTTCTCAATGAGCTTCTTATTTCTGTGTGAAATTTTATACCTTGAAAATTCCTATAAATAAAGATAAGATTTCACCCTTTAAACAATACCCTGTTCTTCAGAATGCTTTTGATGAGCTAAAGATATTGGTAAAGCAAGAACTTCGATGCAGATTTCTGTTTTTGACTGATTGTATTTGGGAACAAGTTAAATAATGATTTTTGAACATGAATAACAGCTGATGAACTAGTAAACTAAAAAGCAAACTAAATACTGCAGCATAGTTTTATAATACTAGTTTATGAGTCTAAAACAACAACAAAAAAGTGTTTTGCCCTCCTGATTCTGTTATGATTAGGACCACAGTCATTTAAAGATTCTCACTTGGGAGTAGTTATGCTTAATGTTCAGCTCATGAGCATGTGAGGATGATTGCCTATCTTGGGCTTATTTGTTTTGCTGGAACTATGTCATCTTAATAATTGTTCTATACAATTCATCACTTTTTTAATGTCAGGTAATGACTTGGATAATCATTTAATTCTTAAGGTTTCTTCTGCAAGATATTTATCCATGATAACAGAAGAATTACATTGGTTTTTGTTTACTAGTAGGACATGATTCTTGGTGTTCATTATGTAAGAAAAAAGAAGACAATTTAATCAATAAAAACAGATTTTTTTTTTAAAGCTCTTAGAACTGTATGTTATGTATATGTAAGAAGGTATATGAAATAGTTAAGCTTCAAAAAATAATAGATGATGAGTGCATTCTTCTTACACCAATATGTCTAACATGAAACTATTCCTAAATAAATTAGGGTATTAGTACTAAAGCTTTAATGAGGAGATAAATTATGATGACTCAGTGCTATGATGTTTCTCATATCTTAGCTTACTATCCTAAATTTTCAGGGAAAAAACAAATCATTTTTAAATCTTTATCAAACCAAAGCAGACCCTCCTAACATTGTAAATTACAGATGTAAGACTATTCCTAGCAACAAAACTTTCCTTATTTGACCCACATACTGCGTCTTACTGTTTCTCTACTAAAAGCCTTTTTAAAATGTAGTTTTTTACTGTAGTAATTTTTTTTTTTTGCAGTGAAACTATACTTGAATAGTTCTAAACTGTGCACCTTATATGAAACCTCTCTTCTCAATGAGCTTCTTATTTCTGTGTGAAATTTTATACCTTGAAAATTCCTATAAATAAAGATAAGATTTCACCCTTTAAACAATACCCTGTTCTTCAGAATGCTTTTGATGAGCTAAAGATATTGGTAAAGCAAGAACTTCGATGCAGATTCTTTTGCATAGTAGATGCTTTTAGATAGAGACTAGCATTTTGAACCAAGATGGAAGCATTAAACAGTAGAAAAAATTTGGGGATTAATTTTGCTATTAAACTACTGTTTTTTAGCATTGAAGGTACTATTAGATCATCTCTTTCATTTTAATAACTGATGATTATATATTTTAGCAGGTAATCTAATAATTTTTACTCAGTATATATAAACAGTGCTGATACAAATATACTTGTTATCAAGATTATCAACTCACAGTGCTTTGAAAGCCCTTTTGTCCCTTTGCCACATTAAGGTGTATGGTAATAAATGCATGGGTATGTAAATGAATACCACTATAGGAATGTCAGTAAGTAGTTTTTGTAGTTCAGATCTTCTAAAAATATTCTGCTCCTAGCATAGCTCAATGACAGGTACAATCTTGGTACTCCCAGGAGATTGGCAAATTTTCATATAAACTGATCGCAGGTCTTCCCTTTTATGCCCTTTCTTTCCTCAGAAGCATTTTACATTGAAAGACAAATTATATAGAGATAATGCTGTGTTAGTTACAGATTTATCCCTATATAATTTATACTTTAAGTTATATAGGGATAATAAATTCTTGTCACAAAGGCTTGTAAGCCTTCATCAAATTCAATGTTGAAATTTGTAATTTTCAGAAAGTATGGAGACTAACATGTATATATGGTTTGTAAAGCAACAAAAAGAACTGTGTTCAAATGCATTTAGGTTTCATTTCTTCATGTGTCTAGTCAAAACAAAAGAAAATGGATTCCTAACATTGTAAATTACAGATGTAAGACTATTCCTAGCAACAAAACTTTCCTTATTTGACCCACATACTGCGTCTTACTGTTTCTCTACTAAAAGCCTTTTTAAAATGTAGTTTTTTACTGTAGTAATTTTTTTTTTTTGCAGTGAAACTATACTTGAATAGTTCTAAACTGTGCACCTTATATGAAACCTCTCTTCTCAATGAGCTTCTTATTTCTGTGTGAAATTTTATACCTTGAAAATTCCTATAAATAAAGATAAGATTTCACCCTTTAAACAATACCCTGTTCTTCAGAATGCTTTTGATGAGCTAAAGATATTGGTAAAGCAAGAACTTCGATGCAGATTCTTTTGCATAGTAGATGCTTTTTAGATAGAGACTAGCATTTTGAACCAAGATGGAAGCATTAAACAGTAGAAAAAATTTGGGGATTAATTTTGCTATTAAACTACTGTTTTTTAGCATTGAAGGTACTATTAGATCATCTCTTTCATTTTAATAACTGATGATTATATATTTTAGCAGGTAATCTAATAATTTTTACTCAGTATATATAAACAGTGCTGATACAAATATACTTGTTATCAAGATTATCAACTCACAGTGCTTTGAAAGCCCTTTTGTCCCTTTGCCACATTAAGGTGTATGGTAATAAATGCATGGGTATGTAAATGAATACCACTATAGGAATGTCAGTAAGTAGTTTTTGTAGTTCAGATCTTCTAAAAATATTCTGCTCCTAGCATAGCTCAATGACAGGTACAATCTTGGTACTCCCAGGAGATTGGCAAATTTTCATATAAACTGATCGCAGGTCTTCCCTTTTATGCCCTTTCTTTCCTCAGAAGCATTTTACATTGAAAGACAAATTATATAGAGATAATGCTGTGTTAGTTACAGATTTATCCCTATATAATTTATACTTTAAGTTATATAGGGATAATAAATTCTTGTCACAAAGGCTTGTAAGCCTTCATCAAATTCAATGTTGAAATTTGTAATTTTCAGAAAGTATGGAGACTAACATGTATATATGGTTTGTAAAGCAACAAAAAGAACTGTGTTCAAATGCATTTAGGTTTCATTTCTTCATGTGTCTAGTACACATTTTTTAAAACCATGTCTGTTGAAAACATGAGACATCACTGGATTCAAATGAGGGTTTTGTTCTGTTAACACTTTGCTGTGTGTTGTTAGAACATTCTCTAGCTTCCCCAGGCCATAGTTTTGTCATCTACAAAAAGAGGGACTCATACTCAACAGTTCCTAAAATCTCTTCTGGCTGAAATAATTGTCTAATTCTAAATTTTGCTTCTCTAATTGTAATGCTCAATTAGACTAAGGACTAGGAATTTTGTTTATTATATAATGATAATATCATTGTTTCATACCCCAGCATGAAATTTGACATCAAGAAACAGTTAAGTGATTTTTAGTAGTTGACATTTTGAAAGGACAAATGTAAATTACTAACTAAAAAAAAAAAAAAAAAAAAAGAGTGGACTTGATTGTGAAGATGACTGACTTGTAGTTGTTTCACAAACAACATGAACTGATAACTTTCATGCCTTGAGGCCCTCAAGTTCTGCAGAGGAATTCTGGGCCTGGCTTACCCAATAAAGCCCAGAATGGACAATGAGCTCCGGGTTTCTGGCCTAGCTATAACAAGAGAGGCTTCCCAAGTGGCTCATGGTAAAGAATCTGCCTGCCATAGTAGAAGTAGATTTAGTCCCTGGGTCAGGAAGATCACCTGGAGAAGGAAATGGCAACCCACTCCATTATTCTTGCCTGGGAAGTCCCATGGAGAGTGGAACCTGGCAGGCTATCATCATGAGGTCTCGAAAGAACTGGACACGACTTAGCCACTAAGAGAATAAGGGAATTCCCATTTTATTTGTTATCCACAACAGGTTTTTAATAATACTATTGGAAAAGACCCTAATGCTAGAAAGATTGATGGCAGGAGGATAAGGGGGACACAGAGGATAAGATGGTTGGATGGCATCACTGACTCAATCGACATGAGTCTGCACAAATTCTGGGAGATGGTAAAGGAAAAGAAGTCTGGCATGTTGCTGTCCTTGGGGTAACAAAGAGTCAGACACTACTTAGTGACTGAACAACAACAAAAAGTTCTAAGGATACTAAGTAAAAAATAAATTGATGTTTAAAAATTATTGCTGTATCCAGTATTCCAGTCAGGTGAGAGAGAAAGCTTTTACTGGGAGTTGTTTCATGCATTGGTGACTACTCTGACTGGCATTCTTTGGACTAGTTTTATTACCTTTGTGTACTCAGTCACTCAGTTGTGTCCAACTGTTTTGCGACCCCATGGACTGTAGCATATCAGGCTCCTCTGTCCATGGGATTTCCGAGGCAAGAATATTAGAGTGGATTTCCATTTTCTCTTCCAGACCCAGGGATCATTGTGTCTCCTGCAATAGAAGGCATATTTTTAATGGTGTACCGCCTCAGAGGCCGTTTTATTTTATTCACTCTTTAACCATGACTTTGGTGAAGATGTCCAGAGCATTTAATCAACTGTGCAGCAGACATAACTCTAGGAAGGAAATTGTATCAGCTTGGGTTAGAGAATCAATATCTCAAAAGCTCTAAGTTAGGGATCTGATAACTTTCATGCCTTGAGGCCCTCAAGTTCTGCAGAGGAATTCTGGGCCTGGCTTACCCAATAAAGCCCAGAATGGACAATGAGCTCCGGGTTTCTGGCCTAGCTATAACAAGAGAGGCTTCCCAAGTGGCTCATGGTAAAGAATCTGCCTGCCATAGTAGAAGTAGATTTAGTCCCTGGGTCAGGAAGATCACCTGGAGAAGGAAATGGCAACCCACTCCATTATTCTTGCCTGGGAAGTCCCATGGAGAGTGGAACCTGGCAGGCTATCATCATGAGGTCTCGAAAGAACTGGACACGACTTAGCCACTAAGAGAATAAGGGAATTCCCATTTTATTTGTTATCCACAACAGGTTTTAATAATACTATTGGAAAAGACCCTAATGCTAGAAAGATTGATGGCAGGAGGATAAGGGGGACACAGAGGATAAGATGGTTGGATGGCATCACTGACTCAATCGACATGAGTCTGCACAAATTCTGGGAGATGGTAAAGGAAAAGAAGTCTGGCATGTTGCTGTCCTTGGGGTAACAAAGAGTCAGACACTACTTAGTGACTGAACAACAACAAAAAGTTCTAAGGATACTAAGTAAAAAATAAATTGATGTTTAAAAATTATTGCTGTATCCAGTATTCCAGTCAGGTGAGAGAGAAAGCTTTTACTGGGAGTTGTTTCATGCATTGGTGACTACTCTGACTGGCATTCTTTGGACTAGTTTTATTACCTTTGTGTACTCAGTCACTCAGTTGTGTCCAACTGTTTTGCGACCCCATGGACTGTAGCATATCAGGCTCCTCTGTCCATGGGATTTCCGAGGCAAGAATATTAGAGTGGATTTCCATTTTCTCTTCCAGACCCAGGGATCATTGTGTCTCCTGCAATAGAAGGCATATTTTTAATGGTGTACCGCCTCAGAGGCCGTTTTATTTTATTCACTCTTTAACCATGACTTTGGTGAAGATGTCCAGAGCATTTAATCAACTGTGCAGCAGACATAACTCTAGGAAGGAAATTGTATCAGCTTGGGTTAGAGAATCAATATCTCAAAAGCTCTAAGTTAGTTTGGACTGCATCTAGTAAGGTGAAGTTTAATGAAGTCATATTTAAAGTTTTGGTTTTTTCTCAATTAAAGAAAAACAATAGAAAAACAGATTAATAAGAGAACCAACAGACTATGAAAGAGACTTAACAACAGTACTACTGAAGCAAACTACAGGACTGGTCTTAGCCGTGGAGCTTCTAACACTTGAACTATGAAGGGAAAAGGTAAACCCCAGATGACAGTCTTTTGGTTGTACTACAAGAAGACCTGGGCAGTCAGAACTCTTTTTTCTGGACTGGTTTCATCCATGCATTTTCCCTGAAGTCAGGAAGTATCTTGCCAGTAAGGGGATGACTTTTAAACTTTTGTTGTTTTTCATTGGTTTGTTTGCTTTTGTTTTAACTAGGTAATTCCTCTGGCCAGTCAGCACTTTATGAGTTTAATATCAAAGGCATTGAAGTAGTCAATGAATTCTCAAAGAATTCTGCTTCAGCCTCTAGGTTAGGGGGCCATAAGGACATTTAAGAATCATTACACACAATGTTCCATGGAAAAGATCATCCTCATTATGGGAGAGAACCTTGATAGGAAATCATGAAAATCTGAGTTGATGACACCATTGACAGCATTGTTGTTTTAGAAAAATCCATGAATGTCATCAAGCCCAAAACAATAAATTCTTGCTGAAGAAAACTATGTCCATATGTGCATAACTTTACTAGATTTAGGACATAGTCAAACAAGAAAATCATGAAAGAGGTTGTGAAAATGGCCAAAGAAAAAAAAGGAAAGGATGGAGGGTTTCAAGATAATAGATCTTGGAGAAATTCAAGGGCTAGTAGACACCACCATATCAGAGGAATTAACATAGACAACTCAGTGGAGAAGAGTACTTCCAAACCAGTGCCAGACAAGGAGGAAGTAGACATTGGGAAAACAAATTCAGAAAAAAACAAAACAAAACTGACATTGGAAACTCAGTTTCTTTTATGATGTGGACCTTTCTGTGATATGAATACAATGAACAATGAATACAGCAAACAATGGAAGGAGTAGTATCATGTAGAAACTTTTTAAGAGAAATTAAAAAGCGAAATGTTCAGACAGAGATTACATGTATTTCTTTAAAATTGCATCAAGTGTACATACCTCTCCTATCTCTCCATCTACGTCCTCCACCTCTTCTAAGCCCTTCCTCTTCCTCTTCATTCATTGCATTTTCAAGATGAAGTCTACAAGGATAAAGACCTTTAGGATGGCCCACTTCCACTTAATAAGAATAATCATCATGTCCTACAGTTAATAATATTTTGTGTATGTGTTTTTCCTGTGAAAATCTAATTACCATATGGCAAGAACTATATGAGACATTGCTGTATCATTTCATCATTGCCTAAATATTCATTCTCTAGAAGATCCTGTGCAAAAATTTATATTGAAATGGGTATCCTATTCTTACATAGGCATTAGGTGCATGCTATTTCATATAAATGAGTGATCTTTTAGTTTCCTTACTGTTTACAACTTGGCTTTCAAAGAATTAAATTACTGTAAAGCACTCCACTTTTGTCATTGAAGGAACTATCAGCCTATTAACACAGGTGTTCTTTATAAATGTAGCAATGTTTTCAATATTGTATTATGAATAAGACTCTATAGTATAGACTCTTATTCACAGAGAAACTAACACAACATTGTAAAGCAATTATCATCCAATTAAAAATAAAAATTATTCTATGTTATAAAAATTTTATAATTCATATCTTAATGTCTAGGCTAGTCTTCTCTGAAGTGATCATATTCCTGCTTCTTTCTTATCAGTGAATGAATCATTATATCTGTAAATAAATATGTAGTTTTTTTCCACATTACCCTTTCTATGTTTAGTATTAGTAATACATATAATGCATACATTGTTTTATATCATATATGACAGTATTGATCTGAAAGATGATTCATCTTATAAAAAATACAAATGGTAAATGATATAAATACAATATAGTGCTATAATTGTATTTTCTCTTCCTTGTGCTTTTCTTAACATTTTCTTTTATTTAGGTTACTTTATTGTAAGAGGGATTTGATGAATACAATGAACAATGAATACAGCAAACAATGGAAGGAGTAGTATCATGTAGAAACTTTTTAAGAGAAATTAAAAAGCGAAATGTTCAGACAGAGATTACATGTATTTCTTTAAAATTGCATCAAGTGTACATACCTCTCCTATCTCTCCATCTACGTCCTCCACCTCTTCTAAGCCCTTCCTCTTCCTCTTCATTCATTGCATTTTCAAGATGAAGTCTACAAGGATAAAGACCTTTAGGATGGCCCACTTCCACTTAATAAGAATAATCATCATGTCCTACAGTTAATAATATTTTGTGTATGTGTTTTTCCTGTGAAAATCTAATTACCATATGGCAAGAACTATATGAGACATTGCTGTATCATTTCATCATTGCCTAAATATTCATTCTCTAGAAGATCCTGTGCAAAAATTTATATTGAAATGGGTATCCTATTCTTACATAGGCATTAGGTGCATGCTATTTCATATAAATGAGTGATCTTTTAGTTTCCTTACTGTTTACAACTTGGCTTTCAAAGAATTAAATTACTGTAAAGCACTCCACTTTTGTCATTGAAGGAACTATCAGCCTATTAACACAGGTGTTCTTTATAAATGTAGCAATGTTTTCAATATTGTATTATGAATAAGACTCTATAGTATAGACTCTTATTCACAGAGAAACTAACACAACATTGTAAAGCAATTATCATCCAATTAAAAATAAAAATTATTCTATGTTATAAAAATTTTATAATTCATATCTTAATGTCTAGGCTAGTCTTCTCTGAAGTGATCATATTCCTGCTTCTTTCTTATCAGTGAATGAATCATTATATCTGTAAATAAATATGTAGTTTTTTTCCACATTACCCTTTCTATGTTTAGTATTAGTAATACATATAATGCATACATTGTTTTATATCATATATGACAGTATTGATCTGAAAGATGATTCATCTTATAAAAAATACAAATGGTAAATGATATAAATACAATATAGTGCTATAATTGTATTTTCTCTTCCTTGTGCTTTTCTTAACATTTTCTTTTATTTAGGTTACTTTATTGTAAGAGGGCTTCCCAGGCAGTCTAGTGGTAAAGAACCTGCCTGTCACTGCAGGAGACGAGGTACAGGTTAGAACCCTGGGCAGGGAAGATGCCCTGGAGGAGGGCATGGCAACCCACTAAAACATTCTTCCCTGGAAAATCCCATTGACAGAGGAGCCTGGCGGACTATGGTCATAGGGTCATGAAGAGTCGGACATAACTGAAGTGACTCACACACACACCCACACACACACACATACTGAATGAATATAATACGGGTATTAGTGATAATTTTTTGGAGAGTCAAAATTTATACATTGATTTTTGACAGCATGAGGGTCAGTGCTGTAACTGTGTTTTATTCAAATTCAACTGTAAAGTCAAGTAGAAAGCAAAAGAAAACACGGTGATTTTCATTTAAAATATACTGTAAAAATTAAAAGTGAATTGTGATGGTTTATACTACAAACAAGACCTTATCCATCAATTGGAAATGTAGTGTCCAAGCATGGTAATGGGAAAAATCTGATCATATCATACCTAGAGCCTACCTTTTCCGTCCAGCAATAAGATTTTAAGAGAAATACTGATATAAACAGGACTCTTTTTATACTACCAGGATAATGAGGGGATCAGACACCAAGTCATAATAGAGTTTGGCAGGTTTATTCTATCCCAGGGCATAGATTGTAGCTTTCTTTAAATATTCTCAGGGTTGACATAGAAACAGAAATCAACATTGTTCTGTATAACTTAGAAGAAGCTGGATTTCACCAAATAGATTGAAATATCATGCAAGGTGAAAAAAACTGGCCTTGTAGAAAGAAGGTATTTTTTGAATTTAATGTAGATGGAACAAGTTTTCAGAAATACTGGGTTCTGCCATCTTGGAAGTAAGTGAGTTTAGAAAATTATTGTACATAATATATAAAAGTTTATTATTCTGAAGTCTGTGATACTATAATGAGAATATTTCATTAGATTTCAATGTTTATGTATTTTGCCTACTACCTCAAAGAATTAGGAAACTTCTCCATTTTTTATTAAGCAAAATGACATCAAAATTTTATCATTCAAGGGAATTATGCAGACTTTTTGAGCAAACATACATTACCATTAAGAAATGTTTGGTAAATTAATGACTGTTTTGTTCTTGACACTAAAGAATACTGCTTTTTGAAGCCAGCAATTAGAGTAAGCAAAACTCACAAAAATGTCCAAATGTTATTATTGCCATGAAAGAAAAGCTGATGAAAATCCTGTAAGCCTATGTCCTCATTTTTGCAACTACAGCTTATTTGCATCAAGTAGTGAGAATGTTGTAAAGGAAAGGCAAACTACTCAGTGGTTTCTCTTGAGCACGGGAAGTGCTTCTTACATTGTAACCAAGGCTTATTGAGTCATATCTCCCACATATTATGGACCTAAATGGTATTTTAACAATAAAAGTGTTCAGAAATTCACACTCTTAATATTAACTCTGAAATTAGATACTGTGCTAAGAAGATGACCAAGGAATATGAAAGGTATAACATTCCTTATAAAATTCCCACTCCACTCGTCCAAAGAAGTGTTTCTGTGTTGTGTGAAATATGTTTTATATAATTTTCATGAGACAACATAGTGGATGTGTGGTAGGCAGACCCAATTCATAGAATGTGGAAATATGTACATTACCTGGTAATGGGGAATTAAGATTGCAGATGGAATTAAGGTTATCAACTTGATAATCTTAAAGAGATTGTTGTTGTTTAGTTGGTCAGTCATGTCCAAAACTTTGTGACCCCATGACTGCACTATGCGAGGCTTCCCCATCCTTCAGTGTCTCCTGGAGTTTGCTTAAACTCATATCCATTGAGTTGAGGATGCATGATGCCATCCAACCATCTCATCCTCTTTTGCTCCCTTCTCTTCCTGTCCTCAATCTTTCTCAGCATCCAGGGTGTTTTCCAACGAGTCAGCTTTTCTATTCAGGTGGCCAAAATATTGAAGCATCAGCTTAAAGAGATTATCCTTGATTATTTGTGTGGATCCAAATATCCTTACAAGTGAAAGAGGGAGGCAAAAGAGTCAGGGTCAGTGTGATGTAATTTGAGAAATACTATATTGGCCATTGCTGGCCTTGAAGATCATGGAAGAGTGTCATGGGCCAAGAAATGTGGGAAGCCTTCAGAAACTGGAAAAAGACAAGGCAATGGATTAGACCTGTTAACACTGATTCCAGCCCAGTGAGATGTGGATCAGACTTCTGACCTCTAGCAAACTGATTAGACATCAAAATTTTTCTTAGGGAAAGCAGGGAGTGCTTTTTCTTACATTTGTTTAACCAAAGGCTTAAATTTTTTGCCATGAAAGAAAAGCTGATGAAAATCCTGTAAGCCTATGTCCTCATTTTGCAACTACAGCTTATTTGCATCAAGTAGTGAGAATGTTGTAAAGGAAAGGCAAACTACTCAGTGGTTTCTCTTGAGCACGGGAAGTGCTTCTTACATTGTAACCAAGGCTTATTGAGTCATATCTCCCACATATTATGGACCTAAATGGTATTTTAACAATAAAAGTGTTCAGAAATTCACACTCTTAATATTAACTCTGAAATTAGATACTGTGCTAAGAAGATGACCAAGGAATATGAAAGGTATAACATTCCTTATAAAATTCCCACTCCACTCGTCCAAAGAAGTGTTTCTGTGTTGTGTGAAATATGTTTTATATAATTTTCATGAGACAACATAGTGGATGTGTGGTAGGCAGACCCAATTCATAGAATGTGGAAATATGTACATTACCTGGTAATGGGGAATTAAGATTGCAGATGGAATTAAGGTTATCAACTTGATAATCTTAAAGAGATTGTTGTTGTTTAGTTGGTCAGTCATGTCCAAAACTTTGTGACCCCATGACTGCACTATGCGAGGCTTCCCCATCCTTCAGTGTCTCCTGGAGTTTGCTTAAACTCATATCCATTGAGTTGAGGATGCATGATGCCATCCAACCATCTCATCCTCTTTTGCTCCCTTCTCTTCCTGTCCTCAATCTTTCTCAGCATCCAGGGTGTTTTCCAACAAGTCAGCTTTTCTATTCAGGTGGCCAAAATATTGAAGCATCAGCTTAAAGAGATTATCCTTGATTATTTGTGTGGATCCAAATATCCTTACAAGTGAAAGAGGGAGGCAAAAGAGTCAGGGTCAGTGTGATGTAATTTGAGAAATACTATATTGGCCATTGCTGGCCTTGAAGATCATGGAAGAGTGTCATGGGCCAAGAAATGTGGGAAGCCTTCAGAAACTGGAAAAAGACAAGGCAATGGATTAGACCTGTTAACACTGATTCCAGCCCAGTGAGATGTGGATCAGACTTCTGACCTCTAGCACTGTAGGTTAATTAATTCATGCAGTTTTGACTCCTCAGTTTGTGGCAATTTTAACAGGAGCTATAGGAAACAAATACAGTGGGTAATAAAAGCAGAGTGGCTATTTTTTCCCCACTTTGATTTCTTTTCTCAGAGACTCTCTTAAGTATTTTGCAGTAGGCTTTTTACCAGTGATTCACTTGACAGCAAGAGAATGTTTTACAGCATGGATTGTCTACTAAACAACCTAATCAAAATATTATTAAACAATTACACTGCAGTAGGCTGTTTAATGAAGTGTTTTTAGTGTGGTTTGAACACTAATAGCAACAGTGCTAAGCAGCTTTGTGCTCTGTGTATCAAAGAGCTGGTAGTAATATGAGTCAAAGAAAAGCCAAATAAATCTTCAAGCACATTTAACAGACAATGTACTTGTACCAGTCTAAATCTTGTCAGGTATTGTTATTGTACATGAAAATGGAGAAAAAAATAAGACTACCAAGAGCTTCCATGTCCTGTGTATCATATTAAACTCCCTGATAACTAGGTACTTTCCACACTTCCTCTCGTCAGATGACATGCCTATTGGCTTGATCTGAATTTCAATCTGAGTATAAATTTTAAAGAACATAATTGAAAGTTAGATCAAGTACTCTTGAACTACTCTTTATATCAGGACCTAATTTAGAAACAGTGGTACCTTGTGAATTAAAAAAAATCCTTAATTGAGAACTGAGTGAATTTCTTTTAATTTCATGCATGATGCCATTCCAATCTTTCTCAGCATCCAGGGTGTTTTCCAACAAGTCAGCTTTTCTATTCAGGTGGCCAAAATATTGAAGCATCAGCTTAAAGAGATTATCCTTGATTATTTGTGTGGATCCAAATATCCTTACAAGTGAAAGAGGGAGGCAAAAGAGTCAGGGTCAGTGTGATGTAATTTGAGAAATACTATATTGGCCATTGCTGGCCTTGAAGATCATGGAAGAGTGTCATGGGCCAAGAAATGTGGGAAGCCTTCAGAAACTGGAAAAAGACAAGGCAATGGATTAGACCTGTTAACACTGATTCCAGCCCAGTGAGATGTGGATCAGACTTCTGACCTCTAGCACTGTAGGTTAATTAATTCATGCAGTTTTGACTCCTCAGTTTGTGGCAATTTTAACAGGAGCTATAGGAAACAAATACAGTGGGTAATAAAAGCAGAGTGGCTATTTTTTCCCCACTTTGATTTCTTTTCTCAGAGACTCTCTTAAGTATTTTGCAGTAGGCTTTTTACCAGTGATTCACTTGACAGCAAGAGAATGTTTTACAGCATGGATTGTCTACTAAACAACCTAATCAAAATATTATTAAACAATTACACTGCAGTAGGCTGTTTAATGAAGTGTTTTTAGTGTGGTTTGAACACTAATAGCAACAGTGCTAAGCAGCTTTGTGCTCTGTGTATCAAAGAGCTGGTAGTAATATGAGTCAAAGAAAAGCCAAATAAATCTTCAAGCACATTTAACAGACAATGTACTTGTACCAGTCTAAATCTTGTCAGGTATTGTTATTGTACATGAAAATGGAGAAAAAAATAAGACTACCAAGAGCTTCCATGTCCTGTGTATCATATTAAACTCCCTGATAACTAGGTACTTTCCACACTTCCTCTCGTCAGATGACATGCCTATTGGCTTGATCTGAATTTCAATCTGAGTATAAATTTTAAAGAACATAATTGAAAGTTAGATCAAGTACTCTTGAACTACTCTTTATATCAGGACCTAATTTAGAAACAGTGGTACCCCTTGTGAATTAAAAAAAAAATCTTTTAGAATTGAGGAAGTAAATTATAAATGATAGATGAGTAAGTCTAAATAAAACTAATGGAGATAAACTTGGAGATAAAGTAACAGTGTGCTTTGACTGGTTTTTAAGTGGAAAATTTCCATCTGACCAATTATATTTTGTCCTTTCTTTTGTACTTCTTCATGTTTTAAAAGTTCCAAATCAGACAGCATTACTATTGTATCCTCTTCATCAAAAAGATCAAACATAAATTTAAAAATAACTACAATACTAAGGAAATCCCACGGATAGAGGAACCTACCAGACTACAGTCCATGGAGTTACAAAAGAGCTGGACACAACTTAGTGACTAAACAACACCACCACAATACTAAACACTGTTGATAGTAACAGAGAAGTGGAAATAGGGATTCAATTGAAAATCCATGCAAACGGCTTTGAAATTATGAACTAAAACTCTCTTTACTGTAGTCTTCCTGTTTTCTGGTAGTTGTCTTTATGGACAAGAATCTGTATTAGTGTGATTATTCTAAAAAGAAAAACCAAAAAATCTTTTCTGAAGGAAAGAGACTTTTCTTTCTCGTCATTGTTCAAAGGGCAGTGACTCCTTAAGGAGATGATAGTTGAGGAGTATATTGGAGCACATATTAGATTGGAGACCTTGAAGACTGAAATTTACCTCAGCCAAGACTTGGAGAACCCTCTGGAGTGGGACAGAGTAGGGATGCTCTTTTCCCCTATGGCCTCATTGCCTGACTACAGCCCCTCGGAAGAAATTTGTGTCAGTTCTTACACTTTCTGCATTCACTGTGCTTCAACAGAACAGTGGCTGCCAGTCTCACTCACAATGCATCTGCTGTGTAAGAGGAACAGGAAATGACTGCTTGGCGGGCAGTCACTTCTCTCTGTTTGGCCCTCTTGATCCCACTCTTCTGAGATGTTTGAGCCCACTCAGCTGCTCTCCACAGTCATCTCCACCTATCATTGTCTTTGTTTCCACTTCCATTGCTTGTCATCTTAAATGCAGAGGTATTTTGACAAGTGGGATGAATCCTGATTAGTTGTGATTATTGAGAAGTGGACAAGAGAAGCTGAGGGCAGTGGATGACACTCTATTTCACATTTTCCTCTCTTCTAATTCATATCTATGAAGCAGATCTCAGAGAGTTATCCACTCAGCATTCTCCAAATTGAGTCATTTTCCTTAATAGTGTCAGCTCTGCTGATGTTTCTCTAAGTCCAGATGATTATTGAAGAAATAGGCTTCGATTAATAAATAAGAACTTTTTGTTTTGAGACTAGTGGAGAAAATTTTTGTTTGTTTTTCACATCAGATGGCAGAATCTTCCTATAATCCTCCATATCTCTCAGGCTCAACTTTGCTTTTTAAGTAAATGTTAACTATGAATCCAATGCTAATTTAACAGCTTCTAAGCTTCTGCTAGCAATGGGAATGCTATTAGAAGAATCAGATTATTCATTTATACCTTAGATGTGTCATAGAAACAAAGGAAAGAGTTTATTACTAAATGTGAGGATACAGGCTATTAACATCTACCTACACATGCACACTAGTATATATAATCTTTCTAAAAGAAAAGTCAAAAGAAACCAGCAAATTAACTTTTAAATGAATAATAAATAAATATGTATCCTTACATTTTACCAGATGCTGAGATCTAATATATTTTGTGGAGGTTTAAAAATATTTACTATTGCTCTGAGGGATTCAATATTTACAAGTTCTTAACATATGTAATTTAAAAAGTAATTAAGGAATGCCAGAAACCAAATGTTTATTTTATTGTGTATATTAACTAAATGCAATTAGGACTTGGTGTCTTTTAACTCCTCTTTCTTCGCAAAATTTGGGACTCCATGAAATCACAACCAAAAGAAGAGCTTCTTTATTCCCAAATATATGTATTTTTTAAGTTTTCCATATAGACAAACAATTTCCTAAAGCTTGTTTCTAAATTTCTTACATATTTGTTCCCTGTAGTTCCAGTGTTCTTTTTTACTTATTCTCCTTTTTTTTTTAAAATTTGTGCACACACCATATCCATGCTATGTTAATAATAGTGATGCTTTTGCAATGGTAGAAATAAGACAGTATAATTTTTCTTATATTCTTAAAAGATTTCACTGGGCAAATATATAATTATTTAGCTAAAATAAATGTCCTTTCTTTCTTTCTTATAGTTTAGTTGGGCCTGGGTCAGCTCCACAGACTCTGAGAGACTGTTTTCAAATGAATCTTCTCATTCTCAAAACACACGTAGCATAGCTCATTCTTAAATTTTGTAAGCCCACAGTAATGAGTTGCTGTTTGAATTTCTGCTAGGTTCCAAATGTATTCTGTGTTGAAATTTTTAGAATAAGCCTTAGTTCTTTACAAATCTCAATAGCAATGACTATAAACTATAAAGGAGATAAAAGCTCTTTTCAAGTTTTTAAGGGGCTAGATGGCAGAATCTTCCTATAATCCTCCATATCTCTCAGGCTCAACTTTGCTTTTTAAGTAAATGTTAACTATGAATCCAATGCTAATTTAACAGCTTCTAAGCTTCTGCTAGCAATGGGAATGCTATTAGAAGAATCAGATTATTCATTTATACCTTAGATGTGTCATAGAAACAAAGGAAAGAGTTTATTACTAAATGTGAGGATACAGGCTATTAACATCTACCTACACATGCACACTAGTATATATAATCTTTCTAAAAGAAAAGTCAAAAGAAACCAGCAAATTAACTTTTAAATGAATAATAAATAAATATGTATCCTTACATTTTACCAGATGCGGAGATCTAATATATTTTGTGGAGGTTTAAAATATTTACTATTGCTCTGAGGGATTCAATATTTACAAGTTCTTAACATATGTAATTTAAAAAGTAATTAAGGAATGCCAGAAACCAAATGTTTATTTTATTGTGTATATTAACTAAATGCAATTAGGACTTGGTGTCTTTTAACTCCTCTTTCTTCGCAAAATTTGGGACTCCATGAAATCACAACCAAAAGAAGAGCTTCTTTATTCCCAAATATATGTATTTTTTAAGTTTTCCATATAGACAAACAATTTCCTAAAGCTTGTTTCTAAATTTCTTACATATTTGTTCCCTGTAGTTCCAGTGTTCTTTTTTACTTATTCTCCTTTTTTTTTTAAAATTTGTGCACACACCATATCCATGCTATGTTAATAATAGTGATGCTTTTGCAATGGTAGAAATAAGACAGTATAATTTTTCTTATATTCTTAAAAGATTTCACTGGGCAAATATATAATTATTTAGCTAAAATAAATGTCCTTTCTTTCTTTCTTATAGTTTAGTTGGGCCTGGGTCAGCTCCACAGACTCTGAGAGACTGTTTTCAAATGAATCTTCTCATTCTCAAAACACACGTAGCATAGCTCATTCTTAAATTTTGTAAGCCCACAGTAATGAGTTGCTGTTTGAATTTCTGCTAGGTTCCAAATGTATTCTGTGTTGAAATTTTTAGAATAAGCCTTAGTTCTTTACAAATCTCAATAGCAATGACTATAAACTATAAAGGAGATAAAAGCTCTTTTCAAGTTTTGAAATTTGCATCTGTTCATTATATACTGGTAATTTATCCTCAAGCAGAGGTACTATTGAAATTGTATGATTTATAGATTAGTTCAGGTCTCCAAGGACACACATTAATTGTAGTATTTTAGAAGAAATAAATTTTTGTTTCCTAATTTAAGAAACTTTTATTTTAGTACAGTAAGAAATGAATTTGTTCAGTGACTGCCATGATGAATTTAAGTACTAATACTAGTTCCCTTATTGTCTTTCTAAATCTGTGAACCTTGTGGTTTAGATAATCAAAGCCAAAATTAAAAAAAAAAAATATATATATATATATATATATATATATATATATATACTTTTTATAAAGTACCTAAGGTCTTATGAATTTTGGTATATGGGTAGCATTTTTATTCAAAAAATATATGGTACATGACAAAAATTAGTCAGAACCAGTCTTGAAGACTGCTTAAATCTCCCACATACATGAAATATAATGATTTTTGTTTAATTGTGGTCTTTAATTTTTTAACGTAAACTCCCTCATAATGTTTAATTTTTAAGTTTTTTCATAAAATTCTGACCCTAGAATAAACAAGGAGAAATTTCTTTATACTTTGCCATATTGATCTTAGTAAGAAAAATTGTATTAATGCTTATGGTATAATCATTTACTTCAATTAAAATTAGAAGCACAAACCCAAGGAAGATTTGTTCCTACAGGGTATATGCAAAGGCAAAAAAATTTTTAATATTGATCTTATCAGAAATTTGTGCACACACCATATCCATGCTATGTTAATAATAGTGATGCTTTTGCAATGGTAGAAATAAGACAGTATAATTTTTCTTATATTCTTAAAAGATTTCACTGGGCAAATATATAATTATTTAGCTAAAATAAATGTCCTTTCTTTCTTTCTTATAGTTTAGTTGGGCCTGGGTCAGCTCCACAGACTCTGAGAGACTGTTTTCAAATGAATCTTCTCATTCTCAAAACACACGTAGCATAGCTCATTCTTAAATTTTGTAAGCCCACAGTAATGAGTTGCTGTTTGAATTTCTGCTAGGTTCCAAATGTATTCTGTGTTGAAATTTTTAGAATAAGCCTTAGTTCTTTACAAATCTCAATAGCAATGACTATAAACTATAAAGGAGATAAAAGCTCTTTTCAAGTTTTGAAATTTGCATCTGTTCATTATATACTGGTAATTTATCCTCAAGCAGAGGTACTATTGAAATTGTATGATTTATAGATTAGTTCAGGTCTCCAAGGACACACATTAATTGTAGTATTTTAGAAGAAATAAATTTTTGTTTCCTAATTTAAGAAACTTTTATTTTAGTACAGTAAGAAATGAATTTGTTCAGTGACTGCCATGATGAATTTAAGTACTAATACTATTTCCCCTTATTGTCTTTCTAAATCTGTGAACCTTGTGGTTTAGATAATCAAAGCCAAAATTAAAAAAATATATATATATATATATATATATATATATATATATATATACTTTTATAAAGTACCTAAGGTCTTATGAATTTTGGTATATGGGTAGCATTTTTATTCAAAAAATATATGGTACATGACAAAAATTAGTCAGAACCAGTCTTGAAGACTGCTTAAATCTCCCACATACATGAAATATAATGATTTTTGTTTAATTGTGGTCTTTAATTTTTTAACGTAAACTCCCTCATAATGTTTAATTTTTAAGTTTTTTCATAAAATTCTGACCCTAGAATAAACAAGGAGAAATTTCTTTATACTTTGCCATATTGATCTTAGTAAGAAAAATTGTATTAATGCTTATGGTATAATCATTTACTTCAATTAAAATTAGAAGCACAAACCCAAGGAAGATTTGTTCCTACAGGGTATATGCAAAGGCATATAATATATTTTTAAAAAGGTATTTGGTGAGTATTATATGTATATGGATCTTCTCTCATATATCCTCTTTCTAGATTAAAAAATTGTGGAGTATATCCAGTGACATGGAAATTTCTGTGATATATATATGTTTGTATACATATATGTGTGTGTGTGTGTGTGTGTGTGTGTGTGTGTGTGTATGTGTGTGTGTGTGTACAGAGAGAGAGAGAGAGATTCCTGATTCAGGAAGAATCAATGATTTGAAATAATTGAAATGACAAGTCTTTTATGTTGATGCTGAGAAAAGAGCATGCTATTCTTTATTTTGAATATAGGCTTTTAAAGCATCAAACAGCTGAAGGAGAATAGAAACAAATGGTTTGATATTATAAACTCAAAAATGTCACCACAGAAAGCTTACAGAGGTTGTAGTTCCTCCATAAATACAAAAAAAAAAATGAGGGCATTAGTTAGAAGAAAAAGAAGATCAAAACAGTGGAAACATGAAAATAAATAAAATAATATAGAATTGTCTTCCCTGGTCGCTCAGTGGTAAAGAATCCTCCTGTCAAGGGTTCGATCCCTGGTGTGGGAAGATCCCACATGCCTCGGAGCAACTAAGCCCATGTGCCATAACTATTGAGCCTGTGCTCTAGAGCCTGGGAACTGCACGTATTAAGCCCACGTGCCACAACTACTGAAGCCCAAGTACCCTAGAGCCCACGTTCTGCAATAAGAGAAGCCATCACAGTGAGAAGCCCACACACTGCAAGGAAGAGCAGACCTTGCTCGCCACAACTAGACAAAAGCCCATGCAGCAGTGAAGACCCAGCATAGCCAATGATAAGCAAGCAAAGAAATAATACAGAATGCATATAATGTGCATTATTTTTTCCTTTTAGTTTTGTTGAGATATAATTGAAATGCAGGACTGCCTAAGTTTAAGGTGTACAGCATAATGACTTCACATATATAGATTATAAATGATTATTACAATAAGCTTAGTTAATATCCACCATCTCATATAATTAACCAAAAAGAGAAAAAGTATTTTCCCTGTGCCAAGAAATTTTAAGATTTACTCTCTTAATAACTTTCAAATATACTATACATCAGCATTGTCTACAATCCTCACATTATATTTTACATCCCCAGTACTTATTTATTTTAAAACTGAAGGTTTGTGCCTTTTGAAAATTTCATTCAATTATCATCCTCCACCTTTGATACCACAAATCTGATCTCTGTATCTATGAGTTTTTGGTTTTTTGCTATTTAATTCCACGTATAAGTGAGATCATATAATATTTTCTTTCTTTGTCTGACATTTCATTTAACATTTAGCATCATATAGTATTTTCCTCCTTTGTCTGACTTATTTCATTTAGCATGATACCTTCAATGTTCATTCATGTTGTCGCAAGAGGCACATTCTCCATTCATCTGTTGATGGACACTGGGTTGCTTCCATATCTTGGCTATAGGATAATAATACTGCAATGAAGATGAACATGAAGATATGTCTTCAGCATAGTGATTTTGTTTCCTTCAGCTATATATTAATGCATAAAAGTGGAATTGCTAAATCATATGGTAGAATTTTTTTATTTTAAATTTTTAAATTTCATTAGGGGGCCTGGAAAAAAAAAAAAAATTTTTTTGCCAAAACCCGTAGGGTTCGATCCCTGGTGTGGGAAGCCCACGTCGAGCAACTAAGCCCATGTGCCATAACTATTGAGCCTGTGCTCTAGAGCCTGGGAACTGCACGTATTAAGCCCACGTGCCACAACTACTGAAGCCCAAGTACCCTAGAGCCCACGTTCTGCAATAAGAGAAGCCATCACAGTGAGAAGCCCACACACTGCAAGGAAGAGCAGACCTTGCTCGCCACAACTAGACAAAAGCCCATGCAGCAGTGAAGACCCAGCATAGCCAATGATAAGCAAGCAAAGAAATAATACAGAATGCATATAATGTGCATTATTTTTTCCTTTTAGTTTTGTTGAGATATAATTGAAATGCAGGACTGCCTAAGTTTAAGGTGTACAGCATAATGACTTCACATATATAGATTATAAATGATTATTACAATAAGCTTAGTTAATATCCACCATCTCATATAATTAACCAAAAAGAGAAAAAGTATTTTCCCTGTGCCAAGAAATTTTAAGATTTACTCTCTTAATAACTTTCAAATATACTATACATCAGCATTGTCTACAATCCTCACATTATATTTTACATCCCCAGTACTTATTTATTTTAAAACTGAAGGTTTGTGCCTTTTGAAAATTTCATTCAATTATCATCCTCCACCTTTGATACCACAAATCTGATCTCTGTATCTATGAGTTTTTGGTTTTTTGCTATTTAATTCCACGTATAAGTGAGATCATATAATATTTTCTTTCTTTGTCTGACATTTCATTTAACATTTAGCATCATATAGTATTTTCCTCCTTTGTCTGACTTATTTCATTTAGCATGATACCTTCAATGTTCATTCATGTTGTCGCAAGAGGCACATTCTCCATTCATCTGTTGATGGACACTGGGTTGCTTCCATATCTTGGCTATAGGATAATAATACTGCAATGAAGATGAACATGAAGATATGTCTTCAGCATAGTGATTTTGTTTCCTTCAGCTATATATTAATGCATAAAAGTGGAATTGCTAAATCATATGGTAGTTTTATTTTTAAATTTTTTAAAAATTTCCATGCTATATAAATTGGTTGTTCAATTTTCATTCTCACTTACAGGGCACAAGGATTCCCTTTCTTCCACCTCTTCACCAATACTTGTTATATCTTGTCTTTTTGATAATAGCCATTCTTACAGGCATGAGATGATGTCTCACTGTGGTTTTATGTTGCATTTCCTCAGTGATTAGTAATATTGAATACCATGTCATGTACCTGCTGGCCATTTGTAGGTCATTGGGAAAATGCCTATATAGATCTTCTATGCATTTTTAAATGGATTCTTTGATTTTTTTTGCTCTTTCATGATATGATTTCTTTATATATTTTGAATTGTTTTTGTTTTTTAGCTGCTAAGTCATGTCTGACTCTTTTGCACCTCCATGGACTGTAGCCTTCCAGGTTTCCCTGTCAATGGGATTTCCCAGGCAAGAATACTGGAGTGAGTCACCAATTCCTTCTTCAGAGAATATTTCTAACCTAAGGATAGAACTCCAGTCTTCTGCACTAGCAAACAGATTCTTTGCCACTGAGCCCGTATTAGTCTCTTATCAGATATATGATCTGCAAATATTTTTTTCCATTCTACAGGTTGTCTTTTCATTTTGTTGGTGGCAGTTTTATTTGACTTCATCTTGTCTATTTGGCTTCTTTATTTGACTTGACCTTTAAACTGGATTGTTGAAGTCTTACGGCTTTTGATTTTGGTTTGTTGGTGAAGAAAATAAAATTGATGAGAATAGCTCTGAAAAAAAATATAAAAATACTTGTATATTTTCTTGTTAAAATGATTAATGCAGAAAATTAAGCCTCTGGCCCCTTTTGGAGGAAAATATAACAAGTCTAAGGGTATTACAGTTTACCTTGCATCACGAATTGAAGATGACCCAGGGAGCCTTTCCAAGTCATTGGCACATTCTCCATTCATCTGTTGATGGACACTGGGTTGCTTCCATATCTTGGCTATAGGATAATAATACTGCAATGAAGATGAACATGAAGATATGTCTTCAGCATAGTGATTTTGTTTCCTTCAGCTATATATTAATGCATAAAAGTGGAATTGCTAAATCATATGGTAGTTTTATTTTTAAATTTTTTAAAAATTTCCATGCTATATAAATTGGTTGTTCAATTTTCATTCTCACTTACAGGGCACAAGGATTCCCTTTCTTCCACCTCTTCACCAATACTTGTTATATCTTGTCTTTTTGATAATAGCCATTCTTACAGGCATGAGATGATGTCTCACTGTGGTTTTATGTTGCATTTCCTCAGTGATTAGTAATATTGAATACCATGTCATGTACCTGCTGGCCATTTGTAGGTCATTGGGAAAATGCCTATATAGATCTTCTATGCATTTTTAAATGGATTCTTTGATTTTTTTTGCTCTTTCATGATATGATTTCTTTATATATTTTGAATTGTTTTTGTTTTTTAGCTGCTAAGTCATGTCTGACTCTTTTGCACCTCCATGGACTGTAGCCTTCCAGGTTTCCCTGTCAATGGGATTTCCCAGGCAAGAATACTGGAGTGAGTCACCAATTCCTTCTTCAGAGAATATTTCTAACCTAAGGATAGAACTCCAGTCTTCTGCACTAGCAAACAGATTCTTTGCCACTGAGCCCGTATTAGTCTCTTATCAGATATATGATCTGCAAATATTTTTTTCCATTCTACAGGTTGTCTTTTCATTTTGTTGGTGGCAGTTTTATTTGACTTCATCTTGTCTATTTGGCTTCTTTATTTGACTTGACCTTTAAACTGGATTGTTGAAGTCTTACGGCTTTTGATTTTGGTTTGTTGGTGAAGAAAATAAAATTGATGAGAATAGCTCTGAAAAAAAATATAAAAATACTTGTATATTTTCTTGTTAAAATGATTAATGCAGAAAATTAAGCCTCTGGCCCCTTTTGGAGGAAAATATAACAAGTCTAAGGGTATTACAGTTTACCTTGCATCACGAATTGAAGATGACCCAGGGAGCCTTTCCCTGATCACTAATCTTTTTATTGCATTTGTTTGGTTAAAATATTGAACACAAGTTCCATTGGAGAAATACATGAATATAAATAGTCAGAACCCATAGATATTCTAATGCCATGTATTTAAGGCATAAAAATAAACTTTCTAGAAATATTTAAAATGAGAAAATAACTCTTTATGAAGGCAAAGTAGCTAGGGGTTTTCCTTCACGTTTTATTGAATTATACATGGAATTTTTAAAGCACACTTTTTCATATGCTCTAAAATAGCTTCTCTTATTTTCATACAAGTCTTCAAATACTTGTTGTGTGACCTTTTGCCAGGAAGATTTAATGATAATAATGATGATGGCATCTATTAGGCAATGATGTGCTAGGCATAATGCTTAAGGTTTGCTATGATACTTTTCACTTAGAACAGCCACCTGGATTAAGTACTAGGATTGTTCGACTTGACAGATGATTGGTTCTTAGAGAAGTAAACTTCTTCACTCATTGTCACACAGATAGTCAGCATGGGCTAGATTTGAAGACAAGCAGAGTTCTCCTCACTTTGTGGAGGTGACAGCATTTTTAAAACTTAAAAAAAAAAACAAAAAAACAAAAACTGCATTGAGATTCCATGGATCTATTATCTAATCCTAGCTATTAATTTTAAAAAAATCTATGAGAATGTGAGTAAATATGGTTCATATACTTTAAGCTTTAGTTTCTTTAGCTGTACTATGATGAATTGAGAATTGTCCACACCCTATGTCACTTCTATGTAAGTGCTGAATGCAAACTGATTGTGGCACTGGAGCTCTCCCTTTGTCACTTCTGGACAGAATATTCCAACACTTTTATTAAAGGAAATTAGTGGTACAAGGATAACATTTAAATATATATTACTAGAAAAAAGAAAGATAAACTTATTTCATAAAATATATAATTACTCTCCTTGAATCATTTTGTGTGTATGATACATTAAATGGAATACAAAACCCAAACACATAAACTGGAAATCTTTTGTATGTGAAATTGTATGCTGTAGATTGAGTTCTTTGTAATATAGTACAATGACACAGTTAATGAATAATTACTACCAAAACTGCAGAGTCGGCGGTAAATTCAACATTGTAAAAGTAGCTTGGATTAACTTGGGTAATAAGGCTACTATGCAATTAAAATCCTGTTTGGGGCTTCATAAATCTTGTTATATCCCTAACTTGTATAGCAGAAATTTGATTTAGGCTGTGACAGTTAGAATTAAACCTTTTTAAAATGTATTTTGCTATAAAGTCAAAACATCCCAAATTTGTCTCTCTCTATGTACCTATTTGCTTTTAATATACAACTTTAGAAACACTTTTAATTTATAGACCTCTTGGAGAAACTGCAAGTTTTCTTAATGAATTTATAGATTTTCTTTCTCAATTCTCCATGGAATTACACAGCCTATTAATCTTAGGTGATTTTAGTATCTATATTGACAATTTGAAAATAGGTTTGGTATAACTGTTATTTCCCTCTTTAATTCTCTTGGCTTCACTTGGCCCATCTCTCAAATGACTCTATCATGTGGGGGACAGACCATTTCCACCGTTTCCATCCGCTCACATTTACTGAGTCCTATTCACAAGTCTCTACTCAATACTTCACAAGCTCCCCTGGTTTTATTTTATTTATCCTTGTAAATTCATGTAGATTGATTTCTTTAGCACGGAATAATTATTACTCATTTGATTTTAAAATAATCCATCTCTCTTATTGACATTTCAGTCCAAAATAATTGTTGGTTTCTCATGACGTCCACCCCTGGTTTGTCAATAATTCCCATTGTGCATTCTAACAGGAGGTATTTCTCAGTACCTTTGCTCTGAAAAAAAAAAAAAAAAGTAGAAGCTCATGCTGTTTATGATGCTATAGGTATTTATGCAATTATGTACTTTAAACTTACTTACCCTAGCCAAATAGTGAAAGTATTGTTGGTAGATATTAAACTCATATATTTGCCATTTAATTGTCTAATAGAATAAGAGGTGCATCAGTTTTCAGGAGAAATGGTAAAATTTTATGTTATTTTTTATTGCATTGTACTTCTACATAAGGAATTTATTGAATATCTATTCATGGAGGAATGTGTGTGTGTGTGTGTGTGCATGTATATATGCATTATTTATTTGCAACATGTAAATATGGGGTCATAAGTTTGAAGAAGTTCAATCATTCTGTTCCATGCCCACAACAGAAAGCCAGATGGATGAGAACGCAATTTGTTGGATGCCTAACACTCATTTTCAGGGGGGAAAAAATCTTAATATTGATACACATTAATCAACAGAGTAGAATTTTAACTCTAGCCTCAAATTTCATGGGGAACAACTGTTGCTAATACTTATTAAGTTAGTAACTTTTTCTAATTTTTAGATGCCTTAATTTACATTTTCAGCCACCATTGTCCATTTATTCTTATTTATATTATTCTTCAGGTTCTTCTTAAGATTTCGAAAACAAAGATCCTAAGTCATATTCCTTTATCTAAGTACCACAGATGGAAAATTCAGGATATTCAGGTTCTATTATTGCCTTTCCTACCAGTCCAATTTACAGCATATCAGTGCTATGGAAATATTTATTTTTATTTGATATGAAGTATTAGACCATTTATATGTATTTGAATAATGTGATAATACTTTCTGTTTATATTAAATAATTTCACCCTGGAGACTGCAGAATGAATTCCTAATGTTTTCTCATTTATCCTCACAACATCTCATTGATGTTAGGGACTAATTTTTATTATCTCTATTGATTGGGAAATATAGAACTTATTATTACTAATCTTGTATACAGAAACAAAATGTCTAACTGACTAACAAAATGACTTGTATGTAGGCAAGTCTCTAGGATTTAAAATAAGGGGTTTGGTGAAGATAGTTCACTGAGAATGTAAAATGTGTATTAGCTAGAATTCCTTGGAGAGACATAACTCATGTCTTGGTGATCGCTTTCTCTTTCTCCATATGTAATATGGCAGAGAGATAAAGTCAGGAAGACACAGCAAGAGAGAAATTCATATAAGGAATGGCTCACATGACTGTGGAAACTGACAAGTTCAAATTATGTAGGACATTCTGATGGGCTAGAAACTGAGGTTGGTAATGCAGTCTTGGATCTGATTCTGCTGGGCAGCTGGCCAGAAACTCAGGCCAGGTTTCTGTGTTGCCATCTTAAGGAGGATTCCTTCTTCTTTTGGAAACCTCAGTCTTTGCTGGAAAGACTTCTAACTGATTGAATTAGGCTCACCCATATTATGGAAGATAATCTACTTTACTCAAAGACTACTAATTTAAATATTGATCACATCTAAAAAATATCTTCACAGTAACATCTAGATTTTCTAGAAAAAAATTTTTCTTCTAAGCTTGATCAACCAACCAAACATCATAGCCCAGACAAGTTGATGAATAAAATAATTCTAATAGGATAAATTGTAGTTTATCTTTTCAAACCTGTGACATATTTGATATATTTAGTTCTATACAGTTAATTGAACAATGTTCTTAATATGACTGTAGCAGTATGCATCTTTACATTGATGCTGTATTATTGTGAACGTATGGTATGAATGCATATGTATTTGTCAATTTAAAAGGTCTACCTCATCCACACAAAACATGTGCCTGGCATTTTATTAGTTCTGGTCATATAATATGCAGTTTTGAAAACCAGGTACTCTGCCAGGAATAGAAGAAATCATAATTAGTAAAATGGATACAGTTTGTAACAGTGAACCCTGCTGCTTGTCATTCAGATTCAGAATAGTTACTTACCTAAACATATCTGTGACTCACTCCTAGACATTTTTGAAAAACTGGTCAAACTCTGGGCACCGAGAGGGTAATTATTTACCAATAAATTGACCAATGTAAGTATCTTAAAATATATTTTAAAATTATATCTGAAACTCAGCACTGAAAAGGAATAGATGTATTTATTTAACAGCAATTAGAATTTGTGTACCACAGTTGTGGTCTTCTTTAATCATCATGCTTTCCTCTCATTAGAGAATGTTTTAACCAAGGATAATTAGAGACAACGCATCTTGCCTGACTTTTTATGTATATATATTTTCCTGTGTCTTAGCCCTAAGTTATCTGTTTCTTGGACCATACTAAGAACGTTGATGATTTACTGTTGATGTGTCTGGGCTTCTGCATTCTTTGTGTGAAGGCTCAGATGTTGCAAGTTCAAATTATGTAGGACATTCTGATGGGCTAGAAACTGAGGTTGGTGATGCAGTCTTGGATCTGATTCTGCTGGGCAGCTGGCCAGAAACTCAGGCCAGGTTTCTGTGTTGCCATCTTAAGGAGGATTCCTTCTTCTTTGGAAACCTCAGTCTTTGCTGGAAAGACTTCTAACTGATTGAATTAGGCTCACCCATATTATGGAAGATAATCTACTTTACTCAAAGACTACTAATTTAAATATTGATCACATCTAAAAAATATCTTCACAGTAACATCTAGATTTTCTAGAAAAAAATTTTTCTTCTAAGCTTGATCAACCAACCAAACATCATAGCCCAGACAAGTTGATGAATAAAATAATTCTAATAGGATAAATTGTAGTTTATCTTTTCAAACCTGTGACATATTTGATATATTTAGTTCTATACAGTTAATTGAACAATGTTCTTAATATGACTGTAGCAGTATGCATCTTTACATTGATGCTGTATTATTGTGAACGTATGGTATGAATGCATATGTATTTGTCAATTTAAAAGGTCTACCTCATCCACACAAAACATGTGCCTGGCATTTTATTAGTTCTGGTCATATAATATGCAGTTTTTGAAAACCAGGTACTCTGCCAGGAATAGAAGAAATCATAATTAGTAAAATGGATACAGTTTGTAACAGTGAACCCTGCTGCTTGTCATTCAGATTCAGAATAGTTACTTACCTAAACATATCTGTGACTCACTCCTAGACATTTTTGAAAAACTGGTCAAACTCTGGGCACCGAGAGGGTAATTATTTACCAATAAATTGACCAATGTAAGTATCTTAAAATATATTTTAAAATTATATCTGAAACTCAGCACTGAAAAGGAATAGATGTATTTATTTAACAGCAATTAGAATTTGTGTACCACAGTTGTGGTCTTCTTTAATCATCATGCTTTCCTCTCATTAGAGAATGTTTTAACCAAGGATAATTAGAGACAACGCATCTTGCCTGACTTTTTATGTATATATATTTTCCTGTGTCTTAGCCCTAAGTTATCTGTTTCTTGGACCATACTAAGAACGTTGATGATTTACTGTTGATGTGTCTGGGCTTCTGCATTCTTTGTGTGTGATTACTATCCTGACCACAAAAAAGCGCCGGCCTTGATGATTACTGCTACATTTACTGTTCTTAATCTGCCTTCCCTGGACTACTATATGTTTCTGTGCTGCAGTGTGTAGTGCTGAGAAATTCCCTCATGCTGTTATTTGTTTTTGCTTTGAGTGGCATTCAAATCTGCTCTTCACCTACTATACCTAGGTAAGGGTTCAAGCACATTGTCCTGTTTAGAATCTCAGCACCAAGTCATCATGGAATCATTCATCTCAGAGATTACGTTTCTGGATATACTACCTATTCTGTACAGTTTTTTACCCTGTCCTGTGAGTAATAATAAAAGTCTTACTTATTATTTCATTTACCAGTATACCTGGTTTCTGTAGAATATGGTGTGTGGCAGCCATGGCTGGGCTAGTATACATTTCAACATTTGCTTCTGTGTTTTAAGCCCAAAAAAGATAACTTTCAAGTAGAGGACATCATTATTAAGGAGAGTGCCTCAGAAAAAAATTAAGAATGGTTAATTTGGTCTATTGTTTTTCTCTGTTGTCTTTTTAAACTTTACCAACTACTGTACTCTCAATTAAGAAATGTACAGCATATATAACCAATGAGTGTGTAGTCTAGTTTGGGTCACATCAAACAGTGCTATCAATAGTCTATTTTTTCTTCTTTCCTGCTTTCTATAACCAAGGTAATGGAGTTCAATTAATATAGGAAAGAAATAGAAGCATTAGTGCCCAGAAAAGTGATCAGCATTATTGGCCATCAAAAGGTCAAACTTCCCATCCCATGGCTATAATCAACTGGTGAAAATGTAAAATGGTATATCTACTTAGGGAAAGTCAAGCAGTTCCTCAAAAGGTTAAACAGGGTTGCTACATCATCCAGTAATTATACTGCTAGGTGTATGCCTAATAAAAATATGGACATATGATTAAAAAAAAAAACACTTTTATACAAATATTACAGCATCATTCATAATGGCCAAAATTAGAACCAATCCAAATGATGATCAACTGATGAATGGAAAAGTAAAACATAGTCTATCTAAATAATGGACTATTATTTAGCAACAAAAACAAAAAGGAATGCAGTACTGATACCTGACAGGCCATAGAAAGACCTTGAAAATCATACTAAATGAAAGAAGCCGTCAGTACATCAGATATTATATAATTCCATTTATGTAGAATATTCACCAAAGGCAAATCCAGAGAGACAGAAAGTAAGATTAGTGTTTGTCAGAGAAAGAAGATGGGGGCAGGGTGACCAGGAATAAGTATGGGGTTTCTTTTTGTGCTGATTGTTGCACAATTCTACAACTATGCTAAAAACCACTGAAGTAAGTGTACACTTTAAGTAGATTCTTTGTATGGTATGTGACTTATTTCTCAATAAAGTGGCTCTAAAAATAAGAGCAATATTACAACACTTCTCATGAGATGTAAGAAACTTACAATAGTAAACTTTCCTTTTTCTCCTCCTGACCTTGTGATATTGCTACCACATATCTTTTTGTTGTTTAATCAGTAAGTCATGTCTGCCTCTTTACAACCTTATGGACTGTGGCCCACCAGGCTCCTCTATCCATGGGGTTTCCAAGGCAAGAATACTGGAGTGGGTTGTCATTCTCTTCTCCAAGCTATCTTCACAAGTTAGGAATCAAACCCATGTCTCCTGCATTGGCAGGAAGATTCTTTACTGTTGAGTCACCTAGAAAGGCCATCATATATCTTATCTAAATATCATCAGCTTCGTGTTTTTTAGTGAAATATGTAAAAATAAATGAAATGTTATATGTGTAATGGATTTAATTTTAATCACTATCAATTTCTTGTTACCTGTCTTGGCCCATTCAGGTTGCTCCCACAAAATATTATAGACTGGGTGGCTTATAAATGACAGAAATACATTTCTCACAGTTCTGGAATCTGAGATGACCAAGATCAAGGTATGAGCATGGGGATGAGGGCCATCTTCCAGGTGGCAAATCTCTCCTTGTGTTTTCCAATCATTGAAGCAGATTTCTCCCTTTATTTTCTAAGGATAGACACATTTTCTCTTGGGTCTCTTTTATATAAGCACTAATTCCATCTATGAGGGCTCTGTCCTCATGACTAATCACTTCCGAAAGTTCCCACCTCCTCATCCTTAACCTTGGGCATTAGTTGTCAACACATGAGTTTTAGGGATGCATAGACTTTCTGTCTATTCCAGGGAGACACACAAATGTAAAAACCCTTGTAACAGATTCTTCATTCCTTCCTTCTTCCATCATTGGAAACCAGACACTCACATAATTAAATTTTGTTGGCATTTATTAAGTACTGTTCAATACTCTTATAGGTTCTTAGGATATAAGAATGAGGCTGTCTGTGTCTCCGAGGAGGGTACGGATAGTGGTGGGTATCCAGATCACACAACCAATGGAGATAGAAGCATATAATTATAGTAGCATTCATTGGAATTTAGGAGCCATATTCTATTGCTTAACAATGTAATAAGAGCAATATTACAACACTTCTCATGAGATGTAAGAAACTTACAATAGTAAACTTTCCTTTTTCTCCTCCTGACCTTGTGATATTGCTACCACATATCTTTTTGTTGTTTAATCAGTAAGTCATGTCTGCCTCTTTACAACCTTATGGACTGTGGCCCACCAGGCTCCTCTATCCATGGGGTTTCCAAGGCAAGAATACTGGAGTGGGTTGTCATTCTCTTCTCCAAGCTATCTTCACAAGTTAGGAATCAAACCCATGTCTCCTGCATTGGCAGGAAGATTCTTTACTGTTGAGTCACCTAGAAAGGCCATCATATATCTTATCTAAATATCATCAGCTTCGTGTTTTTTAGTGAAATATGTAAAAATAAATGAAATGTTATATGTGTAATGGATTTAATTTTAATCACTATCAATTTCTTGTTACCTGTCTTGGCCCATTCAGGTTGCTCCCACAAAATATTATAGACTGGGTGGCTTATAAATGACAGAAATACATTTCTCACAGTTCTGGAATCTGAGATGACCAAGATCAAGGTATGAGCATGGGGATGAGGGCCATCTTCCAGGTGGCAAATCTCTCCTTGTGTTTTCCAATCATTGAAGCAGATTTCTCCCTTTATTTTCTAAGGATAGACACATTTTCTCTTGGGTCTCTTTTATATAAGCACTAATTCCATCTATGAGGGCTCTGTCCTCATGACTAATCACTTCCGAAAGTTCCCACCTCCTCATCCTTAACCTTGGGCATTAGTTGTCAACACATGAGTTTTAGGGATGCATAGACTTTCTGTCTATTCCAGGGAGACACACAAATGTAAAAACCCTTGTAACAGATTCTTCATTCCTTCCTTCTTCCATCATTGGAAACCAGACACTCACATAATTAAATTTTGTTGGCATTTATTAAGTACTGTTCAATACTCTTATAGGTTCTTAGGATATAAGAATGAGGCTGTCTGTGTCTCCGAGGAGGGTACGGATAGTGGTGGGTATCCAGATCACACAACCAATGGAGATAGAAGCATATAATTATAGTAGCATTCATTGGAATTTAGGAGAGCTATTTTCTATTCTCAATTTCTATTGCTTAACAATGTAATATTTGGGTGAGTCATCCAAATTGTATTGACCTTTAATTCCAGACTACCACACTGGGTAAGCTAGAAGTGCTCTTTAGACCAAAAGTTCTTTGCCATTTTAGATCGATACCTTTCTACTCCTGATAACTTGAATAGCATTTATTCTTGAGTCATGGCTATGATGGTATTTAAATTTTTCTTAATGACTTAATTGGACACTATCAAATATTATCCTGGGAGAAGAATTCTTTCTACATTTAGTTTTAACAGTGACATATTCATAGGTAGGATTAAACTCTACTTTCAAGTCATTTCTTTCCATTTTCAGTGACAACACTTCAGTATCACTGTATCCCTCACCTATATAAAAGAATAATGATGATGGAAAGGTTCTATGTCATTGTTGTCCCACTAAGTGTCAGCCACAGGCAGTCACTGAGAGTTTGAAATGTGGTCAATGTGACTGAGATTCTGAAATTTTTATCTTATAATAATGTATTTAAATTAAATAGACACATATATTTTGGATGGAGCAGGCCTAGATCTCTCTGTTGGTATTCCTGAACCTCTTCCAGTTCATTTTTTTCATCACAGTGGTCAAAGTATCTTTTTTTGCATCATAGATTAAATTACATTGATTATTTATAAAATGCTACACTGGCTTAATATTGGACTTAGATCTGGTCTTTTTATTTTTTGTCTTCCTATCACTGCCGAAGTTCCCACCTCCTCATCCTTAACCTTGGGCATTAGTTGTCAACACATGAGTTTTAGGGATGCATAGACTTTCTGTCTATTCCAGGAGACACACAAATGTAAAAACCCTTGTAACAGATTCTTCATTCCTTCCTTCTTCCATCATTGGAAACCAGACACTCACATAATTAAATTTTGTTGGCATTTATTAAGTACTGTTCAATACTCTTATAGGTTCTTAGGATATAAGAATGAGGCTGTCTGTGTCTCCGAGGAGGGTACGGATAGTGGTGGGTATCCAGATCACACAACCAATGGAGATAGAAGCATATAATTATAGTAGCATTCATTGGAATTTAGGAGAGCTATTTTCTATTCTCAATTTCTATTGCTTAACAATGTAATATTTGGGTGAGTCATCCAAATTGTATTGACCTTTAATTCCAGACTACCACACTGGGTAAGCTAGAAGTGCTCTTTAGACCAAAAGTTCTTTGCCATTTTAGATCGATACCTTTCTACTCCTGATAACTTGAATAGCATTTATTCTTGAGTCATGGCTATGATGGTATTTAAATTTTTCTTAATGACTTAATTGGACACTATCAAATATTATCCTGGGAGAAGAATTCTTTCTACATTTAGTTTTAACAGTGACATATTCATAGGTAGGATTAAACTCTACTTTCAAGTCATTTCTTTCCATTTTCAGTGACAACACTTCAGTATCACTGTATCCCTCACCTATATAAAAGAATAATGATGATGGAAAGGTTCTATGTCATTGTTGTCCCACTAAGTGTCAGCCACAGGCAGTCACTGAGAGTTTGAAATGTGGTCAATGTGACTGAGATTCTGAAATTTTTATCTTATAATAATGTATTTAAATTAAATAGACACATATATTTTGGATGGAGCAGGCCTAGATCTCTCTGTTGGTATTCCTGAACCTCTTCCAGTTCATTTTTTTCATCACAGTGGTCAAAGTATCTTTTTTTGCATCATAGATTAAATTACATTGATTATTTATAAAATGCTACACTGGCTTAATATTGGACTTAGATCTGGTCTTCATTTATGTCTTTAAATTCATTTTACCCCTCTCCTCTCTTTATTCCAGCCACTCTGCTTTTTAAAATCTACTTCACAAACACACCGTGATCACTTTCTTAGGGCTTTCTCATGTCTGAAATGCTCATTTCATATTTTTATGACTATTTTTATTTAGGCCTCTTCTCAAATGTTCTTACTTTGAAAATGCTCTGGATAATCCTGCTATCGAAAAAGCTCCTCCCTGATCAGTCTCTCCCCGGTGCCTGTTATGTTTTGTTCATAGATTCTATCACTATTTGAGATTGTTTATTACATACTGATGTTCTTTTCTCTCACTAAATTATAAGTAGCAGAGACTTTTTGTATGTTTTTCACTTCTACATCCCCAACATCAAAAGGTTACCTGGAACATAGCAAGAGTTCAATCAATATTTGTTGAACTGATGCAATATTCACTGTAGGAATGAAGAATAATATGGAATAAACGAATGAATATACATAATTTGCTTCATGGTAAAGTACCAATTTTTTTTTTTTTGGTTATTGACATTACTCATTTTGATTTCCTAGCTAACACTGGGAAGAATAAACTGAAATTCCTACAACTTAAACAATAAACTCAGTAGAATGGTGCTTTTTATTTATTTTTTTTTGGCCACTTCTATTGGTCTTTCATTTATCTATTTTCATCCATCTTTGTTCTTTGGCTCCTGTGGGCCTCCCATCACAGTGGCCTCTGTCGCTGCAGAGCACTGGCTCTGTGAGCATGCACTCTAGAGCTCCAGCTTGGTAGTTGGACCTATCAGTCCAGATGCTCTGTGGCACATGGGATATTCCCAGGCCAGGGATCGAACTGGCGCCCCTTGCACTGCAAGGCGGTGTCCTTACCCACTGGACCACCAGGGAGGTCCCAGAATGGTACTATTTCAAGTGAAACACATCCTTTCTTGGTCTCCACTGTAGCCCCATTTTTCAGGTAGATCTTCATAATAGTATTTAAATAAAACATATATTTTGGATGGAGCAGGCCTAGATCTCTCTGTTGGTATTCCTGAACCTCTTCCAGTTCATTTTTTTCATCACAGTGGTCAAAGTATCTTTTTTTGCATCATAGATTAAATTACATTGATTATTTATAAAATGCTACACTGGCTTAATATTGGACTTAGATCTGGTCTTCATTTATGTCTTTAAATTCATTTTACCCCTCTCCTCTCTTTATTCCAGCCACTCTGCTTTTTAAAATCTACTTCACAAACACACCGTGATCACTTTCTTAGGGCTTTCTCATGTCTGAAATGCTCATTTCATATTTTTATGACTATTTTTATTTAGGCCTCTTCTCAAATGTTCTTACTTTGAAAATGCTCTGGATAATCCTGCTATCGAAAAAGCTCCTCCCTGATCAGTCTCTCCCTGGTGCCTGTTATGTTTTGTTCATAGATTCTATCACTATTTGAGATTGTTTATTACATACTGATGTTCTTTTCTCTCACTAAATTATAAGTAGCAGAGACTTTTTGTATGTTTTTCACTTCTACATCCCCAACATCAAAAGGTTACCTGGAACATAGCAAGAGTTCAATCAATATTTGTTGAACTGATGCAATATTCACTGTAGGAATGAAGAATAATATGGAATAAACGAATGAATATACATAATTTGCTTCATGGTAAAGTACCAATTTTTTTTTTTTTTGGTTATTGACATTACTCATTTTGATTTCCTAGCTAACACTGGGAAGAATAAACTGAAATTCCTACAACTTAAACAATAAACTCAGTAGAATGGTGCTTTTTATTTATTTTTTTTTGGCCACTTCTATTGGTCTTTCATTTATCTATTTTCATCCATCTTTGTTCTTTGGCTCCTGTGGGCCTCCCATCACAGTGGCCTCTGTCGCTGCAGAGCACTGGCTCTGTGAGCATGCACTCTAGAGCTCCAGCTTGGTAGTTGGACCTATCAGTCCAGATGCTCTGTGGCACATGGGATATTCCCAGGCCAGGGATCGAACTGGCGCCCCTTGCACTGCAAGGCGGTGTCCTTACCCACTGGACCACCAGGGAGGTCCCAGAATGGTACTATTTCAAGTGAAACACATCCTTTCTTGGTCTCCACTGTAGCCCCATTTTTCAGGTAGCTACAAATCTGAGCTTGAGCCTTTTCATCCATAAAGCAAAAATAAGCAAAAGATAAAGTTAAAGCCCTAAGATTATATCTAGAACAAATTCTGCAGAGTGATAAACTTTGCCTGTGATGATGACTTGACAATAGATTACTCCTTATCCTTGACTTCTGTCATTTGAATTGAATTGTCTTTTGTCATTCATTTATAGTAAAGAGATTGACTTCAGCATTTAAAGCTGTTCTCAGAGAGCCAAGGAAGTAATTGTTTGTCAATTATTGTCTTTGTTGAATAGGGTGAATGTCTGTGTGTGTGTGTGTGTGTTCAGTTGTGTCTGACTCTTTATGACCACAAAGACTGTAGCCTGCCAGGCTCCTCTGTCCAATTTTTCAAGCAGGAAAATCCAGGTGGTTTGCCATTTCCTTCTTCAGGGGATCTTTCCGATCCAGGGATTGAACACTTGTCTCTCACTTGTCCTGCGTTGACAGCCAGATTGAATTGTTAGTTGCATGTTAAATTGTTCAGGAAAATGCCTTTTCAATGAAAATGTTGAGCAAAACCAAGGTAACTGGTTGAGCACCTCAAGGGAATGATAGATTCCTGACACGTCTTCTGTTGATGTCCCAACATTCACCAGACCATCTGACTGGCACTAGATGATTCCCATGTCATCCTTATCACTACCTCTGACAACCCTGAGCAGTGGTGAAGTGTATACTCTGAGGAAAGCATTGTGGCAATACTTTCAGATTTATCTGTAAAGAACTGGTTCTCTGATTACCTGAAATAGAGCCTATAGATAATGGTTGTTCAGAGCTTCATATAAATAGTCGATAAACCATTAAAGGCCTTCCCAGATGATACTAGTTGTAAAGAACCCACCTGTCAATGCAGGTGACATAAGAGACACAGGTTTGATCCCTGGGTCAGGAAGATCCCCTGGAGAAGGAAATGGCAACCCACCCTAGTATTCCTGCTTGAAAAATTCCATGGACAGAGGAGCCTTGCAGGCTACAGTCCACGTGGTCACAAAAAGTTAGACATGACTGAAGTGACTGAGCATGCACGTATTAGACACTTCTGTACCTTGCACAAAATGCATCCTTAGTAAATTTTAATGATTACTTTTTTGTTTTTAATTTTTTCTCAGTTCAAATATGGAAAACAAAAAATCATTTTATTCAACAAAAGCCAAGTATGTTACAGAAGACAATATATCTTTAAGTGTATATGATTACTATATAGCAGTTGGTTAATATTTGCTGAACCAATTAGGGTCGAATGCAATATCTCAGAGAATATCTGGTAGATAACAGGTACTAATTTTTTAAAAATCAGTATTGATAGAATAATTATTGACCAGTTAATAATGACTTTTCTATTATTAGGCTGATAATATTATTCTACTTTTCCATTATCAATGATAAATGGTACAATATAATAATATTCTGATTATAGTCTTCTCAGATGCATGTTATGAGCTTTAAAGGAAAGCAAGGAATTGGAAGACTAGGATTGATGTATATACACATACATACATGTACATTTGCATGCTATGCATAAAATAGAGAACTAGTGAGAACCTGTTATATAGCATAGGGAACTTCACTTAATGCTCTGTAGTGACTTAAATAGGAAGCAAATCCAAGGAAGGGGGGAGGGGGATAATTGTATACGTTTGGCTGATTCACTTTGCTGTATAGTAGAAACTAACACAACATTGAAAAATAACCATACTCCAATAACAATGAAAAAATGAAGAGAAACAAGAAATGAAAACACTTTAAAAGAGCTAATGGCAGAGCATTAATACTTGAAATGAATGTTCCTAGTTTTTCTCTAGTGCTTCATTACATACTCATTTATCTATGGATGTACTCAATGTAATTTACCTGTATTACCATCTATTTTGTGGTAATATAGCAAAAAAATGTGTTTCTTATAACTCTCAAGATATGGTATAGAAGTCATAGATCTTCCCATATCTGAATCATAATCATTTAGCTTCTTAAAATGGTAATTTCCTATTTTACAGAATAGGAAATTTCCTTCTTTTCATCAAATCTTTAGTCAAGGACATAGTCCAGTGAACTTCTGCATGACACATCCCTTAAACACCTGTGAAGATATTAATTTTTGAAGATATTAACTTTTCCAGAGGAGCTTACAGATTATCTTTTCCAGACAAGGATCAAAGCACATCTCTTCCTATTATTCTTATACATGAGGTACTTGCACAGTGTAATAGGCTGAAATGTGTCCCCAACAACGTCATATGTCTCCTAACACTACTGTGACTCAATATGGAGATGAGGTCTTTAGGGAGGTGAAGTTAAATGAGGTCATAAGGAATCCCAAGTCTTATGAGGCTGGTGTCCTATAAGGAGAGTCACCAGAGCTCCCTTGCTCGCTCACTCTCTTCACAAGCACACAGGGGAAAGGCCACATGAAGATGCACAGAGACGGTGACTGTCCATAAGTCAGAAAGCACCAGACACTGAGTCATCTGTCACCTCGATCTGAGATTTCTAACCTCCAGAACTGTAAAAAAAAACCTCTTATGTAAGCACAATTGGTATTTTATTATGACACCAAGCTGACTAATACAGATAGGGAGAGTTACAGGGGATTTAGGCCCTACCTCTCGTTCTTGGCACCATCATTTCTTCTTTCAAAATGTTCTCTACCCCATTTTGCATTTATGTTTTGAAAACTGGCCGTTCTGCATGTGAGCATTTGCGTGACATAAGCCACTTAGTCAGGTGAACATATTTTGTGTGTGTTTGAACCCCCCGTGTAAGTCTCTGCCATTTGGAAATGAAATTGTAACCATACTCCAATAACAATGAAAAATGAAGAGAAACAAGAAATGAAAACACTTTAAAAGAGCTAATGGCAGAGCATTAATACTTGAAATGAATGTTCCTAGTTTTCTCTAGTGCGTCATTACGTCCTCATTTATCTATGGATGTACTCAATGTAATTTACCTGTATTACCATCTATTTTGTGGTAATATAGCAAAAAAATGTGTTTCTTATAACTCTCAAGATATGGTATAGAAGTCATAGATCTTCCCATATCTGAATCATAATCATTTAGCTTCTTAAAATGGTAATTTCCTATTTTACAGAATAGGAAATTTCCTTCTTTTCATCAAATCTTTAGTCAAGGACATAGTCCAGTGAACTTCTGCATGACACATCCCTTAAACACCTGTGAAGATATTAATTTTTGAAGATATTAACTTTTCCAGAGGAGCTTACAGATTATCTTTTCCAGACAAGGATCAAAGCACATCTCTTCCTATTATTCTTATACATGAGGTACTTGCACAGTGTAATAGGCTGAAATGTGTCCCCAACAACGTCATATGTCTCCTAACACTACTGTGACTCAATATGGAGATGAGGTCTTTAGGGAGGTGAAGTTAAATGAGGTCATAAGGAATCCCAAGTCTTATGAGGCTGGTGTCCTATAAGGAGAGTCACCAGAGCTCCCTTGCTCGCTCACTCTCTTCACAAGCACACAGGGGAAAGGCCACATGAAGATGCACAGAGACGGTGACTGTCCATAAGTCAGAAAGCACCAGACACTGAGTCATCTGTCACCTCGATCTGAGATTTCTAACCTCCAGAACTGTAAAAAAAAACCTCTTATGTAAGCACAATTGGTATTTTATTATGACACCAAGCTGACTAATACAGATAGGGAGAGTTACAGGGGATTTAGGCCCTACCTCTCGTTCTTGGCACCATCATTTCTTCTTTCAAAATGTTCTCTACCCCATTTTGCATTTATGTTTTGAAAACTGGCCGTTCTGCATGTGAGCATTTGCGTGACATAAGCCACTTAGTCAGGTGAACATATTTTGTGTGTGTTTGAATTTTCCTTGCCTTTTCTGGGCTTCCTGGGTGGCTTAGTGATAAAGAATCTGCCTGCCATTGAAAAAGATGCAAAAGACTCAGGTTCAATCCCTGGGTCAGGAAGAGCCCCTGGAGAAGGAAATGGTAAGGCACTTCAGTATTCTTATCTGGAAAATCGATGGTCAGAGAAGACCGGTGGGCTATAGTCCCTGGGGCTGCAAAAGAGTTGGACACTACTTAGCCTTAGCTGAAGGAGTAATAATAGTTCTTATAACATGGGGAGTTTGTGAGACCTGAGATAGGCACAAAAAGTATTTTGTGTCTGGAGCACACTAGATGCTATGCTAGACTGGTGCCTTAGCAATTATTATTTGGCAAAAATAATTTAGTACCTCAAGTCATTATTCTTTCTAGGTTTTATGATTGAATATACAATATAAAAACACATTCTTGAACAAAAATCTGTTCTATTTTAGATTTTGTTTTCAGTTTGTTTTATTTCCCACCTAAATGCTTCTTATGGAGAAATGAGTGCGGATGACACCTTTTCTCTCCCAGACACATGCACGGGAATGCTTGAGAGAAAGGGTAACTTTATAGTTAAAATTATGTGCTTTGGAACCAGAGTGGGACTAGAGAGCTGGAATTGTTTAACTCCTCCATCTCAGTTTTTTAAAAGTCTATAAATTAAGGATAGTAATAATACTTACTTCTTTGGGAGTATTAAGTGAATTAATGCATTTAACATACTTTGAATAGTACCTAACATATAATAAGTATCATAAACATTAGCTACTCTTTGCAGGTAAAACTCCTGAGATCTTATTATATATCTGGCTTTGCAAACCATTCAGTTAATTTACTTCTGACTAAATTTCATTTAACTTAGTGAATAACACACTATTTTAAAAAGTGGCAGTTCCCTTTAGCAGGAGTTACTGACTTAATGTATTTTATTTATGAACTCAAAGGAGAAAAATAATTTTATTCTAATGCATATCTGTGATACTGCCAACTCATAAAGTTTGCTAATGAATTATTCCAGAATAATGGAAAATACACAGCAAGAGCCTTGGTCTTTGCCAGACTCCCAGAGAAAGCATTTTGAGTTCTTTATGTCTGTGCAAGTATTCAGTATAAGGACGTTTGCCCTGTCTAACCCCAATTGAGGTTCTGTTCAAGTGCACTTTCTAAGAGTGATCTATGTTAGCACACCTTGATTATGTTAAATGAATTCCAGTCATCCCTCTGGCCCTAATGTTACTTACTGAAAAGACAGTGACCTAATGGTCCTAGTGAATTGTGTTTAATTGCACTTATTACAGCTTGTATGCAATTTGCAATTATTGAAGGGTTTTTATTGTTGTTATTTTTATTGTTGCTTAGGGCAATTTAAGGAACAGGCTCTTCCATGCAAAATGACATAAAATTGTCCAGATGTTATTTTTTGTTCTGAGCTGGGGGTGGTTGGGGTGTAGGTAAAAACATGGAGTAGAAAAGATTCACTGAATAGTAAGAGGAAGCAAATCAATTGGTAGAAAACTTTACTGCAGTTAACATGGAATAAAACAAAGTTGGCTGATAGTGATGCTTATTTGAAGGAAAAGGTACAGATAAGGCAATGATTGTTCAGTAATAGTCACCTATGAGAGGATAAATAATATAGTAGTTTTCTACCTGCACATGAATTTAGAAGAAAATTGCTGAGGATAACTTCCTATTTTAAAACATTGAGATTTTAAAAAAGTTTTAGTTTTGTTTCAATTCAAAAAGCTTATTATATACTTTTAAAATAAAGAACTAAAAAAAAAAGCTTATTATAAAAGTAGAACCACTGCCCTTCCATACCACAACAGCCCAACTATTCCCACTGCCACGGGTAAACTGACTATCCTATGAAATGATGAAATGTGAAGTTTACAGAACAGTAAGCAGCAATACAAACATCATGGTGCTGATCTTATGAGAATGTCAGCTGGCAGGACAGCTGTTTTCAGGTGACTTGCTCAGATAGCTTCAGAATGTGACTGAAAGACAAAAGAAAGAAATTTTCACCTACAAATGTCTTTCAAGTTTTGGATAATCCTTGAAACTATAGGGTAGTAGGAGTTCTATTGTGCTGAATTGGAAGGTCAGAAACCATTGTTATTTAAATACTGGTATGCTTCTCAAGATTCACTCTAAGAGAACTTCTCAGATTCTCTCCAAGGGCTAACAGTATTATACAGTTTGCTTCTATGTATGTTTGCTTGTGATGGCTCTATAAATTTAACAGCTTGATGTTTCAAAAAAAAATAGCACATTCGCCAGTCATAGTAGTGGAGGCTTAGCATATAGCACATAGAATCGGCACAAAAATACATTTAAATTTTTAGCCAAATGTATTAAATGAAGACGCTGAAGTCTGGATACTAAGAACCTGCTATCTTGATGTTCATGCATGCTGAGAAGTCACTTCAGTCATGTCCCACTCTTTGTGACCCTATGGACTATAGCCCTCCAGGCTCCTCTGCCCATGGGATTCCCCAAGCAATACTGGAGTGGGTTCCCTTGACCTCCGACTCTTTCCTATCTGGGGATCAGACCTACATATTCTGTGTCTCCTGCATTGCAGACAGATTCTTTACCCACTGAACCACCCAGGAAGCCCACTGTCTTGACATGTCATTAAATACATTGTGGTGGTTTAGTCGCTAGGTCATGTCTGACTGTTGTGACCTCATCAACTATAGCTGGACAGGCTCCTTTGTCCATAGGATTTCCCAAGCAAGATTACTGGTGTGTGTTGCCATTTCCTTCTCCAGGGGATCTGCCTAACCCCAAAGATAGAGCTCTAGGGTCCTGCAAGCAGTCTTCTGCATTGCAGGCAGATTCTTACCGACTGAGCCACCAGGGAAGCTCTAAATATATTGTAATCAACACATTATTATACTTGATTAGATTGGTTGTTATAACAATGAAAAGGAAATCTATTATTAAATTCACCTCTAGGACAATCAACCAAACATTTCTAATGCTTTTGTTTTATTCTAAAATAGAGAAGTGATAATCATGACGGTCTTTGTGAAATTTCAAGACAAATAAAGACTATAAAAATTATTAATACTTTATCCACTGCTGATTACTTAGAATTTTGTGGTTTTACCCTAATATATATAGAAAATGTAATTTTACAAGTATATGAGATATTGACAAAATTGGAATAAAGTACTGCCTAAATCTTGCTTTGACTTTTATTATTTACTCAATAATATTATACCTTGTATGTACTGCCTCATGTAATTATTGATTTCCCCAAATGCCATGTTAAAAGCTGCAGTAATTGATGATATGCACATCATTACTTTATTCAACTATATATATTGTTAAATATTTATTTTATACACAATCAATTGCTATTGTAAATTTTTATACATATTCTTACATATAGAACTTGAATTTTTGGCAGTCAGGGGGCTTAGCATATAGCACATAGAATCGGCACAAAAATACATTTAAATTTTTAGCCAAATGTATTAAATGAAGACGCTGAAGTCTGGATACTAAGAACCTGCTATCTTGATGTTCATGCATGCTGAGAAGTCACTTCAGTCATGTCCCACTCTTTGTGACCCTATGGACTATAGCCCTCCAGGCTCCTCTGCCCATGGGATTCCCCAAGCAATACTGGAGTGGGTTCCCTTGACCTCCGACTCTTTCCTATCTGGGGATCAGACCTACATATTCTGTGTCTCCTGCATTGCAGACAGATTCTTTACCCACTGAACCACCCAGGAAGCCCACTGTCTTGACATGTCATTAAATACATTGTGGTGGTTTAGTCGCTAGGTCATGTCTGACTGTTGTGACCTCATCAACTATAGCTGGACAGGCTCCTTTGTCCATAGGATTTCCCAAGCAAGATTACTGGTGTGTGTTGCCATTTCCTTCTCCAGGGGATCTGCCTAACCCCAAAGATAGAACTCTAGTGTCCTGCAAGCAGTCTTCTGCATTGCAGGCAGATTCTTTACCGACTGAGCCACCAGGGAAGCTCTAAATATATTGTAATCAACACATTATTATACTTGATTAGATTGGTTGTTATAACAATGAAAAGGAAATCTATTATTAAATTCACCTCTAGGACAATCAACCAAACATTTCTAATGCTTTTGTTTTATTCTAAAATAGAGAAGTGATAATCATGACGGTCTTTGTGAAATTTCAAGACAAATAAAGACTATAAAAATTATTAATACTTTATCCACTGCTGATTACTTAGAATTTTGTGGTTTTACCCTAATATATATAGAAAATGTAATTTTACAAGTATATGAGATATTGACAAAATTGGAATAAAGTACTGCCTAAATCTTGCTTTGACTTTTATTATTTACTCAATAATATTATACCTTGTATGTACTGCCTCATGTAATTATTGATTTCCCCAAATGCCATGTTAAAAGCTGCAGTAATTGATGATATGCACATCATTACTTTATTCAACTATATATATTGTTAAATATTTATTTTATACACAATCAATTGCTATTGTAAATTTTTATACATATTCTTACATATAGAACTTGATTGTTTTCTAAGAGGTAGACTTCTAACAGTGAAAATAGCTGTCTTGAGATGAAAATATTTTGAAGGACTTTGAGATACACCTAATACTCCCATGCAGCTCAGCACGTGTTCTTGGATGTGGGCCTTTGTTCAGCTGAATCAGAGCTACATGGGTCCTTATTGCATAGACTCCATGGAAACTCTTTCTTGATATCGTATGTTGTCAATTGATCTCCCATTCTACATATCTCAGGTTATAATTTCCCAGTTTCTCTTCATATAATTATTGACCAGTCCTCCCATTCTGAACTTCAAATGTGAGGAGTTTGAAAATGTTAAAGGATCCCCACCTACCCTGATTGCTTGGTAATCTATGTCTTCCATTTCCTCCCCTACTTCCTGAAAGGTGTCAGGATTAGTCTTTATTTTAATTAGCATAAAGATTTGAAAACTTATACACTTCCTTTTTTCCTTTGTATTACATACTTTTGCAGTTTTATCAATCAATATGGGAGAAAAGGAAGTAAATTATAGTAAAGTATGTATGAAAATTTCAAATCACACACAACTCCAAATAGATTGATGTAGAGTTTTTGTGGACAATACTGTTTACTCATTGGAAAAAAAAAGTATATATTGGTATCTGCCTTGCTCCATTGGCTCAAAGTATTAAGTAGTATCCAGAATACACACACACACACACACACATTGTGTGTGTACAATACTATGATTATGCTAAAAAGGGAGTATGTGATAGGGAGAGAATGACAAAATAAATGATTAAATAGTTAATCCCACTAGGGGATTTTAAGTAGAAAAATATGGGAAACTCCTATAAATTAATGATTACTTGAAAAAGCAGGTTTTCTTAACCATAAAACCAAGCAAGATTGCTTAGCAACAAAACCATGCAACAGAAGCATGGGACATGCCCCAAAATAATCAAACAATGGTGGCTTGAGATCCGCATCTTGCCTAGTAAGCTCAATAAGTTAATGACCCCCCCAAACAGACTCTGTGTACATGAAAAACAGTCATTTATAGGAAGATTACTTTTCAAAATGAAAGACCCTCATCATGTTGAGACCTGAAAATATTTTTCCAGAGTGCTATGACAGGCTTCCCTGGTGGCTCAGACAGTAAGGAATCTGCCTCCAATGCAGGAGACCCAATCGCTTGGTTGAGAAGATACCCTGGAGAAGGGAAAGGCTACTGATTTCAGTATTTTTGCCTGGAAAATTCAGGGACAGAGGAGCCTGGCAGGCTATAATCCATGGGGACACAAACAGTTAGATACAACTGAATGACTTTCACTCACTCACGCACTCTTTGGGCCTCCCTGGGGGCTCAGACAGTAAAGAATCTGTCTGCAAAGTGGAAGACCCGGGTCTCACCCTGGTTGGGAAGATCCACTGGAGAAGGAACAGACTACCCACCCCAGTATTCTTGACTGGAGAATTTCACGGTTTGTCCATGGGGTTGTGGAAAGTCAGACACGTTTGAGCGACTTTCTCTTCATTCACATGACAGTCCAGGCCTGACCTTGTCGAGAGGGACAAGTAAACTTCCCTGCCCTATCTGGGGGAGGACTTGATGACAGAAATGTGACATCTACTCAAGGAAAATAAAGGAGGTCTTCTCTCCCTTCCCGCTCTTCCTTAGATTATAAAACTGTAGACCACTAAATTTTTGGATGGCATTTCTGATCTGCCTGCTTATAAACTTCACAAGCAACCTATTCTATAATAACAAATCACTTTTTTTTCTACCACTTTGCTCTGCCTGAATTCTTCTCTGTTTGAAACAAACAGGACTGTAGGACCAGAGCTCTTCAGAGCCCTCTGAAATGACACTTATCAGTTTCATATCTATTTCTATCTATAATTCTATCTATTTATCTTTCACTCCTCTTTTCAAGGAAATGACTTTAGAATCAGATACATTTTCAAATTCACATGTTGAGGTCTGACATTAAATAGAGTATGCCTGCACGATACAAATTTTACTGATAATAAGTGAGTTTATCTCACTAAACTCTTGCAAGAATTAAACATGGCATGGGCTTGAGATCCGATCTTGCCTAGTAAGCTCAATAAGTTAATGACCCCCCCAAACAGACTCTGTGTACATGAAAAACAGTCATTTATAGGAAGATTACTTTTCAAAATGAAAGACCCTCATCATGTTGAGACCTGAAAATATTTTTCCAGAGTGCTATGACAGGCTTCCCTGGTGGCTCAGACAGTAAGGAATCTGCCTCCAATGCAGGAGACCCAATCGCTTGGTTGAGAAGATACCCTGGAGAAGGGAAAGGCTACTGATTTCAGTATTTTTGCCTGGAAAATTCAGGGACAGAGGAGCCTGGCAGGCTATAATCCATGGGGACACAAACAGTTAGATACAACTGAATGACTTTCACTCACTCACGCACTCTTTGGGCCTCCCTGGGGGCTCAGACAGTAAAGAATCTGTCTGCAAAGTGGAAGACCCGGGTCTCACCCTGGTTGGGAAGATCCACTGGAGAAGGAACAGACTACCCACCCCAGTATTCTTGACTGGAGAATTTCACGGTTTGTCCATGGGGTTGTGGAAAGTCAGACACGTTTGAGCGACTTTCTCTTCATTCACATGACAGTCCAGGCCTGACCTTGTCGAGAGGGACAAGTAAACTTCCCTGCCCTATCTGGGGGAGGACTTGATGACAGAAATGTGACATCTACTCAAGGAAAATAAAGGAGGTCTTCTCTCCCTTCCCGCTCTTCCTTAGATTATAAAACTGTAGACCACTAAATTTTTGGATGGCATTTCTGATCTGCCTGCTTATAAACTTCACAAGCAACCTATTCTATAATAACAAATCACTTTTTTTTCTACCACTTTGCTCTGCCTGAATTCTTCTCTGTTTGAAACAAACAGGACTGTAGGACCAGAGCTCTTCAGAGCCCTCTGAAATGACACTTATCAGTTTCATATCTATTTCTATCTATAATTCTATCTATTTATCTTTCACTCCTCTTTTCAAGGAAATGACTTTAGAATCAGATACATTTTCAAATTCACATGTTGAGGTCTGACATTAAATAGAGTATGCCTGCTTTACCGGAATAGTTTGCAATAGTTGTTATCTTCCTACTACTGATAATAAGTGAGTTTATCTCACTAAACTCTTGCAAGAATTATTTACTATAGTTTTGTCCTGTTTGTTTCAATTTAAAGTTAAAAAAAAAAGCAAAACAACGGGGCATATTCTTGATAACTACTGATAGAAATTGAGTATGTTTATGTGATATTTATATATCTTCACCTATGATCCCTGTATTTGTGATTTTGCTTATTGTAATTAAGATTTTATTAAAGTGTGTGGTATTGGACTTATCAGAAATTAACCCAAAGAATATTTTCAAGTCTTATTTCTAAATTTTTGTTCATAATGTAATAATAAATGTTATAAGTTACTTTTCAGGCAAGATTTAAACATTTTTAATGACATTATACTTTATAAAGTTTTCCCAAGACCTTGAGAAAAATCATAGAATCACGTAACCATACATTTTGTGTTTTTCTTGCTTTTAAGGTGCAAGGACTATTTCCCTCAAATAGTCAATGAGATGTTCTTCACATCTGACAGCTGACCTGGTGCTAGGTTTACATTCAACATGTTACTTGTCATTTTCCGTACTTTTTTTCCCTGTGAGAATTCTCAAAGATGATAAATAATCATGTGCTGAGTGCTTGCTATGAAAAAGTCTACAAGCTTGATTACAGCTCTAGAAGGTGTTAATGGTTTTCTTAATAATTAAAATATAGCAAATTAATATTTTTCTAATGTTAATGGTAATAACAGATTTGAACTCACTAATTTCATAGGCAAATTTTGTATTTGTTTCAAAATTTCTTTAAAAAACCCAACTCTTCACCATGACTGTCAATTTCACATCTTTCCCCATGGTAGAATATCTCTAAAGCTGTTAGCATCTTTGGTCATTAAATTCAGTTACCAGTTCTGGCACACAGGATTTGGTCTAGAACCATAGAAAATTCTAGTGAAGCTGCTTCTAGTTAGATTCCATGTTAAGAAACATTGAACTGGGGCTTCTCCTGGTGGTCCAGTGGGTAAGGACACCACCTTGCAGGGCAAGGGGCACCGGTTGGATTCCTGGCCTGGGAAGATCCCACATGCTGCAGAGTGGCTGGACCGATGTTTCCAATTACCGAGGCAGAGCTCTGGAGCGTGTGTGCCCAGAGCCGGTGCTCTGCAGCGACAGAGGGCACTGTGATGGGAGGCCCAGAGGAGCCAAAGAACAAAGATGAATGAAAATAGAGAAATGAAAGACCAATAGAAGTGGCCCTCCCACTTCCCTCTCTCCCCAACCCCACCCTCGCCCAAATTAAATAAATAAATTAAAAAAAAAAGAAACATTGAACTGGGTAAATAAATGAATTTAGAGACATTTAGAAATATAAAAATATTTGAAAGGACATTTGCCAATTACATTTATAATGACATTATACTTTATAAAGTTTTCCCAAGACCTTGAGAAAAATCATAGAATCACGTAACCATACATTTTGTGTTTTTCTTGCTTTTAAGGTGCAAGGACTATTTCCCTCAAATAGTCAATGAGATGTTCTTCACATCTGACAGCTGACCTGGTGCTAGGTTTACATTCAACATGTTACTTGTCATTTTCCGTACTTTTTTTCCCTGTGAGAATTCTCAAAGATGATAAATAATCATGTGCTGAGTGCTTGCTATGAAAAAGTCTACAAGCTTGATTACAGCTCTAGAAGGTGTTAATGGTTTTCTTAATAATTAAAATATAGCAAATTAATATTTTTCTAATGTTAATGGTAATAACAGATTTGAACTCACTAATTTCATAGGCAAATTTTGTATTTGTTTCAAAATTTCTTTAAAAAACCCAACTCTTCACCATGACTGTCAATTTCACATCTTTCCCCATGGTAGAATATCTCTAAAGCTGTTAGCATCTTTGGTCATTAAATTCAGTTACCAGTTCTGGCACACAGGATTTGGTCTAGAACCATAGAAAATTCTAGTGAAGCTGCTTCTAGTTAGATTCCATGTTAAGAAACATTGAACTGGGGCTTCTCCTGGTGGTCCAGTGGGTAAGGACACCACCTTGCAGGGCAAGGGGCACCGGTTGGATTCCTGGCCTGGGAAGATCCCACATGCTGCAGAGTGGCTGGACCGATGTTTCCAATTACCGAGGCAGAGCTCTGGAGCGTGTGTGCCCAGAGCCGGTGCTCTGCAGCGACAGAGGGCACTGTGATGGGAGGCCCAGAGGAGCCAAAGAACAAAGATAAATGAAAATAGAGAAATGAAAGACCAATAGAAGTGGCCCTCCCACTTCCCTCTCTCCCCAACCCCACCCTCGCCCAAATTAAATAAATAAATTAAAAAAAAAAGAAACATTGAACTGGGTAAATAAATGAATTTAGAGACATTTAGAAATATAAAAATATTTGAAAGGACATTTGCCAATTACATGTTAAAACTGACTTTATTATACTTCCTTTATATCAAGGAAATGAAAGTTCTCAGGTAAGATTTTCAGATATTATATATTAATGGAATCTTATTCTCAATGAATTAAATAAATGTACATTTCTTCCCCTTCCATATGTTTCCTATTTAGCATTCTGCTTTCTATTCTGGTAGAAGTGTTTTAGTTTGTTTTATTACTTAAGCAATGGTTTAAAAACCTTCACTAATCCTTACAGAATTAAAATTATAGACTATCATCTTTACTATATGTGTTGTGTGTATATATGCTTCTATATGATTATGAAAATCTTCTAGGTGTTGTGTCTTTAGATCTGAAAAAAACCTGCGTAGAAGAAATAGTTTTCATAATATGTATTTTCATGTATGGAGTTTAAAAATACTCTTTTGAGATGTTTTGATTATCATTTTCTTCTAGGAATTTTTCTTATTTCCCTTTTGATTTATTTGGCACTCTCTTCATTATTTAGAAATATATTGTTTAATCTCCATGAGTTTATGTTTTTTACATTATTTTTCTTGTAATTGATATCCTGCCCCACAGAATTGTGGTTGGAAAAGATAATATGATTTCAATTTTCTTAAATTTGTTGAGGATTGATTTGTGGCCCAAGATGTGGTCTATCCTGCAGAATGTTCCATGTGCACTTGAGAAGAAAGTGTATTCTTCTATGGACCAATGGAGCAAGATATAGAGCCCAGAGATGAACCCACACACTTACAGGTATCTTATTTTTGACAAAGGAAGTAAAGAATGGGGCAAGGGGCACCGGTTGGATTCCTGGCCTGGGAAGATCCCACATGCTGCAGAGTGGCTGGACCGATGTTTCCAATTACCGAGGCAGAGCTCTGGAGCGTGTGTGCCCAGAGCCGGTGCTCTGCAGCGACAGAGGGCACTGTGATGGGAGGCCCAGAGGAGCCAAAGAACAAAGATGAATGAAAATAGAGAAATGAAAGACCAATAGAAGTGGCCCTCCCACTTCCCTCTCTCCCCAACCCCACCCTCGCCCAAATTAAATAAATAAATTAAAAAAAAAAGAAACATTGAACTGGGTAAATAAATGAATTTAGAGACATTTAGAAATATAAAAATATTTGAAAGGACATTTGCCAATTACATGTTAAAACTGACTTTATTATACTTCCTTTATATCAAGGAAATGAAAGTTCTCAGGTAAGATTTTCAGATATTATATATTAATGGAATCTTATTCTCAATGAATTAAATAAATGTACATTTCTTCCCCTTCCATATGTTTCCTATTTAGCATTCTGCTTTCTATTCTGGTAGAAGTGTTTTAGTTTGTTTTATTACTTAAGCAATGGTTTAAAAACCTTCACTAATCCTTACAGAATTAAAATTATAGACTATCATCTTTACTATATGTGTTGTGTGTATATATGCTTCTATATGATTATGAAAATCTTCTAGGTGTTGTGTCTTTAGATCTGAAAAAAACCTGCGTAGAAGAAATAGTTTTCATAATATGTATTTTCATGTATGGAGTTTAAAAATACTCTTTTGAGATGTTTTGATTATCATTTTCTTCTAGGAATTTTTCTTATTTCCCTTTTGATTTATTTGGCACTCTCTTCATTATTTAGAAATATATTGTTTAATCTCCATGAGTTTATGTTTTTTACATTATTTTTCTTGTAATTGATATCCTGCCCCATAGAATTGTGGTTGGAAAAGATAATATGATTTCAATTTTCTTAAATTTGTTGAGGATTGATTTGTGGCCCAAGATGTGGTCTATCCTGCAGAATGTTCCATGTGCACTTGAGAAGAAAGTGTATTCTTCTATGGACCAATGGAGCAAGATATAGAGCCCAGAGATGAACCCACACACTTACAGGTATCTTATTTTTGACAAAGGAAGTAAGAATAGTCAATGGGGCAAAGACAGCCTCCTCAATAAGTGTTGCCGGAAAACTGGACAGCTACATGTGAAAGAATGAAGTTGGAACACTACCTAACACCATATACAAGAATAAACTCAAAATGGATTAAAGACCTAAGTATATGACCAGAAACCATAAAACTCTTAGAGGAAAACATTGGCAGAACACTCGATGACATAAATCTAAACAGGATCTTCTATGACCTGCCTCCTCGAGTAATGAAAATAAAGAGAAGAATAAACAGGTTGGACCTAATTAAACTTAAAAGCTTTTGCACAGAAAAAGGGGAGAAAACAATAGCAAATGAAACAACCAACAAAGAATTAATTTTCAAAATGTTCAAGCAGCTCAGACAACTCAACACACAAAAAACAAACAAAATGGGAAAAAAGCCTAAACAGACATCTCTCCAAAGAAGACATACATATGGTCAGCAAACACGTGAAAAGATTCTCAACATTGCTCATTGTTAGAGAAATGCAAATCAAAACTACAATGAGATATCACCTAACACCAGTCAGAATGGCCATCATCAAAAAGTCTACAAAGAATAAATGCTGGAAAGGATGTGCAGGAAAGAGAACCCTCTTGCACTGTTGGTGTGAATGTAAACTGATACAGTCACTATGGAAGACAGTATGGAGATTTCTCAAAAATCTAAGAATAGAACCACTATATGACCTAGCAATCCCACTATTAGGCACATACCCTGAGAAAATCAAAATTTAGAGAGACACATGTACCCCATTGTTCACTGTAGCACTGTTTACAATAGCTAGATCATGGAAACAACCTAGATGTCCATTGATAGATGAATGGATAAAGAAGCTATAGTACATATATACAATGGAATATTATTCAACCATAAAAAATGCATTTGTATCAGGTCTAATGAGGTAGATGAATGTCGAACCTACTATACAGAGTGAAGTACATGAGAGAGAGATAAAGATAAATATTGTATACTTACATATATATGTGGAATCTAGAAAGATGATGCTGATAAATGAATATAAGAGGCGGTGGAGAGGCGGGCATGGAGCACTGTTTTACGGACATTGGGATGAGGGAGGGGAATATGCTGTGGTACTAAGGGATCTCAAACAAGGGCTTTGTGGTGACATGGAGGGTGGGATGGCGAGGGAGTTGGGGGGACATGTATACCTATGGTGGATTCAGGTCGATGTGTGGTAGTAAACAATAAAACTCTGTAAAAACAAATGGTAATTTAAAAAAATCCATACCAGTGATTGACCCAAAATTTTGTAAAATCATACTTAAAAAATATTTGAAAATATATTCTTTAACCATCAAAATCAAAAATAAAATCTCTTCCATGGAGCAATGGATGGATAGATGATGAAACCAGTATAGCAAAACATTAATGGTAGAATCTCGGTGGTGGGAATGTTGATGCTCATCATAAAATTCTTTCAGTTTTAGTGTATGTTTGAAAATGTTCAGAAATATAATGCTGGGAAATTAATTCACTGGTTAATTCAATATCAAGTATATCAGTAAAATTTCTTTCACTATGCGTCTATAAGATGGAAAATTTGGTTCACAAGCAATATATATATTCTTAACATTTTGAGCTTAGTGGCATAAAGAATGATGTACAAATGAAGAAATGAGGCATTTCCAGATGGTTTTTAGAAGAAGGAATTTGTAAATAATTGTCTACCTACGAGGAGGATAGTTACTTCAAAGTCATTTGGTACATGTTTCTTTTCAACTTACCTGTTCATTTTTGGATGGGGAATTACCTAATGGATGTGAATGAAACTTAAAGACATGCATTGGAAATAAATAACTTTTTCTAATCTACCCCATCACTGCTGGGAAAGTCCTTCAAGTATCCAGATATATATGAGTCTACATTGAGGTAGACTCCTCACCTCATCTCTGTGGTCTAATAACTTCCTATTACCACAGTGCTTCTGAACCAAGGCACCACGATTCCGGAAAGGGATGCCTCCTTGGGGTGCAGCACCAGGTGACTGCTCTCTGATTTGATGTTTCCTCTAATTTGGGGACTCTGGGTATGCTTGATCGGTAAGATGAATGTCGAACCTACTATACAGAGTGAAGTACATGAGAGAGATAAAGATAAATATTGTATACTTACATATATATGTGGAATCTAGAAAGATGATGCTGATAAATGAATATAAGAGGCGGTGGAGAGGCGGGCATGGAGCACTGTTTTACGGACATTGGGATGAGGGAGGGGAATATGCTGTGGTACTAAGGGATCTCAAACAAGGGCTTTGTGGTGACATGGAGGGTGGGATGGCGAGGGAGTTGGGGGGACATGTATACCTATGGTGGATTCAGGTCGATGTGTGGTAGTAAACAATAAAACTCTGTAAAAACAAATGGTAATTTAAAAAAATCCATACCAGTGATTGACCCAAAATTTTGTAAAATCATACTTAAAAAATATTTGAAAATATATTCTTTAACCATCAAAATCAAAAATAAAATCTCTTCCATGGAGCAATGGATGGATAGATGATGAAACCAGTATAGCAAAACATTAATGGTAGAATCTCGGTGGTGGGAATGTTGATGCTCATCATAAAATTCTTTCAGTTTTAGTGTATGTTTGAAAATGTTCAGAAATATAATGCTGGGAAATTAATTCACTGGTTAATTCAATATCAAGTATATCAGTAAAATTTCTTTCACTATGCGTCTATAAGATGGAAAATTTGGTTCACAAGCAATATATATATTCTTAACATTTTGAGCTTAGTGGCATAAAGAATGATGTACAAATGAAGAAATGAGGCATTTCCAGATGGTTTTTAGAAGAAGGAATTTGTAAATAATTGTCTACCTACGAGGAGGATAGTTACTTCAAAGTCATTTGGTACATGTTTCTTTTCAACTTACCTGTTCATTTTTGGATGGGGAATTACCTAATGGATGTGAATGAAACTTAAAGACATGCATTGGAAATAAATAACTTTTTCTAATCTACCCCATCACTGCTGGGAAAGTCCTTCAAGTATCCAGATATATATGAGTCTACATTGAGGTAGACTCCTCACCTCATCTCTGTGGTCTAATAACCTCCTATTACCACAGTGCATCTGAACCAAAGCCCCACGATTCCGGGAAAGGGATGCCTCCTTGGGCTGCTGCAGCACCAGGTGACTGCTCTCTGATTTGATGTTTCCTCTAATTTGGGGGACTCTGGGACTTTTCTTTAAGAAAGCTCATCTATGCATTTTAAGGATGCTTATTACATTTTACCCAGCTTTTCCAGATTTTTATTTTATTTTATTTGTTCTTTTTATTTTTCTTTCACAAAAGTTTATAATTATTTTGGTATTACTGCCAAAATACATAACATTTTGATCACTTTTCTCAGCCAGCAATTTGAATGTAAGGAATGCTGGTTTGGTCCCCATCATTTCCATAAGAACTTAGCATCTAATTTATTTATTTACTTTTGAAGTACCAGAATTTGCCTTTGAGTATCAGCACAGAATGCCTGTAATCCAGGTTCTTGCAAGAGAATTTAACCTTGAATTGCTTTTGCCTGCCTGAGAGAAACAACATTCAAGGATAAGCGCATGGAAAGTAATCCAGTGTTCTCAAAATTCAAATCTTTAACCACATTTCAAGTCAGATTCATCAGGGAGTACAAATTCAAAACCTTTGCTTCAGCTTTTATGATAATTGATTTTTATATCATGCTCTTCAATTGCATCAATGGACACTATAAACAACTGCATGGAAATCTTTATTTTTGGTATTATAGGCGTCACATTGGGGTTATTTTCCACAAGATCACTCTGTATGCCTTTTATGAATATTCAAGAGAAATGTGTCTTGAAATTCTGTGCCACAGAAATTTTCATTTTTGCTGAGCAACTCGATTGTTATTTCATGGACACTAGGAATCTTGAAAGTGATCATCTTTTCCTTATTCTTTGCTCATAAGGTAGTGCAACTTATTTAATTTTTTAGGTTACTTGAATGCATTTATACATTGTAAAAAATCTCTATCCTATTATAAATGCATCTTTGACTTATTAATTATTAACACTAGCATTTGAAATATTTTATACTTATAAATGACTTTCTACCCCATCACTGCTGGGAAAGTCCTTCAAGTATCCAGATATATATGAGTCTACATTGAGGTAGACTCCTCACCTCATCTCTGTGGTCTAATAACCTCCTATTACCACAGTGCATCTGAACCAAAGCCCCACGATTCCGGGAAAGGGATGCCTCCTTGGGCTGCTGCAGCACCAGGTGACTGCTCTCTGATTTGATGTTTCCTCTAATTTGGGGGACTCTGGGACTTTTCTTTAAGAAAGCTCATCTATGCATTTTAAGGATGCTTATTACATTTTACCCAGCTTTTCCAGATTTTTATTTTATTTTATTTGTTCTTTTTATTTTTCTTTCACAAAAGTTTATAATTATTTTGGTATTACTGCCAAAATACATAACATTTTGATCACTTTTCTCAGCCAGCAATTTGAATGTAAGGAATGCTGGTTTGGTCCCCATCATTTCCATAAGAACTTAGCATCTAATTTATTTATTTACTTTTGAAGTACCAGAATTTGCCTTTGAGTATCAGCACAGAATGCCTGTAATCCAGGTTCTTGCAAGAGAATTTAACCTTGAATTGCTTTTGCCTGCCTGAGAGAAACAACATTCAAGGATAAGCGCATGGAAAGTAATCCAGTGTTCTCAAAATTCAAATCTTTAACCACATTTCAAGTCAGATTCATCAGGGAGTACAAATTCAAAACCTTTGCTTCAGCTTTTATGATAATTGATTTTTATATCATGCTCTTCAATTGCATCAATGGACACTATAAACAACTGCATGGAAATCTTTATTTTTGGTATTATAGGCGTCACATTGGGGTTATTTTCCACAAGATCACTCTGTATGCCTTTTATGAATATTCAAGAGAAATGTGTCTTGAAATTCTGTGCCACAGAAATTTTCATTTTTGCTGAGCAACTCGATTGTTATTTCATGGACACTAGGAATCTTGAAAGTGATCATCTTTTCCTTATTCTTTGCTCATAAGGTAGTGCAACTTATTTAATTTTTTAGGTTACTTGAATGCATTTATACATTGTAAAAAATCTCTATCCTATTATAAATGCATCTTTGACTTATTAATTATTAACACTAGCATTTGAAATATTTTATACTTATAAATGACTTTCAATACTCCATAAAGTGAAATAATTATAAATAAAAATGTTGGCATCATATAATATCATAAATTTGAGTTTGTTGGGGAATTATAAGCAAAGATAATATCTTTTCTCAACCCAGAATTCCTCTCCACAAAAAGAGTCAACAACAGGAACACACGTTTATTATTGAATGAACATTAAACCAGAATGTGATACACATCACAGACAATCTAATAAGAGATTGTCAAACCAAAAGATTATAAAGACACTCCCTAACATAGACAAGAAGATACAACCCATTGCATGTGTTTTTAGATAACCATAACTAATCCTCAGATAAGAGGACTTGACAGAATCACTGATAGCATATGGCTCATCCTAATTTTACCTGATAACTGTAGTGAAAATCTGTTAGTTAATTGGCTTTATCCAGAGGAAAACAAACTTCTCATATGTTTATGACAGGAGGTAGTTTTGCATAGTTAGGCTCTTACCCTCCTTCACAAACCAGAAGATAAGGGCACTATCTTCCTTGATGTTTCCATTTCAAAGAGATGGCTCCTAGGTTCTTTGGGAAAGATGTTTCTGAGTCCTAAAGGAAACAAAGACCTGCCTAGATGTTAAGCATTTTCTAAGGTAACTGCTTTAAGAAAAGAAGGGAGGGAGCTCTTTCCTTATTTTCAACAGAGAGGATTAAGACTGTTGTTTTTAATTTGCATTTTTACTCTTACAAGTTCTTAATGACTGTGTGTGTTAGTTGTTAGTCCTGTCCACCTTTTGCAACCCTATGGACTGTAGCTCATCAGGCTGTCCATGGGATTCTCCAAGGAAGAATACTGAAGTGGGTTGCCATGCCCTCCTTTAGGGTATCTTCCTGACCCAAGGATCAAACCCAAGTCTTCTGTATTGCAAGCAGATCCTTTTCTGTCTGAGTGAATAAATTTATTCATCTTAACAAATAAATTAAAATCAATATTGTGCAGTCACTCAGTCTTGTCCAACTCTTTGTGACCTATGGATGAGTCATGGAATTCTCAAGGCCAGAATATCAGAATGGGTAGCCTTCTCCTTTTCCTGGGGATCTTCCCAATCCAGGGTTCTAACCCAGGTCTCCCTCATAGCAGGCAGATTCTTTACCATCTGAGCCGCAAGGGAAGCCCAAAATAAATACTGGGTTGGCCAAAAGTTCATTCTGATTTTTCTGTAACATCTTATGGGAAATCACGGATGAACTTTTTGGTTATCTCAATAAATAAAATTAATTACATATTATATATATTTTTATATATTATGTATTTAAATATATTATAGATATATTTATATATTTCACAAAATATAGTAAAATATGTTACTTATATAGTACAAAATAACAGACTATAGATAATTGCATTATGCCATTATCTCATAAAAGAAAACAACATTAAGTGGTCCAGAATCTTTGGGCACATTTCTCACTTTCAAATGAGAACAGAATCAGTTAATTAGATTCCAGGTCAACCCAAAGATGACCTAATATGCAACTTGAATGCTTTATGTCAGTAGCTCAAGTTCTGGTTCCTAACAGGAGAGGTAAATGCTACAATATCTGGTGGCAAGGAAACTTCCCCTTCTTATTCCCTGGGGCAGAACTGAACTTGAAAGTTTGAAAAGTGAGGTTTGTCACAGTGCATTGCTATTTCTCTTTCAGTGTTCCTCAATCACTTTGTAAAAGATAAACTGAGGCATATTAATATTTTAAGAACTTATTTGAGCAAAAATTGATTCAAATTGGGAAGCACACTCTGTTGATAGGAGCTGGGGGAAAATTTACAGAGAAAAGGCAGAAGAAAGTTTAAAAAAAAAAAGAAACCTATTGATTGGCTCTTGCTTAAAACCTGCATGCATGCATGCTAAGTCACTTCAGTCATGTCAGACTCTGCAACCCTATGGACAGTAGCCCACCTGGCTCCAATGTCCATGAGTTGACCAGGCTAGAGTGGGTTGTCATGTCTTCCTCCAGGGGATCTTCCTGATCAAGACATCAAACCTGAGTCTTATGCATCACAGGCAAATTCTTTACCTATGAGATACCAGGGAAACCTAGCTGATTCTTTGTGATTGGTTGTCCTTAGGTTTCAGCTTCATAATCTTGACGCATTTACAGGCTTGGATTTTCATTTGTTTATGTAGGTGTCATGGTGTTAGAGCTATCTGAGTCTGGTGGCCTCCTTGTTTAATTTAACAACTTCATTTTACACCTCATTTCATTACCCTGTATCTTGTAGTTGCCGAGGCAAAGCCATGTTATGTGAAACTCAGTTTGTGTTTTACCATCCCCCACTTAAACTTCATTGATGGCTCAGTGGGTAAGGAATTTGCCTGGAATGCAGGAGACACCTGTGTCACAAGGGTTCAATCTTTGGGTAGGGAAAATTCCTGGATAGGAAATGGTGACCCACTCCAGTATTCTTGCCTGGAAAATCCCATGTACAGAAGAGCCTGGTTGGCTACACTCCAAGGGCTTGCAAAGAGATGGACTTACGTAAGCACAAACACAAGCATACCCACCTATTATTCAATGTACATGATATCTAAATGTGCCTCTCATCCTCTTCTGTGTTAAATTCCCCTCTTTTTTTTTTCTGTGCATTTATCTAGGCTAAGTATGAGAAGAAAAGCAATCTAATTAAACACATTGAAATACATGTGTGAATGGCTAAAATATATATATATATACTCTTTCCAGACATAGTTTTATTTTTGAAAGAGAGATTCATTACAGCAAATGACTCCTCAAGCTTTAAAAATGCACCTGTATATGAAAAAGATACAGATAAGTTAAAATAAGTGTCAGAAGAAAGTTTAAAAAAAAAAAGAAACCTATTGATTGGCTCTTGCTTAAAACCTGCATGCATGCATGCTAAGTCACTTCAGTCATGTCAGACTCTGCAACCCTATGGACAGTAGCCCACCTGGCTCCAATGTCCATGAGTTGACCAGGCTAGAGTGGGTTGTCATGTCTTCCTCCAGGGGATCTTCCTGATCAAGACATCAAACCTGAGTCTTATGCATCACAGGCAAATTCTTTACCTATGAGATACCAGGGAAACCTAGCTGATTCTTTGTGATTGGTTGTCCTTAGGTTTCAGCTTCATAATCTTGACGCATTTACAGGCTTGGATTTTCATTTGTTTATGTAGGTGTCATGGTGTTAGAGCTATCTGAGTCTGGTGGCCTCCTTGTTTAATTTAACAACTTCATTTTACACCTCATTTCATTACCCTGTATCTTGTAGTTGCCGAGGCAAAGCCATGTTATGTGAAACTCAGTTTGTGTTTTACCATCCCCCACTTAAACTTCATTGATGGCTCAGTGGGTAAGGAATTTGCCTGGAATGCAGGAGACACCTGTGTCACAAGGGTTCAATCTTTGGGTAGGGAAAATTCCTGGATAGGAAATGGTGACCCACTCCAGTATTCTTGCCTGGAAAATCCCATGTACAGAAGAGCCTGGTTGGCTACACTCCAAGGGCTTGCAAAGAGATGGACTTACGTAAGCACAAACACAAGCATACCCACCTATTATTCAATGTACATGATATCTAAATGTGCCTCTCATCCTCTTCTGTGTTAAATTCCCCTCTTTTTTTTTTCTGTGCATTTATCTAGGCTAAGTATGAGAAGAAAAGCAATCTAATTAAACACATTGAAATACATGTGTGAATGGCTAAAATATATATATATATACTCTTTCCAGACATAGTTTTATTTTTGAAAGAGAGATTCATTACAGCAAATGACTCCTCAAGCTTTAAAAATGCACCTGTATATGAAAAAGATACAGATAAGTTAAAATAAGTGTCAGAAGATATTGTGGCTGCTGTTGTGTCTCCAAGAAGACACATTAGTAGCTTGTTTTTCTTTGGTTAAATTTGTCTAAATTATTTTTTACTTTCCTGGCTTATAGGCATGTGACTCTTTCCTTCTCTTGTACCTAAAATAGATTTGCTCAGGATTTTTCTTGTCTGTTTGTTAGTTTCATTGCTTCTCCAATGGAGTGGCAAGGCTTTGTGCATTCAGAAATTAGGGCAGAGTAGAAGTGGTTATTTGTGTGAGCACATTTTTGGTAAGTGACTGTAAGTAAATGAGTCACATACCCAAGAAATGAGTTTTTCTACCAAAACATGAGGAAATGCTGCTGCAAAGCTTTTATGTATTTTTTTTCTAAAAAAATTAAATATAGTTTGTCCTCTGTCAAAATTAATTTAATTGAAGGATAGAAAACATTGCTCTTCAATTCCACTTTAGAGTACAAAAAAATGGTAACTACTTTCCTTGGTAATTGTCTTTATCACTCATGTTGCAATTAGTTTAGACTAATCCACCTCTCCCTTATTAAGAGTGGATATATTACAAAGCAGAGAGAAAAGAGCACTCGTGTGTTGAAGAAATTATTATGTATGAAATTAACTGTCTAAATCTAAATTCTCTTTTGTTTTAATAATTAAAAAAAAAAAAAAGGCTTAGACTTCCTTTGTTTCCAAAGAAAGGGAGAGATGCTGCTGAAGTTTTGAAAGTATATCAAGAGATGAGACTTCATTTACTTGACAATTAAAAATATTGCAGTGGTGGATGAAGAACCTTGCTAATAATGTTTACTCCAAACCTAGGCAAAATGTGCCTCTCATCCTCTTCTGTGTTAAATTTTTTTTTCTGTGCATTTATCTAGGCTAAGTATGAGAAGAAAAGCAATCTAATTAAACACATTGAAATACATGTGTGAATGGCTAAAATATATATATATATACTCTTTCCAGACATAGTTTTATTTTTGAAAGAGAGATTCATTACAGCAAATGACTCCTCAAGCTTTAAAAATGCACCTGTATATGAAAAAGATACAGATAAGTTAAAATAAGTGTCAGAAGATATTGTGGCTGCTGTTGTGTCTCCAAGAAGACACATTAGTAGCTTGTTTTTCTTTGGTTAAATTTGTCTAAATTATTTTTTACTTTCCTGGCTTATAGGCATGTGACTCTTTCCTTCTCTTGTACCTAAAATAGATTTGCTCAGGATTTTTCTTGTCTGTTTGTTAGTTTCATTGCTTCTCCAATGGAGTGGCAAGGCTTTGTGCATTCAGAAATTAGGGCAGAGTAGAAGTGGTTATTTGTGTGAGCACATTTTTGGTAAGTGACTGTAAGTAAATGAGTCACATACCCAAGAAATGAGTTTTTCTACCAAAACATGAGGAAATGCTGCTGCAAAGCTTTTATGTATTTTTTTTCTCTAAAAAAATTAAATATAGTTTGTCCTCTGTCAAAATTAATTTAATTGAAGGATAGAAAACATTGCTCTTCAATTCCACTTTAGAGTACAAAAAAATGGTAACTACTTTCCTTGGTAATTGTCTTTATCACTCATGTTGCAATTAGTTTAGACTAATCCACCTCTCCCTTATTAAGAGTGGATATATTACAAAGCAGAGAGAAAAGAGCACTCGTGTGTTGAAGAAATTATTATGTATGAAATTAACTGTCTAAATCTAAATTCTCTTTTGTTTTAATAATTAAAAAAAAAAAAAAAGGCTTAGACTTCCTTTGTTTCCAAAGAAAGGGAGAGATGCTGCTGAAGTTTTGAAAGTATATCAAGAGATGAGACTTCATTTACTTGACAATTAAAAATATTGCAGTGGTGGATGAAGAACCTTGCTAATAATGTTTTTCTCCCCTTGAGGCAAGAAAGTGGAAAAATTAGTGCAGGCTAATGAAAATAAGATTTTCACCCTGTCCTTTCACCAGCACAATTTTTGTACATATAAGATGCCATTGAATGAAAACTGAATCACGACATAATTTGTTTTACTGTTTTATATGTGTAGTGTTTTTACTATTTAAAAGTTTAATTGAAATACATATGTTGAGGCTTTTATCTGCATTAGAATTGGCACATTTTGCTATTAAAAAAATTTTTTTTTGAAGTGTAAGTTTTCTACTTCCTAGCTCATTTTAAACTATTTCTTAGAGTCCTTTAAAAAGATAGACTTAAATATCAGAAGATACATTTTTATATTTACATAGAAAGCAATATATGCAATCATTGATATACAAACAAAAGTCTAAATGCTGATTACAGTTCAGTGGTCAGGTGATTTTTTTGGATGGTTTTATGAATAATGGGTTTAATTTCAGAAGCACAGATAATGCTAAGTGTTTCTGGTAAGTATATTGAAGGCCACAGTGCAGTTTGACAGACTGAGTGGTCTCATGGATCTGCCTGGTGTTTTTACTTCTAGACTTGTAAACATTCTGTACATAAGACAGAATATGTTTAAACAGCAATGAGACAGTTCTTCTTTCCCATAGTACTTCAGTGGGCTACTCTTCTCCTTGTAGTAAAATTCCCTAGACAGTAAAACCTTACATGATGCAGCCCTTCCCAACCTCCTCTTCCTACTTGCAGCCGTCCTCTTTGTACTTCAACCACACCCAACCTCTTGTGTTTCCTCTAATATAAGAGCTTTGAATATTTTCTTTCTTTGCCATACTCTACCCCATGCTCTGTGCTTGACTTTCTCTAGTCTTGTTTAACTTTCAGTGTTCAGTTTAACATTAACCTCCTCCATAAAAGGGATAAAGATCATTTTCAGGAAACCTACTACCATTTATTGTCATCTTAAATACTCATTCACTTATTGATTAATTAGCTGATTGGTAGATTCATTGCTTTCCTATCTATCTCACAAGATGTCTAGCTCCATAAATATAGGCAACATCTTTGTCAGATTAGTTCAAGATCTAGTTCATTGCTAACACAGAGTAAGGGTTTTGAGAATATATAAAGATTTAGCTTCATTATATGTGCTAGGCTAATGAAAATAAGATTTTCACCCTGTCCTTTCACCAGCACAATTTTGTACATATAAGATGCCATTGAATGAAAACTGAATCACGACATAATTTGTTTTACTGTTTTATATGTGTAGTGTTTTTACTATTTAAAAGTTTAATTGAAATACATATGTTGAGGCTTTTATCTGCATTAGAATTGGCACATTTTGCTATTAAAAAAATTTTTTGAAGTGTAAGTTTTCTACTTCCTAGCTCATTTTAAACTATTTCTTAGAGTCCTTTAAAAAGATAGACTTAAATATCAGAAGATACATTTTTATATTTACATAGAAAGCAATATATGCAATCATTGATATACAAACAAAAGTCTAAATGCTGATTACAGTTCAGTGGTCAGGTGATTTTTTTGGATGGTTTTATGAATAATGGGTTTAATTTCAGAAGCACAGATAATGCTAAGTGTTTCTGGTAAGTATATTGAAGGCCACAGTGCAGTTTGACAGACTGAGTGGTCTCATGGATCTGCCTGGTGTTTTTACTTCTAGACTTGTAAACATTCTGTACATAAGACAGAATATGTTTAAACAGCAATGAGACAGTTCTTCTTTCCCATAGTACTTCAGTGGGCTACTCTTCTCCTTGTAGAAAAATTCCCTAGACAGTAAAACCTTACATGATGCAGCCCTTCCCAACCTCCTCTTCCTACTTGCAGCCGTCCTCTTTGTACTTCAACCACACCCAACCTCTTGTGTTTCCTCTAATATAAGAGCTTTGAATATTTTCTTTCTTTGCCATACTCTACCCCATGCTCTGTGCTTGACTTTCTCTAGTCTTGTTTAACTTTCAGTGTTCAGTTTAACATTAACCTCCTCCATAAAAGGGATAAAGATCATTTTCAGGAAACCTACTACCATTTATTGTCATCTTAAATACTCATTCACTTATTGATTAATTAGCTGATTGGTAGATTCATTGCTTTCCTATCTATCTCACAAGATGTCTAGCTCCATAAATATAGGCAACATCTTTGTCAGATTAGTTCAAGATCTAGTTCATTGCTAACACAGAGTAAGGGTTTTGAGAATATATAAAGATTTAGCTTCATTATATTTAGCAAATGATGAATTAGAGTAGAGAGAGGTTTTAGAATCTGTTCAGTGAAGAACTGTTCTATCTGTTAAAGACAGAAGATGACAACTGAGGATTGAAATGAGACAAATACTCCAGAGAAACCACGAAGATAATGTCTAGAATAGGAAGAACTACCTGGAAAAGAAAAGGCACAGATTACACTCTTGTGTAGTCAGGCAAAATGGAGAATGTCTCTGCATACAATCCAGACAGAGATTCCAGGGGAATGAGCAGGTTTAACTGACAAAGATCATGTCATGACCGCTTTTCCTTTTTACATCAATACTGAGATTTTGGAAGGAAATCCAGGCAAAGATATCCACAGGTATTTGGCATTAGGAGGTAGATTCTCATGTAAGTGGGTAAATCAGAAAATAGTTGGATATTGATTGCTGAACAAGTGAAATGCCCTGAAAGATAACATCTATAGTTTAACTTGACTTTGGCAAGTTCAATAAACACTGCTCACTAGTTTGTAAACAACTGTGTTCTTGTTGTTTAGTTGCTAAGTTCTGTCTGTGTCTTGTATAATCCCATGCACTACAGCCTGCCAGGCTCCTCTGTCCATGGAATTTCCCAGGCATGAATACTGGAGTGGGTTGCCATTCCCTTCTCCAGATGATCTTCTTGTCCCAGGGATTGAACCCCAGTCTCCTGCATTGGTAGGTGGGCTCTTTAACACTGAGCTTCAACCACACCCAACCTCTTGTGTTTCCTCTAATATAAGAGCTTTGAATATTTTCTTTCTTTGCCATACTCTACCCCATGCTCTGTGCTTGACTTTCTCTAGTCTTGTTTAACTTTCAGTGTTCAGTTTAACATTAACCTCCTCCATAAAAGGGATAAAGATCATTTTCAGGAAACCTACTACCATTTATTGTCATCTTAAATACTCATTCACTTATTGATTAATTAGCTGATTGGTAGATTCATTGCTTTCCTATCTATCTCACAAGATGTCTAGCTCCATAAATATAGGCAACATCTTTGTCAGATTAGTTCAAGATCTAGTTCATTGCTAACACAGAGTAAGGGTTTTGAGAATATATAAAGATTTAGCTTCATTATATTTAGCAAATGATGAATTAGAGTAGAGAGAGGTTTTAGAATCTGTTCAGTGAAGAACTGTTCTATCTGTTAAAGACAGAAGATGACAACTGAGGATTGAAATGAGACAAATACTCCAGAGAAACCACGAAGATAATGTCTAGAATAGGAAGAACTACCTGGAAAAGAAAAGGCACAGATTACACTCTTGTGTAGTCAGGCAAAATGGAGAATGTCTCTGCATACAATCCAGACAGAGATTCCAGGGGAATGAGCAGGTTTAACTGACAAAGATCATGTCATGACCGCTTTTCCTTTTTACATCAATACTGAGATTTTGGAAGGAAATCCAGGCAAAGATATCCACAGGTATTTGGCATTAGGAGGTAGATTCTCATGTAAGTGGGTAAATCAGAAAATAGTTGGATATTGATTGCTGAACAAGTGAAATGCCCTGAAAGATAACATCTATAGTTTAACTTGACTTTGGCAAGTTCAATAAACACTGCTCACTAGTTTGTAAACAACTGTGTTCTTGTTGTTTAGTTGCTAAGTTCTGTCTGTGTCTTGTATAATCCCATGCACTACAGCCTGCCAGGCTCCTCTGTCCATGGAATTTCCCAGGCATGAATACTGGAGTGGGTTGCCATTCCCTTCTCCAGATGATCTTCTTGTCCCAGGGATTGAACCCCAGTCTCCTGCATTGGTAGGTGGGCTCTTTAACACTGAGCCACCAGGAAAGTGGTACATAACTACAGGCTTATACTATTTCTGATCCAGTCAATTCAGATTCTGTTAATTATATGTGTGAACATGCAAAAATACCAGTCTTAAATTTTTTTTTTTTGTACTTGCTTTGGCACGATGTTTGGGGTAACTGAAATATTCATGTTAGGTACTCTTAAAAATTTGGACTTCATTAGAGGATTTGGTTTAATGCCACCCACATCCTCCTTCTTATTCCCATTTCTCGATCAACAGATCAACAGTGCATGACTGTTCAAAAGCTGAAAGCAGCACATGCCAAAGAGATACCTAAAGACAAAAGACTAAAGAGGCTTTTTTATGTATTTGTTACAAGGAAAAGGCATAGGTTAGTAGTAAAATTAGTGAAAGTATGGGCACTTACTAAGGAATAATTGAGGTCAACAAAGGCTGCCTTCTTCAGAGTATGGTAAGAACCTGGGAATCAGGACTCCAGTGAGGGCTGCATTCTGAAGAGCATCAGATTCAGGAAGAAAATTCTATGCATTTTGGATGTTCGTACAACTCGTCAAAGTCCATTTTCATTGTGTAGTGCAATTCTGTGTTCTGCTGAAAAAAAAAAAAAAAAGCTTAATATAAGGGTCACAGAAAGAGCAGTTTAGGAGCAAATCGCACCAGAAAAGGGCTGAACAAAGGGAGATTTGGCAAGTGTGGGAAACCACATCTCTCCTGGGCAATTTGTTTTGCACCAGCTTTATCAAAGTTAGATACACCATATATGATTGGTAGATGTAGAAACACGAATGCTGTTTGTATGGTTTTCTTAACATAAAATGTCTTTATGGGGCCAGGTGCTATAGGGAACCGGCTCACATTTGTTAATAACATGTATCTCATTTGGATTTGGGCAAAATAACTTTTTCTCTCTTTACTTTTTAGACTTATTAGTTTAGGTCCAGAAGAATGGTCTTGTTTATTTCTGGTGTACAGAAAGACATAAACACACTATATGTTATATTTATCTTATTTTTTCAAAATAACCAAAACTCAGTTAAGTGACTGTAATTTATTTGTCTTTTCTTATTACTGTGAAGTCCTTTACATGCCTGAATCTGTTAAAATACTTTTCTCCTAATGACTCTTCCCTCTTTTAACTAACCCATCTCTGTTATGTACCTGATGCTTTCCTTTTTTGCCCTTTGCACTCACAGTTCTCAGGGTCAGAATCCAACTGCATTAAAGGCCATGCGTTCTTTGCCCTTTCCATGTGTTACATCTGACAGTAATTCTGTGAGGCAATGTGAGAGCATCTTGCAAACTATTTAAGTTCAACCCAAAGATAAGCTATGCGTGTGTGTGCTCAGTCGTATCAGTCGTGTCCAACTCTTCTTGATCCCATGGAGCCTGCAGGCTTCTCTATCCATTTAATTTTCCTGGCAAAGAATACTGAAGTGGGCTGCTGTGCCCTCCTCCAGGGGATCTTCCTAATCCAGGAATGGAACCCATGTCTGGTGCATCTCCGGGGAAGACTGAAGTTAAGCTGTAGACATCATTTTTCTTTGCTCTGCAATTCCTTGCCTTTTTCTCTTCTACTCTTAGATATTTATGTTCCTATCTTATTTTCTTAAAGATTATATTTATCTTCTTACTGTTGAAAGAGATTAAAACCTTTGGAACTCTATATTTTTTATTGTTTTGCTCTTAAATCATACAAGCAATTCAAACAAAGGCAACCTTCATCCTAGTCAACCCACATCAGAGGGAAACAGAAAATATTCTCCCTAGGTTTCTGATGGTTGGTTTATATTTAGAAATAACACACAGAAAAGTAGACATCTTTTGGAGAATTTCATCTAATGTAATTAAGTTTTGTACCCTTGTTTAGCTTACATTCAGTTTTATCTTTCAGCAAGAAAATTCTTAGTGGTCTTCAAGATACAGATCTAAAGTTTCCATACTTGCTGCATGAACAAATCTGGGACTCAGGTCTTAAAACTTCTGAGGTTAGTAGCCCCAGTGGATTTCATATTGTTATTATATTATAATAAATGCTTTGTTATCTTCATCATTTTTCAGTGTAGTTTCTTCCCACAACTGTTCTGCTTTCTCACCACCATGTTGTCACATTATTTTTCCAGAGTTAACTTCCTGGACAAACAAACGTGGTGGATTTATGCAACTGTGCTTTGGAGCAAGACTGGCCATTTTGGCTAAGACTGTAGTCACTCATCATCCTGTGAGAAATAGTGTATTCTTTGGCAGGGGTTTCTGAGGCTTTTGTGATTCATCGCTCTGAGTCAGTATGGTCTCCATCACCCTTATGGTTTTAGGATGATATAGGATGTTGAAATGGAGACAGAAACAGATAACTAGAAAAAAAAAAGACAAATTACAGATCTGTATACAAAAGTCTTATGATTATGACACTTTCACATTTATTATCAGTCAATTAAGACTATTTTCTAATAAAATATCTTTTAAATGTACTTTCAGTTGGAAAATTATTTCAGTATTTTAGAAAATCTTTGGCATTATCTTTATGTGAAGAAAAATTAACCAGACCACAGCTTTAGGAGATAGAATGTATTCTGTTTACATAGGGTAAAGATGAAACATCTGCAAGATCATTTTCTAGTTTTCTTGAATATCATTACTTGATACCCTGCCAGGCTTTAATGTAAGTTTCCTTTCAGACAGAAGGATCTTAGCTGTGCCTCAGAAAGACATAAATTGGGCTATATCACTGTTTAAAAAATCAAGAAGTATTTTTCTATTCAAATCTATGATCTATTATCATGGATTTTTTTTATCTAGTAAAGACTGTCTATCCATGCAGTTAGACAGATTTCAAGACATTGCAAAATGGTTGGTTTATATTTAGAAATAACACACAGAAAAGTAGACATCTTTTGGAGAATTTCATCTAATGTAATTAAGTTTTGTACCCTTGTTTAGCTTACATTCAGTTTTATCTTTCAGCAAGAAAATTCTTAGTGGTCTTCAAGATACAGATCTAAAGTTTCCATACTTGCTGCATGAACAAATCTGGGACTCAGGTCTTAAAACTTCTGAGGTTAGTAGCCCCAGTGGATTTCATATTGTTATTATATTATAATAAATGCTTTGTTATCTTCATCATTTTTCAGTGTAGTTTCTTCCCACAACTGTTCTGCTTTCTCACCACCATGTTGTCACATTATTTTTCCAGAGTTAACTTCCTGGACAAACAAACGTGGTGGATTTATGCAACTGTGCTTTGGAGCAAGACTGGCCATTTTGGCTAAGACTGTAGTCACTCATCATCCTGTGAGAAATAGTGTATTCTTTGGCAGGGGTTTCTGAGGCTTTTGTGATTCATCGCTCTGAGTCAGTATGGTCTCCATCACCCTTATGGTTTTAGGATGATATAGGATGTTGAAATGGAGACAGAAACAGATAACTAGAAAAAAAAAAGACAAATTACAGATCTGTATACAAAAGTCTTATGATTATGACACTTTCACATTTATTATCAGTCAATTAAGACTATTTTCTAATAAAATATCTTTTAAATGTACTTTCAGTTGGAAAATTATTTCAGTATTTTAGAAAATCTTTGGCATTATCTTTATGTGAAGAAAAATTAACCAGACCACAGCTTTAGGAGATAGAATGTATTCTGTTTACATAGGGTAAAGATGAAACATCTGCAAGATCATTTTCTAGTTTTCTTGAATATCATTACTTGATACCCTGCCAGGCTTTAATGTAAGTTTCCTTTCAGACAGAAGGATCTTAGCTGTGCCTCAGAAAGACATAAATTGGGCTATATCACTGTTTAAAAAATCAAGAAGTATTTTTCTATTCAAATCTATGATCTATTATCATGGATTTTTTTTATCTAGTAAAGACTGTCTATCCATGCAGTTAGACAGATTTCAAGACATTGCAAAATGGTTCTTTACCCTTACTGTGGACCTGGGAGTGTATGTGTCCACTGGAGCCGTGATGGTGGCAATTTGCACTGTAGGAAAAGATTAATGACATGAAAATCTACCAGCATGATGTTTGCTGTGCCTTTTCTGCATTAATGCACAAACCATTTGTTTTCCCTTTTGCATTACTCTCTGCTTTTTGATTTAGTTGAGATTTCAAATAGCTGATGTGACTACCATTTTTCCTTTATGATTGATGTCCAGCAAAGCAAATTTCCCTTGAAAGGAGTAAGAAATGGCTATTCATGGGATTTCTAAGACCATGTCTCCTTATCCTCACTTAGAAACTTGATTTTCGGTAATCTTTAAATTAGCCTTTAATGTCAAAGATAAAAACAATGAGGATAGCCTTAAACTCAAATGCTAGACCCCTTCTGGCCTTCAGTAGATGTAACCAAAGGTGTTTGTATCCCTGAGAGGGATCCTATGGGAATTACTTATTTCTGTGCCACACTAAAAATGTCATGAAATACAAAGGGGTTAACAAGAGATGATGATTACTAAAAAGAAATGTGGAATGTTGAGTTGTGTTCAATAAAGGTAGAAGAGATGTTCTTTAAAGCTTTCTGGTTACTGACTGCACTCACGTCTAAAACAAACGCTGGCCATTTAGTCACATATTTGCACTTGTAATGGATTTGGTGAGCAAAACAGCATTTCATCTGTATAAACTGAATAGCTTGACAAAACACTGCACACTTTTCACTAAACGCCCTTCAGAATTGTAATCGGGAGGGCAGGTTGTGAAACCAACATGACTTTAGATGTCTTAACAGCCAGAGGATGACTGTGACATACTTTATAATAAAGTGTCATCTTCCAAGATACATAAAAATCAGTTGTATTTACTGTGCACCAAATCTTTTTATAGAACCAACTAAATGACAGTCTCATGCCTGTACTGCTGCATGCATAATTCAAATCATTTTTCACCAAGTATTACCCTAGTCAGCCCGAGGTGGGTGGTCCCCCTGGGAGCACTGCTCTCTCTTTGACCTTGGTCATGAATTGCCTGTCAAAGGTGAGACTTGATATTTTAGCAGAGATTATGCAAAGTTTTCCACAAATAAGTTCTAGAGAAATTGAATCCATACCTTTACATTTCTAAAGCTGTCTGCAAATTGAATTTGGTGTTAGTCAAAAGGATCATCAGAACTCCTAGAGATAAACAAGGGAATGCTGTGCTCTGGGGAATTTTCAATACATATATGAATTATATAGAATATCAGTGGTCTGTGAAACTGCAGAAAAGAAAATTGGAAATGAGTATAGCTGACCTTACAATCATTCTGCTCATTTCCTTGCTCTTCTCATTAGTCACACAAAAGAGCGTAAAATGAAAGTAAGGAATGCTAAATGGCCAACAATGTTAAATGATGCAAATAGACTTTTAATAGAAAAGTCTTCTATGTAGGGATTGAAGATTTTGATAGGTATTCTTTATAATATATTTCAGTTTTTTAAATTGCATTTGCATTTTTAAACCTTTATTTTACTTTTACTTTTCATAGTTAGATATGTCTTTAACAGAGATCGATATTTCTGTGCCACACTAAAATGTCATGAAATACAAAGGGTTAACAAGAGATGATGATTACTAAAAAGAAATGTGGAATGTTGAGTTGTGTTCAATAAAGGTAGAAGAGATGTTCTTTAAAGCTTTCTGGTTACTGACTGCACTCACGTCTAAAACAAACGCTGGCCATTTAGTCACATATTTGCACTTGTAATGGATTTGGTGAGCAAAACAGCATTTCATCTGTATAAACTGAATAGCTTGACAAAACACTGCACACTTTTCACTAAACGCCCTTCAGAATTGTAATCGGGAGGGCAGGTTGTGAAACCAACATGACTTTAGATGTCTTAACAGCCAGAGGATGACTGTGACATACTTTATAATAAAGTGTCATCTTCCAAGATACATAAAAATCAGTTGTATTTACTGTGCACCAAATCTTTTTATAGAACCAACTAAATGACAGTCTCATGCCTGTACTGCTGCATGCATAATTCAAATCATTTTTCACCAAGTATTACCCTAGTCAGCCCGAGGTGGGTGGTCCCCCTGGGAGCACTGCTCTCTCTTTGACCTTGGTCATGAATTGCCTGTCAAAGGTGAGACTTGATATTTTAGCAGAGATTATGCAAAGTTTTCCACAAATAAGTTCTAGAGAAATTGAATCCATACCTTTACATTTCTAAAGCTGTCTGCAAATTGAATTTGGTGTTAGTCAAAAGGATCATCAGAACTCCTAGAGATAAACAAGGGAATGCTGTGCTCTGGGGAATTTTCAATACATATATGAATTATATAGAATATCAGTGGTCTGTGAAACTGCAGAAAAGAAAATTGGAAATGAGTATAGCTGACCTTACAATCATTCTGCTCATTTCCTTGCTCTTCTCATTAGTCACACAAAAGAGCGTAAAATGAAAGTAAGGAATGCTAAATGGCCAACAATGTTAAATGATGCAAATAGACTTTTAATAGAAAAGTCTTCTATGTAGGGATTGAAGATTTTGATAGGTATTCTTTATAATATATTTCAGTTTTTTTTAAATTGCATTTGCATTTTTTTTAAACCTTTATTTTACTTTTAACTTTTACAGAGTTTTGTTGTTTACAGATATGTATGTTCTCAGATTAGTCATATGTATATCCCCCCCTTCCCTCCCCTCCCGACCATCACACAGCACACCTGAAGGATCCCCTTTTCTCACAGAGCAATGACTAGAGCTATTTTTTTCACTTATGATAGTACAGGCCTTCATGCTACTTCCTTTATGCCTCTCACCCACTGTTCCTTCCCCACAATGTCCATATGTCGACTGTCCATGTCTGTCTTTCTGTCGCTTCACTGCGTGTGCCATCATCACCATCCTACTAGATTCCATATATATGTGTTAATATACTGTATTTGTCCTTCTCTTTCTGACTGACTTCACTTTTTATGATACGTTCTAGATCCAACCACCTCATTAGGGTTGATTCTTCTGCATTTCTCTTTACAGCTGTGTAGTATTCCATTGTATATATGTACCAGAGCTTTTGGATCCATTCGTTCGTCGATGGGCATCTAGGTTCCTTCCATGTTCTAGCTATTGTATAGAGAGCTGCAATGAACATTGGGGTACAGGTGCTTCTTTCAGTTTTGATTTCGTCAGGGTATAAGCCTAAGAGTGGGATTGCTGGGTCATATGGTGCTTCTATTTTTAGCTTTTTAAGAAATCTCCAGACTGTCTTCCATAGAGGCTGTATCAATTTACACTCCCACCAGTAATGCAGGAGTGTTCCCTTTTCTCCGCAGCCTCTCCAGCATTTATTGTCTGTTGATTTGTGGATGATGGCCATTCTGACGGGTGTGAGGTGATATTTCAATTTACATATATGAATTATATAGAATATCAGTGGTCTGTGAAACTGCAGAAAAGAAAATTGGAAATGAGTATAGCTGACCTTACAATCATTCTGCTCATTTCCTTGCTCTTCTCATTAGTCACACAAAAGAGCGTAAAATGAAAGTAAGGAATGCTAAATGGCCAACAATGTTAAATGATGCAAATAGACTTTTAATAGAAAAGTCTTCTATGTAGGGATTGAAGATTTTGATAGGTATTCTTTATAATATATTTCAGTTTTTTTTAAATTGCATTTGCATTTTTTTTAAACCTTTATTTTACTTTTAACTTTTACAGAGTTTTGTTGTTTACAGATATGTATGTTCTCAGATTAGTCATATGTATATCCCCCCCTTCCCTCCCCTCCCGACCATCACACAGCACACCTGAAGGATCCCCTTTTCTCACAGAGCAATGACTAGAGCTATTTTTTTCACTTATGATAGTACAGGCCTTCATGCTACTTCCTTTATGCCTCTCACCCACTGTTCCTTCCCCACAATGTCCATATGTCGACTGTCCATGTCTGTCTTTCTGTCGCTTCACTGCGTGTGCCATCATCACCATCCTACTAGATTCCATATATATGTGTTAATATACTGTATTTGTCCTTCTCTTTCTGACTGACTTCACTTTTTATGATACGTTCTAGATCCAACCACCTCATTAGGGTTGATTCTTCTGCATTTCTCTTTACAGCTGTGTAGTATTCCATTGTATATATGTACCAGAGCTTTTGGATCCATTCGTTCGTCGATGGGCATCTAGGTTCCTTCCATGTTCTAGCTATTGTATAGAGAGCTGCAATGAACATTGGGGTACAGGTGCTTCTTTCAGTTTTGATTTCGTCAGGGTATAAGCCTAAGAGTGGGATTGCTGGGTCATATGGTGCTTCTATTTTTAGCTTTTTAAGAAATCTCCAGACTGTCTTCCATAGAGGCTGTATCAATTTACACTCCCACCAGTAATGCAGGAGTGTTCCCTTTTCTCCGCAGCCTCTCCAGCATTTATTGTCTGTTGATTTGTGGATGATGGCCATTCTGACGGGTGTGAGGTGATATCTCATTGTAGTTTTGATTTGCATTTCTCTAATTATTAGTGAAGTTGAGCATCGTTTCATGTGTTTTTGGGCCATCTGTATGTCATCGTTGGAGAGGTGTCTGTTCACGATCAAGTTGGGTTCATCCCAGGCATGCAAGGATTCTTCAACATCCGCAAATCAATCAATGTGATACACCATATCAACAAATTGAAAGACAAAAATCACATGATCATCTCAATAGATGCAGAAAAAGCCTTTGACAAAGTACAGCATCCATTTATGATAAAAACTCTTCAAAAAATGGGCATAGAAGGAACTTATCTTAACATAGTGAAAGCCATATATGAGAAGCCCACAGCGAACATTATCCTCAATGGTGAAAAACTCAAAGCATTCCCTCTAAGATCAGGAACAAGACAAGGGTGTCCACTTTCACCACTCTTATTCAACATAGTCCTGGAAGTTCTAGCAACAGCAATAAGAGAAGAGAAAGAAATCAAAGGAATCCAGATTGGAAAGGAAGAAGTCAAACTCTCTCTATTTG